>OU015493.1:71707978-72120478 GCA_907164885.2 Dolomedes plantarius | reverse complement strand
AATAGAAGACAAGAAGGACAAACATGACGGACGAGCTTTGCTTTCCAATTTCCCACACCGAACCGAGGAGGGTGTCATGTTTCACCCGCGTTACGAAGGAAGAGAGTGCGGTGATAGCTCACTGATGATATAGTTGAAAGACAGTTTCGTTTTCATATAAAAGATGGAAGTTCTGAAGGGAACAAGAAAAGCTCAGAGGGGCTCTGTTTCTCGACTAATTAAGCAATTCGAAGAAATTCAAGAACAGCCAGGGTATAAAAGTAAATTACATGCACTAAAGGAACAACTGGAAATGAAGCTGCAAGAATTATATGATTTGGATAAAAACATTGCAGACATGATAACGGAAGAAGGAGAACTAGATGCAGATATGGAAAACTCAGAGACCTATCAAACTAAAATACTAGAAACCATACATAGGATTCTTGAAATAGCACAACAGAAGGAAGTCCTGGAAGACAAATCAACTGGCAATCTCTCTACTAAAGATACGAAACCCATCACTGCAAAATTGCCAAAAATAGAACTAAAAAAATTTCACGGAGACATAACCACTTGGATGTCGTTTTGACAAACATTTGAATCCACCATCAACAACCGGAAAGAATTATCCCGAGTGGAAAAATTGAATTATTTAATGTCTCTTTTGGATAGAGAGGCAGCCAAAACAATAGCCGGATTCGCAGTGACAGCTGAAAACTACCCGGATATAATACAAATATTAAAGAAGAGATATGAGAATCCCGATAGAACTATTGACTACCACATTCAAAAAATATTAGCCATCCGCCGATAAAAGATTCCAATGACCTCCCCGCCCTAAGAACAAGCATCACGGAATTATATACACACCTACGCAGCTTAAAGAACTTAGAAGTGAACCAGGACAATGAAGTAATAAATGCAAAGATCAGGACTATTTTCCCGGAGGAAATTCTCCTATTATACGAGAGGAGCAAAGGGAAGAAAAATCGAAAAACCGAAGAAATGCTGGATTTCATACATGAAGAACTAAGAATTAGAGAAAACATAAAACCTCCGACGTTCCTGAACCCAATTGCTGAGGTTTTTAAACCAAAGAATGTTTTGACGCAAAACTGGAAGAAGCCATCTCGTTATTCCCCGAGAGTTGAAGAAAATGGAACGAGACCTTGGAGTCAGACTACACCTAACAACTACACACCTAACAACTACTCGTCCCCACGACCGCCACAATTAAATAGATTATCAACTCGAGATAATACACAAAGATTATGTTACCGATGTGGAAAAGCCGGACATTTGGCAAGGATGTGCAGATCCGCCTGACATCTAATGACACCTCCCAGGCAACGGACAGTCAACCACCATAGTGATGATAACGGACAATTCTTAAAGACTAGATTGTGAGTGTCAAACAGTAAGAACTTTCCGTGTTTATTGGATACCGGTTCAAATGTAAAAATTATGCCAAAATCTTGGCTACCTGGACTTACCTATAAAGAAAGCCCCATGGAACCGCAAACAGTGCAACAAACGCAAGGTAAGATTATTATTGATTAAATTATCAGTGTAGAAGCTACAATAGGTGATCTAACCAGAGCTATTGAGTTGTATGTTATAGATACCCAGTTGAATTATATCTTATAATCTTTGCCACATATGAAATTATTTAACCTGAATATTAAATTAAGTGATTGTAGTGTATATCAGGATAATCTAGATATTACTCTCAACAAATTATCGAGTTGTTATCATAATATTTCATATCATCTCAATTCTAAATATGAAAAATAAGAATAATAATAACAATGAGAGTCAGGATGATGTCGAGAGTACCATATTCATAGAAACGAAATACTTTTATAATTCTAATAAAATTGTAGATAATCAATATAATCCAAGTAAGAGAGTAACTGAAAATTCTAATGATATGATTTGTGCTAAAGAGTATTATAGTTCTATTATAAGTGAGTGTGATGATATATGTAAGTCGAGTAAACTGATAAATGAATATTCTGATGATAATAACTGTGCTAAATTATATTATGGTCGTATTGAAAATAATTGTGATGATATAATGCTAACGAATGGCAATGGAGAACATGAGCGTCCAAAAACGTCTATGCAAATCAGGAATGCACTTGATTTGACTGAAGACTCTAAGACTCAGAATGCCATTCAGGATAAATTACCTGAATTTGCTAACATGAATCTATCGTCGGAGCTCATTCCTCTATTGTCATCGTTTATTGGTATATTTGCTAAAAGTAAATATGATATTGGGAGAGTGAATATGGAGCCTGCTAGAATTGTTACCACGTCAGAATTTCCTATAGCTTTGAGGCCCTATAGACCGTCGCAAAAAGACAATTTAGAAATTAAGACCCAAATCGACGAATTGTTAAAACATAAAATAATCAAGGCCTCACATGGACCTTACAGTAGTCCTGTCACCCTGGCCCACAAGAGAGGAGAAAGAAAAACCCGACTATGTATAGATTTCCGAAAACTAAATGAGATCTGTAAAACGGACAGAGAGCCAATACCCCGAATTGATCACCTTTTGGACAATTGAGTACAGCTAGGATATTTTCCTCACTAGATATTGCTTCAGCCTACTGGCACATTCCTTTAGAGGAGGGGAGTCAAGAAAAATTCGCCTTCACCTGCAACTATGGGTCATATCAATTTCAGGTATTGCCTTATGGGTTTAAAAATTCTCCCGCGATTTTTCAAAGAACCATGCGACACATATTAAACAAACATAGAGTTAACTTCGCACTGAACTACTTTGATGATTTAATCATTTTCTCAAATACTATGGAAGAACATTTAGAGCATCTCCGAGCAATATTCCAAATCTGTGTCCAAGAAAATCTTAAATTAAAAATATCAAAATGCCAATTAGCGCAAAAGAAGATATCCTTTTTAGGATATGAGATTGGAGAGGGTAAGATGTCGCCAAATAATTCAGACATAGAAACTATCAAGAAATTAATTCCACCAAAAAACGTAAAACAACTCCAAGGATTTTTAGGGAGTGTCAATGTATACAACAAATTTATCAAAAATTACGCTAAATTGAGAAAACCCCTAAATGAGTTATTAAAAAAGAATGTTAAATGGGACTGGAACGACGAATGTCAACGAGAGTACGAAACACTTAAAATGTCACTAATTTCCAAACTGATTCTAACCATACATAATCCAAATTACCCTTGTAAATTATTTGTGGATGCTTCAGGAGAGGGGATAGGATGTGTCCTAAAACAGGAGTACCCTCATGGAACACTACGCCCTGTAGCATATCATTCACGAGGTTTAAGACCATATGAAAAGAACTACAGTGCTTCCGAACTTGAATGTCTCGCGATTGTTGATTCTGTTGAGAAATTTCACTGCTATCTGCACGGAACTAGATTCACCATTTTCAAGGACCATGAAATCCATTAAACACTTAACAGGAAGATTATTCCTCTGGTCCCTAAAGTTATCAATGTACGACTACGACATAAAATATAAGAAGGGTTCGACCAATCACGAAGCAGATTCTTTGAGTAGACAGCCGATTTCCCACTTTGTCCAACAACAAATCAATTTGATAACATTAGACGAAATAGAAGAACACTAACAGGCAGACAATACCCATAATCCGAGATTTTAGAAAAGAGATAATGTAGTGACTATCCAGAAAAAGGGTTTGACAAAAATATTTATTCCTATTTCATTACGGTTAAAATTATTGACAGCACCACATCTTCAATTTGGCCATCCTGGAATCCAAAAAATGATACAAATATTGTCACCTATTTATTATTGGGATACTATTATTATTGACATAGCGAATTATGTAAAATATTGTGAAATATGTCAACTAAACAAAAAATCACACCAAAAGAGATTTGGATTATTACAGGCCTTACCTCCCGCAAAGCTACCGTTCGAATTAATGTCTATTGACAATATCGGAGGTCTGGGATATTACAATTCAAGTAAAAAATATCTGCATTGTATAATGGACCATAGCACAAGATACATCTGGACATTCGCAAGTACCACCTCAACTACATACACATACATTAATTGCTTAAAACAAATTTTTCAGATTAATAAACCAAAAAAATTATTATGTGACAGAAATGCCGCATTCACATCAACCAAGTTTAAACACTTCTTAAAAAACCATAATATATCACAAATTTTGACTGCCTCTCACAGGCCTGAAAGCAATGGTAAACAGGAGAGAGTAGGAGCCACCATTATGCAAAGAATGCGCTGTAAAATTAATGGAGATACACAGAAAACACCCTGGCCGAAAGTTCTAGAACAGGTTACCATAGATTACAATAATACCCCTCATCAAGTTACCGTTTTTGCTCCAATATATCTATTATATGGATGTTCCCCATACATTTCGCCATTAGCTGAAGCTAAGATTTACCCAGATTTAGATAGAGCGAGAGAGATTGCATACGAAAAAACTATCATTGACCATCAGAAAAACAAGGTACAGTATGATAAAAAATTCAAAAACTCCCCGTTTAAGGGGATGGTGGACCTTTCACAGCGATTTTTGAAATTTTTGCCACAGAGGTATGAAACTTTGCTAATATATTCATTAAAGACTAACAATATTAAACACCTTATAAAATTTTATAGATATTTTAAAAAAAATATTTTATAATTAAAAAATTTAAATTAAATTACCCTTCTTTAAAATGCTCCTTGCGACTCAATTTTAAACTTTTCCCCTTAATTTCGCATTTATATTGCTTATAAATACTTTTTAAACAGAGTTATGTACTTTTTTGTACTTTCGTTGAACAGTCAATTTTCACCTACCTTTAATACTAACTTTCGCAAATCCACCAAGTTTTCATTTTACTTTTCACTGCATATTTTAAATGCATTTTATTCCAATATTTTCATGTTTTTAAAATATTAATACATCCCCCCAAAAAATTCCAATTTTTGCTCGATTTTTTTTTAATTTGAAAGTCCACCATCCCCTTAAAGTAGGTGATACCGTCATGATAGAGCCATTTCATTACCCCAACACCCGCAAACTAATCCAAGCGTACGAAGGGCCTTTTACAATCACTAAACAATCCGATGTGACATATGAAATTAATAAGCGAAACCCACTGACGAAAACAGACGTCGACGAATTCATGCATCTAGGCTACGATATTTTAATTTAGCACATAATTTTGAATTGTGTGAAGGGACGAAACCCCAGTCGCCCAACAGCTGATAACAGATAAACAAACTAGAGAGGCGAAAAGAAACCCCAGTCGCCAAACAGCTGATAGCAGATAAACAAATCGGGGAGGCTAGGAGTAACAGTATGAACCCTGACCCCACCCAACAGAAGTAGGTCAAACGATGAGTAACGAATTATTGTGTTTTAGAGGGGGAGGTGAAAGAGCGAGTCCCCGATTCCTTTGAGTGTGTAAAAAGAGACGAATAATAATTATACCAAACTAGCTGAAGTTGTCAGAATTATTTTATTATTTTTTATATAAATTATGGAGTAAAGGAAAAAAATGGAAGGAGGAAATTTGTACCTTTCAGTAGACTCTTAAATTCATTTAAATAGGACAGACTTATTCAAAGACAAGCTATCATGAGAAATTAGTACTCTGATTAGCAGATGTCATCATAAGTCAAATCACTACAGTTAGGTTAGAAGGATAAGGAAATGAAAAAATTGAGCTTGAGAAAGATGAATACTGGAAGGGTGAAAGGATTAATTTTCGCTCAATGTAGAGATCTAGAAGAGTATAGGAAAGATATTTTGAGATTAAGAAAAATAGAAGTTATTCCCCTGTATTAAAGAATACAGTGAATTAAAAAAATGAGAGAATTAAAGTGGAATGAAAGAGATGAATAATCCAATAATTGTAAATAGCATTGTGTTCATATGATATATTTGTGTCTTAGTAAGGATTTTATTATATTATATCACCTGTTATTTCTTTTTCATTATTACGCACTATTATCATATTATCTATTTTATGATCATACTGGCATTATTGTAATTGTATAAATAGTAATTATTATCCGAGTAAACTAGTGCTCTAGAAGTAAATAGTATTGAGTTATATTCTCCTGAATTGAACTAATTTAGTGCGTGATTGTCAATATGCCTTCATATTTGATTAATGTTGAGTTACATTTACCTGTATTGAAGTATTTAATGTATGATTTCTTTGTATTGATTTAGCATTGATTTACAAGTATCAGAATTGAACTGGATGTTGACATGTGATGACATGTATGTTCGCGCCATGCTAGAAGGACGCTCTGATATCCGCTATCACTTCTTGTGAAATAAAGAACTGTACTTTTAAAAGAACTGTTCCTCTTCATTTCTACATATTGTGTATTATTATGGAAAACCATGTGGTGAAATGCCACACATATATATATATATATATATATATATATATATATATATATATATATATATATATATATATATATATATATATATATATATATATATATATATATATATATATATATATATATATATATAGATAGATATGTTGAAGAAAATCAAGAAGGCACTATGTCTATCTCGATGACGAACTGTTCGTACGGGAAGAATGTGGCCGAAAGTAGATGTTGTAGAAAACACCAATGAACCAAGTCAAGAAAGTTCGTGGAGCTAGGAACAAGCAAAAAAAATTCTCTTTGATGATAATAACAGCGTTTCTATAAAATTAGATATAGTATCTGGATGCCTAAATAGTTTCAGTAGATAAGTTAGCCGATAACGTCGTTCTATAGTGATTTTTTTCTAGAGGCGACAACAATAACCACAGGCGGAGCCATCGTCTTCTGCAATCCGGGAACCCAATTTAAACTAAGAAGAAAAAGAGATCGAGCCAATTATTAGGTCAAACAGATATTTATTCAGGAAAGTACATAAAACGACCATGATGGTTCAAAATTATACATCAATACTGGTATAGCCTCTTTACTGAACTAGGCAAGAAGAAGCAGCATTCTGGAGGGGCTTCTCAAAGGCACGACCTATATATACAGCAAAAAAATCGTGATCTCTCAAAGTATGTGTATTCAAGTTCTTCCCAGACAGGAGTACAGAGGCTGTTCGCACCTTTTTTAGACGATTTTGGTAAGCGGTAATAAAAAATCGTTTGCTGCAAAAAAATAATTGCAATTGTACTATGTTTTTAAAAGTCAAAATTATCGTCTGCGGCTTGAAAGTTTTGTTTTTATTCAAAATGGCGTTTTTAAGAAAGCAGTGGTTCGAAGGTTACATTTATGCTCTTTCCGAAGAGAAATATGCATACTCCGTTATCCAAAAACTATGTGAGAGTCATGGTTTTGTGATATCTAAAGCGTCGATAGGTAATATCGTCAACAAGGAAGGAAAAAAACGTCAAATAGGAGCCTAAAGTGGGACAAAAATTCCAAACAAGTATCCAAGGAAAAAACGGACATCTTCGACTATTGCATAGGTACGTTGTTTAATGCTAAAAGAAAATCCCCCTAGTCAAAGGACAGTTGCAAAATCATTAAAATGCTCGGCGTCCACTGTAAACAAAATGATAAACGTTGATTTAAATCTTAAGAAAGCGAAAAAACGCAATAGGCATCGTCTTCTTCCAAATCATATCGCTGAACGCAGGACACGCTGCAGAATTCTATATGAGAAACACTTATCCAAACAAAAATGGAAAACAATTGTCACAATAGATGAATCATGGGTGTATTTAAATGATTACAAGAAAAAAAGAGCAATTTATTATCATAGAAGGGGAGAAAAAAATTTAAGTACATGGTTCAAAGAATCGAAAGAAAGTTTTTCTAAGGGATTCATGATTGTTGCTGGTTTTTCTTATAATAGCAAGTTAAAAATAAAGAGAGTGGAAAAAAATGTCAAGATTAACTCCAAATACTATCAGGAACATATTTTATCGCCAATTATTCTGAATGAAATACCATCGCTTTACCCACAGTGCCATCAATCTGTCAGACTCCATCAGGACAAAGCTAGCAGTCACACATCAAAATCCACTGTAAATTTCCTAAAAGAAATGGAACAAAAAACTGGTATCAAGGTCATACCCTTCACTGATATCCCTACTAAATCTCCCGATGTATCACCTATGGATTTTTGTGCTTTCGGACTTTTAAAATCTGCATTATCCAAACGTCGTCCCAAAACCCTTACAGGACTCTGGAAAGATGTTCAGGAGGAATGGGATAGAATACCTATTCTGACACTTCAAAAGGCATTATTTTAGTGGAAATTGCGGTGTCGAAAGATAGTTCAGAATAAGGGATGTCAAATAGAACATAAAACACAAGAATTTTATGTAATTTAGTTTTGTGAATACAATATACATCGCCTAAAAATGTGTGAACAGCCTCTGTATATGAAGCGGGGGTTACACGAAAGTTGTGTGTCAATATGCCAAGCGTCGTAGCGTACGAAGTGTGAAGGCAGAATGCGCATTAAGTTAAAAGGGCGATAAAGGGCGAAAAGTTGCAACCATCTGCTTATGACGTAAAGGTGCGGCAACTTTAAAAAGCGGTGATTGGCTGAGCAGGTGAGACCTGGCGACTTTTGAAATTCATCAAAATTTGGCAATTTATCGCCAAAGTGGTTTTCTCAAAACCTGCACTGAATCAATTGATGGTATTGCCTTTTGGGGAAGAGAAATGGCATGTATTATGGAAACGTCACCTTGTTCGCCGTAAAAATGAGTAACTGCTTTCGAAAGGGGTTTTGATGGATGGTACTCTGTGTGTTAGCCCGTAAACCGGAAACCGTAGTTTATAGAAATTCTTGCAAGAAGAGAACCACAGCCTGGGAAGAATAGAACCATAGTGATTTCTTCAACAATATCGAGTTGATTCTATTTACGCACAGTTTGTGCATGAATGAGCAAAGATGTCGTTAAGAAAGACCACCCTGAATTCAAAGCAAGAGCTTAAGAAACACTCCTATTAGAGTAAATTATTGCTAGACAAAGTGACAGAATTAAAGTATTTCCTGATATTAAATAAATTCTAGATTAAATTGGGGAAAAATTAGCACACATTAACTGTAGCATCAAATTCCACGCTAGAGATTCTCCCCCCTGTCCAAGGAAGAAAATGAAATTGACAGCTTATTCATTCATAATTTTATGATAGCTTATTCATTCATAAAATGTAATTATTAAATTATATGCATCATATTGTTAGATACATAGTTACTAACACAAAATTAATACTCGTAACTAGACTGAAAAGCGTTTCCACGAAACAAACTAACGATCCTAAGCATTGTCAACTTAATCTACCAGAGATATGGGAACTCAAATCTTGCTAGATTCTTGATTAACAAAAAGGAAAACCTTGCTACAGACAGAGTGACTAACACAAAATTAATACTCGTAACTAGACTGAAAAGAGTTTCCATGAAACAAACTAATGATTCTAAGAATTTTCAACGTAATTTACCAGAGATATGTTAACTCAAATCTTGTAAGGTACTTGATTAATCAAATAAGAAAATTCCACAAAGGGTAATAATAAAAATAATGTCACTCAACAAAATAGCTATATGGCTAATATGCTCGTAGCTAAAATATAAATAAATAAACATAAACCTAATGTTGTTTATGCGCATGCATGCTTAAAAAGTGTGATCCAAAAAAATAATTAGATGCATAAAATATAACCTCAATCTGTCAAAGTTTCATGAACAGTTGGGTACACAACAATAAAATAAATTCAAAATGAGTGAATATAGCAAAATAGTTTGCATTCCCTTAGTTATTTAACTCTACATGCTATCAAATTGCAAATTATAAGAAAAATGTACACAATAAGTCAAAATTTCTAATAAAATCACAACATAAAATTCTCATTACACAAAATTATCATTCGATTAAATAGTAGTTACTGTTCTGTCAAAAATTAAAAAAAAATTGCCAATATTATCTGGCTAACACCATATACACTAATAAAAATATACCAATGAAATATTTGTCAATGCCTTAAAAGTCAACATTAAAGTTTATCAATACCAATATCGATGCTCATGTACTCTACCAAAATTAACATGGTAATGTCTATCTATCAAAGTAAATTGTCATTGCCTAACTGTAAATGTCTACATGTCTGTCATGTCACAAACTTAATCACCAAATTGTACATACATATTCATATATGCAAAAATTTAAACAAAAATGACAAAGATAACTTAATGACTAAAGGAAAAATGTGCATCACACTAATAAGTGATAACATAAACATGATGTAAACAAATAAATTGAATACAGTTGTTAATTATGTTTGCTGTTAACAAATTTTAATAACCCACATCTTGTTAATTCCAAGTACTATTCAATTGTAAATGATGTTTCAAAGTAATTACATACTGGTACAAAATAAAGAAGGTATCATAGTTTTAACCATAACAGAAGTATAATGTTGCAGATAGTTGTTGAATATACATAAGGTATAATTAATTTCAGTTGAATTGCTCTATGACTTAGTTAATACAGGAGTATTATTAAGATGAATTAGTAACTAGTTTAAACATTTATTATAATTTAAAAGTTTGAATTTCAGATACAAACAAATACAACCTAAGTAAACACGAAAAACAGTATCCTATAAATTTTAAATATTCTTAACAACTCCAGCATTGGAAAGAAAGAAAGTAGAATATTAAGACGTCTCCTAACACACTACCAAAATCTTAGAGGAAAGTCACTGCATAACGGTCGACCTCAAGAAGTACCTGTTTTGTTGAGGTGGAGGAACATATAACGTTAAAGGGTTATTAGTTAATCCCTTGAGATGATTTTTTCGAGCTGGGGCAACATGTAACCTATCTATATGAATTTTGGTTACAGGAGAATAAGGATTAGACAGTAACCTTATTGAATAGGTAACAACTGAGTTACGCTTGATAACCTCATAAGGGCCATTAAACCTTTTATTAAATCTGTCTTTAGATTTAACATAAACAATAGTACCAGGAGATAGTTCTCTTAATTTAGCATGCTCATGTTGCTTGGTGTTTTGCAAGATGCGTTTATCATTTAAATTCTGATCTGTTTGCTGGATGTGATGCAAGTTTTTAAGCATCTTATTCAGATACTGTGGTTTGTCTAATTGTTCAGAAGACTTAGTATAGTTAAAATTATCAAAAATTAGTGCTACCTCCCTTCCAAAATGTAAAAGGTATGGAGAAAAATCTGTCAAAGAATGGTGAGATCCGTTATGAAAATGCTGATGAATTAACACAGCGTGCTTAAATGGTACATTTTGTTGAAGCAAACAATTAATAGTGGTCTTAGCAGAAATGTTAGTCCTTTCACAAATGGAAATGGATTTTGGATTACCCACTGTGGTATGATTTAACTTTATACCAATAGACTGAGTAAAGTGAGTAAAAACTTCAGAAGTAAATTGAGTACCCAGATCTGTTAAGATTAAAGAAGGTCTCCCAAATTTACAAATATAGGTTAGCAAACACTCAGTGACAGCCTACGTGGTGATTTTAACAAGAGGAAAAAGCTCTAAATGCCTCGAAAATTGGTCGATAAAAGTTAAAACATAAGCATTATTTCTAAAGGGGCCAAGAATGTCCA
Organism: Dolomedes plantarius; assembly: GCA_907164885.2. NCBI lineage: Eukaryota > Metazoa > Arthropoda > Arachnida > Araneae > Dolomedidae > Dolomedes > Dolomedes plantarius. Next base: position 72,108,869 of record OU015493.1, on the reverse strand, counting down.
TTGAAATTGCATCGTTAGGTAAAGAAGGAATAGGGTTTGCCTGAAAGAGTGTTGATACAATAGTATGAGACTTATAAACCGAACAAAGGTGGCATGATTTAAGAAAATTTACTGTATCAATATATATATATATATATATATATATATATATGTATCATATATATATATATATATATATATATATATATATATATATATATATATATATATATATATATATATATATATATATATATATATATATATATATATATATATGTGTGTGTGTGTGTGTGTGTGTATGTGTGTGTGTGTGTGTGTGTATGTGTGTGTATGTGTGTGTGTGTGTGTGTTTGTTTGTTTGTGTGTGTGTGTGTGTGTTTGTGTGTGTGTGTGTGTGTGTGTATGTGTGGCACCTGGCTAAATCGGACTCTGACCCTTGTGGTGCCATTTTAAAACCGGAGCCGCATCCCTCTGCCCGTTAGCTTATAGACACCTGGTCCGGAAAAGATTCCGGCCAGTGGGAGATAAAAAACAACGGTAGGTTAAAGGGAATAACTTTTAACCTCAGTTACTTAAATCTCAAAATCTTTTTTTCAATCTGAAAACAGCACTTTATATGCAAAATGCGTATACGAAAATTAATTTTTTTCCCTAAATTCTATTGAATGATATTTAATTTTCTAGACATAGAGACCAGAAATTTAATGTCCTGTAAAAAATAATGATTAAATTTTCAAAATTTGTTAACTTCGTATTGTTACTTAAATTTCTCTTTTAAGCTATAACTAATCGAATTCAAGATTAGGCATTTTCTAGTAAGTGATTAGAGAAAAAAATAATTGGAATTTTCATGTACGTTGTTAAGCCATTTACTGATTAGTAAGGTCCATATATAAACAGAATTTATAATATTTTATTAAAAAGGAAAAAAAGTTAATGGTACATGTTAACAGCGCATCATTACCTCAGAACATATGGATTTGAAAGAAGAATTTCCCTGAGATTTATTCATTTGAACCACAAGGAAGAAACAAAGCTGTGGGGATTTAATTACAACATTTCTGTGGCATAAAAGCATTTTTATTCAAAACGAATCTCTCAGGTTTTTAAGAAGCATGATTACATGATTTCATTTTTCTTTGCAAAAACGTATGCATCCTATTCTACTAGAAGTTTAAGGAATATTTAAAAAAATAAATTATGTCCAGGGAAAGACTTTCCATAGAAATTACACTAGATGCGTTCCTGAAATGTTAAACATTTTCAGGTTTGCAATAAATTTTTAATGCATCTTACTGTATGAGTGAACTATGAATAATGAACTCATGCCACAAATTAAAACTCCCTGGATATTATCTCTGAAAATTAAATCTGGGAAATTGTCCGACATTTCTAGAACATAATAAGTCTTTATTATCTCTTAATTTTGAACAATGTCTTTTTATTGAAATACTCAAACGAAAAAAGAAATGTGTTTTGAAAAATTGTGTCATAAAAAGAAAATCTTTTATGAAGGATGAAAATGAACTAATTGTTACAAGAAACAATTAAATAGCCAAAGAGGAAGTTTTGCAATAATATTTCAATCATGTTTCTTTCTGCATATTTTAGTGCCTTGTTTAATTATCTTTGAGATCACCTTATTCAAGAAGTGTAAACTTATTTCTATAAAATATCCATAATTTGCTTGATTTTTAATTTTATCCGATTTCTCTTCATTGAACTAAAATAATATATGCATGTTTTCATTTCGAAGAAATAGTTTTTCCCAATAAAAGTTTTTTTTTATTCAAAAATTAAATAAGATAATATGAATATATATATATATATATGCAGTAATCACCGTTTATAGTGATGAGTGGTTAAAAGAATCAACCGTTTATAAGAATAAATATCGCAAAAACAAAAGCAACTGTATTATCTCCATATTAAAATTTTTGTTTTACAGAATCAATACACCGGTTTTAAGATTCAGCTTACAGTCTTCGATTTCCTTTCATTTTTCCAAAAATCCTCTTAAACTCTCAAACGGCCCGAAGTTCTTCCTTTACTTTTTGAAAAGATAGACTGTTAAGAGGTTGGAATTGAATACAGTCGTACAATGCATCCCTTTCTTTGTTAGACATCATATCAGTTTCCACGTAAAAGCTGTAGCTAAACAATGAGCTATATTGTCTTGTCCCAGGGGCATCTCTGCCCATTCAGGTCAGAGTCCACTTTTCTCCACTTACAAACAAAGACAGTGACTCTTTTTTCCCATCCACCCCCCTTCCTGGTTGCGGCTTTCTGGTCCCTGCAACACATAAATCTTCGAAGTGTGCACTATCAGTTTGGCCAGTATGGGAAAACAAGCGGGCCGCATGTTCGACGAGAGTTGTTGGGTGTTTTTGATGAGAGAGCATGTTCGAGAGATATACAGGGTGGTCATAAAAAAACTTTGCCGAGATATGGATACCTAGCGACCCTTCCGTTCAACTGATTGAGATGAGATTTCAGGTGTAGTTATTCAGGGGTATGAACTAGGTACTATGTTACTACTATGCGATACCGCTACTATGCGAACGGCAACATAGTAGCGCTCACGGTTACGATTAGATTTATAGAAACTTAAAATTTTCGAATGGCAACGCCCACTTTTTCCCGTTGCAAAATGCTGAGCGCATGCGAAAACCCTAAAGAGCTTTGGAACGGTACGTGCATCACAAAAAATGGGTGCGTTATGCACGCACAAAAACCAGCTCTGCTGACGGCCAATAAACACACGATGACGGCACCCATGTGGAAAATGTGTAATCCAAATAAAAGTTTTGCCCGATCTGTGTTTTCTCAGTGAATGGTGTCTTGCCTCTGTCATATGCAAATTTCCTTCTTACTCCCCGATCGCGTCTAAATGAATTAAACTTGAAACTACAAGGCAGAAAACAAAGAATCTCCCACCTTTATGGAAATATTGAGGGCTTTCGCAAAAAAATTTTATATAATGCAAAATGCACTGAAGGCAAATAATGCCGCACACTTCCCATATTGTCAGAAGTTGAAAGAAGAAAAAAGTGACGCAAATATTAGTATGTTTCATGAAATAATAATAGATATCAAAAAGTGTTCAAGAACAGATTCCATGATTTTGACTCCCTAAAACAAGAGCTTGAACTGTTCAACAACCTCATGGATATTGTAGTGAGTGAGGTGTCCTGCGACCTTCAAATGGAAATTTGTGATCTTCAGGCAGACCCATTCTACCAGACTAAAAAGCGTGATGTCCCTGAAAAATTCTGGAAACTGATTTCTAAAGAACGTTTTACTAAACTGCTTAAATTCTCTCTGCAAATGTTATCGCTGTTTGACAGTACATACGTGTGCGAAAGTGCGTTTTCTGCTCTCAAACAAAATAAGGGGACAGTGGACCTTCAAGCCTAACTTTTTTTGTTTTGAATGGATTTTCTTGAAATTTGAATATGTGATTAGTATCATAGATATGTAAAAGTGGTTGAAATTTAATGATGAAATATTAATAATTTATGCATTATGAATTATTAATTATATCAAAAATTGGCCTAATTAAAAATTTTCCATGTGCATTTCTTTTGCATATAATATGGTAATTTTTATTTACAGGATACCTTATAGAACTAACAATGAAACTTATTGCTTATTTTAAGCATTCATTAAAAATATAAAGAGAAAAAATAATAGTGAAAACACCTTTTTTATTACGCAAAATACCTATAAATCATCTTTTCAAGTACAAAATTTAAAAATTATGAGCTACGAAGCATAATTATTTTCAATACGATATATTTGATATACGGATAAGTATATACAGAGGCTGTTCGCACATTTTTTAGACGATTTTGGTAAGCGGTAATAAAAAATCGTTTGCTACAAAAGAAATAATTTCAATTGTACTATGTTTTAAAAGTCAAAATTATCGTCTACGACTTGAAAGTTTTGTTTTTATTAAAAATGGCGTTTTAAACAAAGCAGTGGTTCGAAGGCTACATTTATGCTCTTTCCGAAGAGAAATATGCATACTCCGTTATCCAAAAACGATGTGAGAGTCATGGTTTTCTGATATCTAAAGCGTCGATAGGTAATATCATCAACAAGAAAGGAAAACAACGTCAAATTGGAGCCTCAAGGGGGACAAAAATTCCAAACAAGTATCCAAGGAAAAAACGGACATGTTCGACTATTGCAAAGGTACGTTGTTTAATGTTAAAAGAAAATCCCCCTAGTCAAAGGACAGTTGCAAAATCATTAAAATGCTCGATGTCCACTGTAAACAAAATGATAAACGTTGATTTAAATCTTAAGAAAGCTAAAAAACGCAATGTGCACCGTCTTCTTCCAAATCATATCGCTGAACGCAGGACACGGTGCAGAATTCTATATGACAAACACTTATCCAAAGAAAAATGGAAAACAACTGTCACAATAGATAAATCATGGGTGTATTTAACCCTTTACTTCCCAGTACCCTTTAAAGTTGAAATTATGACCTAAAAATTTCTAGGCACTCTGTTTAGGCTTAAAGGAATACACAGTTAAATTTTCATAAAGATTGCACTTCCGGTTTCAATTTTGTGGGTGTTCCATGACCTGGAACACTGGGAAACTAGCGCTTTGTAAAGTGCGGCAAAGCAAGCATTGCGGTGAAGCAAACAAAAGAAAAACGCACACACACACAAATAAAAATACAACAAAAAAAACTTGATTATATATGATTTTAAATAAATATTTACAGTTCCTATATACAAAAGCAGTTCCTATTTAAACAAAAACAGTTCCTATATACAAAAGCACACAAATAAAAACACAATTAAAAAAACTTGATTATATATGATTTTAAATAAATATTTACAGTTCCTATATACAAAAGCAGTTCCTACACTTACAAATATTCACTAACCTATTTTTTTGCTTCGCGATATTTTTGGAAGCACGTCAGTCCCTTCTGAAAAAAGTAAAAACAAACATTGCAGGTTTTGCAACATTGCAGGTCCTCGAGTTTACTGTTCGCAAACTCGAGGATGCCAGGATGCTGACCAGACATTCGACGAACAACGAGGAGCCCGGAGGACTAGTATTGCACAGGATTTTGGACATAGGGCTTTTGTTCGAGGTATGCGATAGAAGTCGAACCGGTTTGGACTGGCTAAGCTGGACAGAGAGGTCTCCAGAGAGAAACACGTGTTCTGCTGCGCAAACTGCTCTAGTTTCCCAGTATTCCATATCATGGAACGCCTTTTGAAAATCTTTCATTATTGCTATGGTTTCGGTATAAAAATTTTAAGATAATATAGAATAAATAGTTTAGAGTATAGCCAATACAATAGCATAGAATTTTTTTCCTTGCAATTTTTTTTGTATTTAAAAATGATATTTCAATTATGGCTCTGAAATATGGCTCTTTTTTATAACGCCACTGGAACGAGGGTATGTGTGGGCTTGTGACACGCTGCCATGTATTATCAAAAATAGTAGATCAAAGTAAAAAATGAAGCTAATTGCTCAGTTTTTCGCAGAATTTTGACGGTTTTAGAAGCGAGTAAAGTTTGGTGTTCCACTATATGGAACACCGGGGAGCAAAGGGTGTATTTAAATGATTGCAACAAAAAAAGATTCATTGATTATCATAAAAGGGGAGAAAAAATCTAAGTACATGGTTCAAAGAATCGAAAGAAAGTTTTTCTAAGGGATTCATGATTGTTGCTGGTTTTTCTTATAATGGCAAGTTAAAAATAAAGAGAGTAGAAAAAAATGTCAAGATTAACTCCAAATACTGTCAGGAACATATTTTATCGCCAATTTTTCTGAATGAAATACCATCGCTTTACCCACAGTGCCATCAATCTGTGAGACTCCATCAGGACAAAGCTAGCAGTCACACATCAAAATCCACTGTAAATTTCCTAAAATAAATGGAACAAAAAACTGGTATCAAGGCCATACCCTTCTCTGATATCCCTACTAAATCTCCCGATGTATCACCTATGGATTTTTGTGCTTTCGGACTTTTAAAATCTGCATTATCCAAGCTTCGTCCCAAAACCCTTACAGGACTCTGGAAAGCTGTTCAGGAGGAATGGGATAGAATACCTCTTCTGACACTTCTAAATGCATTATTATCCTGGAAATTGGTGTCGAAATATAGTCCAGAATAAGGGATGTGAAATAGAACATTTAAAACACAAGAATTTTATGTAATTTAGTTTTGTGAATACAATATACATCGTCTAAAAAATGTGTGAACAGCCACTGTAAAACTTAAATTTTAAAGGAGTACGATAATTAGAAATGCGCCTGGAGCAGTTTGAATATTCGTATGACATGAAAATTTTTATTTTGAGAAAAACACATTTAAAGTTATTGCCCATAGTAACCACATAATATCTAAATTAAGTACAAATGCCTATAACTAGGAAAGTAATCACAAAAATTAAAAATTATTTTTGCAACACATTCCTACTCTTACGTAGTTTTACAATTCAATAAAATAAAAAGATCGAATTTTTGGACAAATTTCACAATTTTGAAAGTCCACTGTCCCCTTAAATTAAAACGAGAAATATAATTGTAAGTGCTTGACTGGAACCAAACCTTAGACTTCTCCTTACTGAACTTAGAGTGGACATTGATAAACTTGTATCAGGAAAGCAGTGCCAATCATCACATTGATTTCTCGACTGCAAAAAGAAGTAGTATATTAAAGTAGTACATTAAACGTATTTTAATAGAGATTTTAATAAAAGCTTTTGAATACAATATGTAATTCGTTCTTTTATGGAATGTCTCTGGCCCTCACCTTCCTATGCTAAAGTTTGATTGGCCCTCGGGTAACTAAAGGTTGGACCACACGGACTTAAGCGTACGTGACGTTAGTAGATTCAGCACGTTATCAAACCGTGAAACGTAATCTATAAGGTGAATGCTAGACTGAGACTGCAATGTGCATTCGTCGACAGTGTTCACTTTAGTTTTCTAACAAAATTGTCGATTAGTGTTATAGTAACTTTTTGATAGCCGAATTCAAAAGTGATAAAAAGAAGGAATACCTTCGTTTTTCTAAAAAACAGAACTTATTAATTAGATATGATGCTCTTCCGAAGCGTAGTAAAAGAGAAGCTGACTCCCTTTCGGGTGTAACTCAGCCTACTCTTAGTAAAATTTTAAACTGTCGAGAGAAAATTTCGGCTGCCATTAAGAAAAATGGAAATCTTGATCGTAAAAGGAGAAGGAAAATCAGTCGACGTATAAGAGGCTCTCTTGCAGTGGTTCACTCAAGTCCGAATGATGAAGGGACCTATCAGCAGAGCTGTGTTGATGCAAAAGGCCGGAAATTAAAAAAAAATAGGAGAAAAAAATTTTGTGCTTACTTGATGGAAAGAAAGAAACAATATTTTTATAAAAATATTACGGTGAGAATCAAGATGCAGGTGCGGAATCATCTCAAAACTGGCTCTCTGATTACTTACTTGAAATAATGAAACACTACGCCCCACACCAAATTTTTAATACAGAGGAAACTGGACTTTATTTTAGAGAGATGCCTGATCGAATGATGATGTTTACTAAAACAAATTTATCTTCTGTTGGGGAAAAACAAAAAGAACACGTTACAGTTCTTTTGACGTCAAATATGATTGGGAGCGTAAGGAAAACGCCATTAGTTATAGGTAAGAGTAATCTCCAAGATGCTTTACGAAAATAAAAACCCTTTCTGTGTCTTACGAAAATTTAAAAAAATGCTTAGATGTGTAGTAAGATCTTCACCAACTTCTTTCTAAAGGGGTATATGGAGTTATCTGAGAAAAAAAAAAGTTTTGATTTTGGACAACTGTCCAGCTCATGCATTTGTAAAGCTCACAAATATAGAACTTTGTTTTTTGCCACCGAATACATCAGTAATACAACCCCTTGATCAAGGAATCATAAAAACTTTTAAAACGCTATATCGCTCTGACTTGCAACAAAGAATTTTTGTCGCAATCGACGATGGAAAGGGATCTGCGTCAGAAATACTAAGTAAAAAAACCACTTTGATGATAAACATATATGATTGCAAGTGCCTAGAAAAGATTTTCAAATCATTGCATTGCTAATTGCTTCCGTAAAGCGGGATTTTTTTGTGTGTCTGATAACTCATTGAGTCAAGCAGAAACTGATCCTATTGAGCAATCAGTCCTTGAGTCGATTGGAAGGGACGAAAACTTACAGACTTCGAAAGAAAAGACAGAAGACGGTGAATCGGCGAAAAAAAGAGAAAAAAATCTGCGAAATAAATAAAAAAAATGTCGATAAAACTGAGGACGAAGATGAAATGAATGACATATTCCCATAAAGACCACCATCAACAAAATAATCCAGAGAAGCGCCGAGGATTCTTAGGACTCTTGAATATAGAGGAGCTTCGGAAGACATTTACGGGGCTTTTTATGATAATGAAAGAGGTATAAACAGCCTCCTGACAACTTCATTACGTCAAACATCCATAGAAAACTTTTTCTTGCGCCCTTCCTGTAGTTGAAAAGTTAAAACTGTTTAGCAAGTATGTTGTTACAATTATCGGACTTTTTCTTCCGTTATTATAATCTTGTGTATCTACTTGGAGGTCTGGAAATTAAGTTGTATTTTTAAAATTATAAAAAATAATTTTAATACTGGGGTATCTCGGTTTACGAACGACTCGGTTTACGAACGATTCGGTTTACGAACAAACGCCGGAGTTACGCTGCCATTAGGTGGTCTACGATGCAAGCATTCGCCATACTTGCTTCTGCTCGCGAATAGTCCACAAGTCAAGCTCAGTTGGAATTTCTCTAACTCAATTAAAATGTTGACATGCATCTATAAAATTACTAACCTATAGGTACATGCCATTAACTTCAGTTAGGGAATGAAAAATATTTTTCGGCATATTACGTACATACAAGGCGTTTTTAACCTTCCAGCAGGAGCGCGTATGTGAGAGATACAGTCGAGATTGAATTCGGTTTTATATCTTTAGGCCAGAGGGCTCTACGAACACCAGCACTTGGCTATTCTATCCGCTCAATTTGACCTTCTTTCAGTCATCGTCTGAATTTCGAGGCGTAAATAGGGTGCAGTATATCCATGTTTTTTTTTTAATAAGAAACATTTATTGTTTTATTATTAAACATTATGGTTGTAAATTTTGCGTCTAATATATGCGACAGCTTGGAAATGCCCTTATGAAAGAAAAGTTTGAACGAAGAGCATCTACCCCTCTGCAAAGCGAGCTAAAAAATAAAGTGTTGAAATGAAAAGCAGAACTGGGCGTTGAAGAATTGGAAGAAGTGACGTCAGGGAAAAAAACGAAACAAACCCTACCAAAAGAACAAGTGCACTAGGAACACGAGGTTCAGCTGTGAGATTTACAAGAAATTTATATGTTTTGAGCACTCTAAACACATTTGCTCAGACTACAACGTTGCCACTCAATGACTATAAAGTCTAATATCTTCCTTTTTATATCTAAATTTAAATTCGTTTTTTCTTCTATATTATGTTTATATCTTTATATTACAAATGTAAATAGTTCAGTAGAGTTATACGCAATTTCTTTTATTTTATTTTCATGTCATTTCAACAATTCTTTGGACATTTTACATTGTTTTTATGATTTATATTTACGTTGTTTCTGTTTCTTTAAATAAAGGAAAAATCTTGTAATTTAAATAACATTTGTTTAAATAAACCGTATTTATTAACTCTTAACTAATTACAACATAATTTCATCAATTAAATTCTTAAAAAATTATATTTCGCAATAGCGTATCTGTGAAATACGCGTGACCTTTCACGTTGGTATAGGGAGCGCGCCTGCTGGAAGGTTAAGTTACTTATAAAATTCGGTAATAATCAAACAACAACGTTGCGTCTCTAAATTCTGTATGCAAAACTAAGAAATATTATCGCAGTAAAAGTTTCCGATTTATACGTTAGTTTTATCAGCTTATCTATTCTCACATCGTTGTCTGGAACATTCATTTTGATCTCATTCATAATGAAACTGAATCTTCATAATCTAACACATAAATGAGATCTCAATGCCGAGTGTGGGCGCAGACAGAGGATTAGAATGTATCCGTTTTGAGCCGCAAAGTTACCAGAAACATTTATATATCAGAACTTGTAATGAATAGTTCAATTATTTTCTGAATATACTGGGTATTCAACTAAGAAATCCTTTAATATGCAATGGCATATGTGCCTGCTTCGAAGAATTTCTTGGTATTTCCCTAATATTTTTTACACTTTCTATATCAAAGTATTATTTTCAACTTGATAACTTCAAGGATTTTAGAGCAATTGAATAATTCATTTTTTATGTTCCTCTATTTTTTTTAAAAACTCTTACAATTGAAAAAACATATGCTCTAAGAACTAATGTCCTTATATGTCTGTCCCTTTCTTTTTCTTTGTTTCTATCTATGTAAAACTTTATATGTAACTACTTATAATAGAGTTTAACATACAGAGTAAACAGTTAATGTCTGGTACTGTGGTTTAAGAATAATTTCGTGTTTTTATTTTATGTTTAACATTTTTATATTTTTTAAACGTAGGATTATCTTCCTCAATAACGGTCCTCCGGAAAGAAAAAAAATTAGAGTCCTTCACGAATTATAATTCTAGCAGCGCGCCAAACCCAGTAGCAGTAAACAGTTAAACAGAAAAGTACCAAAATGCGTCAAAAAAGAAAGACGTAATCAACGATAAGTAAATCCCTTGTCCTAAGAAGTAAGGAAGAGAATAACTGCGGCCAACAGATGTTTTTATGGTCTAAGAAAATTTCTGAAATCTGACAACATTAAAAAGAACACCAAGTTGTTGATATACAAAAGTTTAATCAGGACAGTTCTCACGTATGCAACTGAAACGAGGACCTTGTCCCAGGCTGATGAGAGAACCCTCGCAATTTTTGAGAGGAACATTCTCCTATCCGTTTTCGGTGGCATTTGTGATAACAGAGTTTGGAGAAGAAGAACTATCTCTGAACTTTATAGGCTATTCAGAGAACCGGACATTCTGAAGTATCAAAAAATCCAGCGCATGAAATGGGCCGGACACATTTTAAGAATGAATGATGACCGAACGACGAAAAGAATCTTTCTGGCGAAGCCAACAGGAGTCAGAGGAAGAGGCATGACCAGACTGAGGTGGGCGGACTGATCTCCAAAGTGACTTTGTCTCAATCAATGTCAGAGACTGGAAAGGTGTGGCGCACAGAAGGAAGGACTGATTCCGTCTTCTTGAGAAATCCAGGGTCCAACCAGGACTGTCGAGCTATTGATGAATGAATGTATGAAGCAACGATAAGTAATCATACGCTAATAACCCACGGTAGTTTCATTAGAAGAGACAACCTGAAATATTTTTTCTTAAGTTGAACGAGAAGCAATATGCCCATAACTACGCAAGTATGTTATAGGGTGATTCACTCTACAGAATATTCTATAACAACTCGAGATACGACGAAGCAGTTTGAGCACAACAGAGTACAATCTGCCCCACGCCCCTAGAAAATGACACATCAGATCCCATGGTTCTCGGATGAGATATGGTTCCATTAGTCAGAAACAGGATACTTTTTAGGGAAAAAGGGACCTCAACCTCGCTTATTAAATTTTCAATATTTTGCTCAATATACAACATGTTTTAGCAAAACGTGGTTCATTAAAGATGTAGAAACTAGAATACTGCAGACTCATGCAGCATAACAACTTTTATTTAAAAAACAGTTGTTATTATTAGGTGCCGAACATTACTACCGAACATCACATATCAAACAAAACATTCGAACTACTCATGTCAGCGGGTGACTCTTAGTTTTGAGGCCATCAGAGGTTGCATTCTGCGCTCTCTCCTGGCAAGACGGAAAGAATATTTAACAACATGAGTGTAATAAAGATTATTTTTTTTCTGCATTGGATTCATGCAGAATGCCCAAATAAGTGTTTTGTGGAAGAATAAGACTTTTTTTCAAAAAATATGCTTAAAAAATTCTAGGATTTTTCAAAATTATCCATGCGCATTGAATTTTTTTCAAAATTTCTTCCGAAATTCTCAGGATAACTAACTGAAGTATTTGTCATAAAACTGTGTATAGTTCTTTGAAATCTCAGATATTTTTAAAATTTTTAAACCATGAAATAAATTTGAAAAGTGCAAAAACTAAAAATTATAACAGGTATAATAAAAAAGCAAGTTATTTAAGACTTTGGAATCATAAAAGAAAAAAAAATCAAGGCACAATTATGTTTTTAAACATATGCTAAACTTATATTTTCAAAAAATTAAGGTTTTTAAATGATAGAGAATGCGCATGGAGCATATACTAAAATAAATGCATGACTTTATGTGTATTCTACGCACATACAGGCATGCATTTATTTTAGTATGCATTTATTTAAAAACTAGCCGGGCTTTGCCCATCTAGCCGGTAGGTTTAGGGACCCGGTCCCTTCAGCAATCATTGTCAGAGAATGGAAATACTTAAAAACAATGAATCTAGGTATTTAAATTTTGTGGATACATATTCCACGTTCTGCAAACAGTCGCAAGGAGAAGAAAAATTAATCCCCCTCCCGGCGAGCCGGCGTTGCCCGGGATTTTAAGAATATTTGTTAATCCAAATCAATTTAAAAACTAAACACAGTATAAATTACATAGTGGCATAGGGGGAAAATGCATGGGAAATGTTTTAAACATGAATAAAAAGAAAACCCAAATGACTAATTTTTGTGAGTGTATCATAAATCACAAAACTGTTCTTAGATAAGTTAATACTGACTAAAGTTTAGACTGATTTTTTTAGTTAATATATACTAAATTTTATGATTTTAAAAGTACATCGTGAATTATAAAATTAAGAAAAATATAAATTACAGTACACTAAGCATTCTGAAGTACAAAGACAATATGTAATATACCAGATTACCAAATTTCAGAAAGTAAACAATCGCAAGTTAGTGATACACATAATGATTCCAGGATATGTAACAGCTTCCATTTACTGTTGTCACCCTTCAAAATTGTTGGTTTTTTATTAATTAAAAATTATTATAATTATTTTAAAGCTTCCAAACTTATCTTACAATTAACCTAAGGCTTCAAAACATAAGTATACGACGTTTCAACCAGATTCGTCAAGAAATGTAGATTTATATACGAAACATACATACATATATACATAGAGACACTTCATTTTATTTATATAGACTACCCAAGTATACTATAGGGGGATTCACTCTACAGAATATTCTATAATTATTCGAGATAGCAATTTGTCTGCAACAGCGTAAAATGTGCCCTCACCCCTAGAAGATGACACATCAGATCACATGGTTCTTGGATGAGATATGGTTCCATTTGTTAGAAAGAGGATAATATTAAGGGGTCAAGGGACCTGAACCTCGCTTTTTGAATTTTCAATAATTTGCTCAATATACAACATGTTTTAGCAAAACGTGGTTCAGTAAAGGTGTAGATACTAGAATGCTGAAGACTCGTGAAGCATAACAACTTTTATATTCAAAACTGTGGCTTTTATTAGGTGCCGAAACGTACTACCGAACATCACATATCAAACAAAACACTCGAACTATTCGTTACAGCGGGTGACTCCTACTTTTGAAGCCGTCAGAGGGTGAGACTGCTTTCTGCTCCCTCTCCTGGCACAACGGAAAGAATATTTAACAACATGAGTGTAATAAAGATCATTTTTACCATATTTTTATTAACTCGCTTTCTTGTTTGTTTGTTTGTTTGTGTGTGTTTTTGTCCAATACAAATCTTGCAATCGACTTTTAACTGACTTCCCGACTAGCTAGACATTTGAAAATTTTACAATAGCTCAGAACACGATGACAGTGCATTATTTTAATACTTTTAGCCATATTTAAGCAGATTTAAATTCATTTTCGGTTAATTTTGTTTGGTAGAATGGTGCAGCCATCTATCGCCGGGACGGGAACGAAAAGTTAAACGAAAGTTAACTTCCAATTCTCGAGCTAAACGATTTATTACGAGTTTGAGACCTCTTTATTACGCATTTGATCATTTTCTTTCAAGTTGATGGGATAATTCAACAAAAAAATATTTAAGAAATATTTATTAATACACAGAATTTTCAAGTTTATATGATTCAACAGAAAATTTAAAAACATGGTATATAAAAAGTTCTTTTTATCTCGTAATTATTTACTTATCATTCATGCTTATCATTCATTGCTTATCATTCATGCTTATCATTCATTGCTTATCATTCATGCAGAATTCACAAATAAGTGTTTTGTGGAAGAATAAGACTTGTTTTTTCAAAAAATTCTTCAAAACTTCTAGAACTTTTCAAAATTATCTAAGCGCATTGAATTTTTTCAAAATTTCTTCCAAATTTCTCAGGATTGTTAACTGAAGTGTTTGTCATAAAACTGTGCATATTTCTTAGATATCTCAGACATTTTTTCAAATTTTTAAACCATGAAATAAATTAAAAGATGCAAAAACATAAAAAAATAACAGGCATAATAAAAAGCAAATTATTTAAGACTTTCGATTCATACAAGAAAAAAATAATCAATGAACAATTCTGTTTTTAAACATAGGATAAACTTATATTTAAAAAAATTAAGGTTTTTAAATCATAAAACATTAATATTTTTAAAAAAATAAGTTTATCCTATGTTTAAAAACATGCGCATGGAGCATTTTTAGTAATGTTAGAATTTTTGAAAAAAAAAATTTAAAAACCGGCAATATTCTGCCAAAAAATCTTTATTTTGAATTCTAATAGTCTTCAGTGCAGTGTAAAAGACTACTAATTACTGGCATCTAAATATATAAAACAGTTCCGTAACTGACTGACTCACTGACTGACATATAACGCACAGACCAAACCGTTGAACCAAGGGCTGAAATTTTGCATGGCGATTCTTCTTATAGTGTAGCTGTGCACAAAGAAAGATTTTTGAAAAAAATTTCTTAGATTTTTTTAAATTAAATTTTTAAGCTGTTTTAGTAACTTTTTTAGGTTTGCATTTAAAATAATAATTTCAGTGTTATAAAATTTATATCACAAGAAAGATCATAAAAATTCCTTTAAAATGAGATCTTTTTCGAATGCTTACCTCCATTTTCTGATTTTTGGTGAATTTTTAAAGATTCATTTTTATAATTTAATTTATTAAATGCTGATCACGTGATTACTGGTACTTTAAATAAATTTATCGTCACGTGCTTAACAACTAAATAGACAAAAAAAAATTTTGTTTTCTTCTAATGCGGCAGACGATTGGACATTATCCAAAAAAATATTAAAATACAATAAAAGATATTATGTTCCTCAAACTGTACCATATTAACTGTACTATATTCTTTAGTATGTCCTATTGGATTTAATTTGAATATTTTCTTCTACATTTTTTTGTCTATAAAAATATCCCTTACGATATTTTATAATTTTTTTTTACATCAATTCCATACATCGACCTTTGTATTTAATTTGAATGTACTCCGTAGAGAAGTTCTGGTTTTCAGCTAGTGAAGTATATACACTTACCAATTGAGAATTAAAAAAAAGGAGATTGAAGGTCCCTTGTCCCATTAACACGCACACTGACATGAGCATCACCAATGGGTCTAAAAAATGTAAATTCTGCGGCGTGAGCATCACCCCGTGGGTCACCGGTATCATTGCGTATTATGTTAAATAAAATTTCCTGTGCATTTCATCAATGACATCATGTTTGTAGGTGGCACTATGCGATAACAGTTCTTTAAAAAAAATCAAACTTGGACACCCTGAGCCCTCTATTAACGGCTTGAAATTTTTTTTATCTAACAATTTGTCATTTTCTTACTATCGCAGCCATGTGTTCAAAAGGTTAGAATTTTCTATTTTTAAGTTCAAAACGATTGTTTTTTATTCGGAAAATGTAAGTTTTGGAATATTTTTCACCAAAATTATTAAGATTTTTGTTGATATCCGTTATTTTAGGCTGTTAATCTGTAAATTTGGCATACCGGTAATCATTTTAACTTCCTTTGGGTGCAGTGAACGTGTTAAAGGAGTTTTGGACACCACGATACGCCGGATCTGGCACCACCATACACCTACCTGTGGGAAAAGTCTATTTGAACAACTTCCCACTGTAGAAGAGTTGAATGAAAACGACCAACGCGAAGTTTCATCTATCCCCCCCCCTCTCCGATATCCTTGCCAATACGTTACCAGCATCGCATATAATGCAATACTTTACACATACGAAAGGATTTGTACCATATTTTGGGGGGTTCCGATTTCTCCATCCTGGCGCGAGTAATTCCAAAAAAATATATATATTTATCTATATATATATATATATATATATATATATATATCTTTTCCAGGATTTACAACACAGGTTCTCAATCTGGGGGAGGGGTGTTAATGATATTCAGGGGGGGAGGCGAATACTTTTAGCCATAACTAGCATTATTGCCCGGCGTTGCCCGGGTAGATATATAGATATAAAATATTTCATGCATGCCATCAAAAAAATTCTGGGCTGCACTCCCGCTCTTCATGTTCATCTGGCCAGACAGAATGCGCTTAGCATGTTTCGACTGAAATGATATACAAACAATAAGAAAGAAAGAAACTTTGAGCCTGCGGACCTTCGTCTGATTTTAAGGTCATTCCCAACCCTCTTTCTCCCGGCATTGGAATTTGAGCCCCCCCCCCCTCCGTCATCCTCAAACCACCCCTCTTAACGCAGCTGGTCAGGGGAATCCACAGGGGGTAGACGCACCTCTATCGGGCACAAAAAACATTAAAAAATTAATTTAAAAAAACTAATTGAGCCCCAAATTTCGTTTTTCCTGATTTAAGTTTCTCGGGTCCAAAACATTAACTGTGCCGAATTTGGTCCCGGTGGGTGAAACAGTCTATGATTCTATAGCGGACAAACACACAGACAAGCTCTTTTATATATATAGATTAAGCAGTTTTGAATTGCTTTTCAGTTAATTTTGTATTGCAGATTGGTGCATCCATTTATCGGCCGGAACGGGGGCGAAAAGTTAAATGCATATAACTTCCAATTATTTTGATTTTCTTTCAAGTTGATGGGATAATTCATCAAAAAGAATTTAAAAAGTACTTATTAATACATAGATTCGTCAAGTTTATATAATTGAACAGAAAATTTAAAAACATGGTATATAAAAAGTTCATTTTATCTTGTAATTATTTTCAGTATATTTTCAAATGTACTCTAAAATTACGCTGTTTTTTTAAACCATTTTCAGTATCTGAAATATGACAGCTAGCTTATATGTTGAATTAAAATGATAGTATTTTTGCACTGCATGTACATATTATTTAGGAAGAAAGGGTAAATATTTAAGGATTCGCTTCTAAAATGTTGTAAAATATTAATTTCGCTTGGAAGTGTTTAAAATGTTAAGTTTAACAAACTTTCAGATAATAAACATTTCTTATCTGCAATACTTTTCTTGATTTGGTTAACATACATTTTCATATTCACAAGACTTCAACATACAAAATTGAAATTGGAAGAAATTTGGGCATTGAATATAGTAAAAGGAGTACTGGTGTAAATAGAAAACATTGTATAAGGAATAATTTCTTTTTCCGAAATGAAGTAATATATACAAGGAGACCTCTCTATCCGGCCACCCCTCTTAATGTCTATACTTTGTTCAGAACTGATTCAAGACTCTGTAGAGCCAATAATATGGAAGGAACCTCTTTTCGACGGCCACCTCTCAAGACGGCCACTTTTTTTCTGTAACTATTACTGGCCACCGTAGAAAAGTTTTACTGTCCTTACAAATTTAATTATTTTAGATTTTTAAAAATAATATTCGTTAAACTAACAACAACCCTCTACTAAATTAATAAATTTATCCTAATAGTAAGAGTAATTCTGTGAGATAGTCAAATACGCATTTTAGAAAAACATGGATTTAACAGTCCTATCAGCTTAAAAATAATGTTAATATACATTTAAGAGTAGAAGTTATTGAAAACTGGTTAAATATCGCTTACAGTTTATGGAATGACGGTAACAATCTAGATAAACTGTTTTATTTGCACAGTTCTAATAATTACAATAAACATTCTAACAAACCAAAATCCCCAATGAAGTGAAATTCAATGCACACAAATATCATGATGTTACTGAATTCAATAAGATTAAACTGATTGGGACAAACTGTATCCAAACAAACATCATATAAGTCGCTACTTCAGATAAAGTTACAGCTAAATAAACAGACAAAATATATTTACCCAGAATTCAGTCGAAATTACTCCCCATTTTAAACACAGAATACCGTTCGAGTATTAGATTCCTAGCTCCGGGATAAAGGCACTTCCAAATGTAGCAAAGTCAAGTGATTAATTACAGACCTGGACTTTGAGGATTAGGAATGAGGAAACAGTTGAAAGTGGCCAGCCAGGCGAGGTTATAACGAATTGTTACTAATCTTTAAAACGAAGATGTACTATGTAGGAGTGAAGCACAAACTTTTTGCGATCGCGACCCAATTTGTTGAAATTAAAATCACTGAACTCTAATGAAAATTTATTGATAAATACGGCAATTATTTTTAATGTTTAGAAAATATGAAATAAATACAAAAATAAATTAGGAAATTTTGACAAACTACGGGGAGTTTTAGAAATCATTTGAAAAATAAACATATCAGCAACTCCATTGTCTAATTTAATGAAACTGAAGAGTCATATTGTTGAATAGTTAAATATCTATTAATTAAAATAGGAATGATAAATACAAATGCACGTGGATTCCATGAACAGTTTTACAAATGTTCAGTAGTCGTTCCGCCTGTGACACGACATTCTGTATTGCGTTTCCTGCCAAACGCACTGTAGCACGTCACTGGTAACACTTACGAAATCAGCACTGATTCTCCGCGTGAGTTCCTCTACATTTGAAGGAAACGGGGGTACATAAACAAGGTCTTTAAGTTATCCCAGCAAATTTTAAGTTAAACTTTCGAGTTAGGTAATTATTAATTAGTCAGGAAATTTAATCAAAAAGAATATTTTTTTGAAGCAGATAGCAATATTTCTCAAAATGTTAGAAAGGTTTGTTAAAATAAGTTAATTTATTATTATTATTATTATTATTACTATTGATATTTCGTGTGCACTTTGGAGAGTTTATCATTTTTATGGAAATTTTACAAAACCGTAATATATTAACTGAAATTATATATATATATATATGTATATATATATATATCTATATATATAAAACAGCTCCGTAACTAACTCATTCATTCATTCACTGACTGACTGACATACAACGCACAGACCAAACCGCTGGACCTAAAGGGCTGAAATTTTGCATGGCGATTCTTCTAATAGTGTAGGGGTGCACTAAGAAAGATTTTTCAAAAATTCTTCTTAGATTTTATTAAATTAAATTTTTAAGCTGTTTTTAAACTTTTTTTTACGTTTGCATTTAAAATAATAATTTGAGGGTTATAAAATTTATATCATGAGAAAGATCATAAAAATTCCTTTAAAATGATATCTTTTTCAAACCTTTACCTCGATTTTCTGATTTTTGGTGAATTTATAAAGATTAATTTTTAGAATTTAATTTATTAAATGCTGATCACGTGATTTCCTTTTCTGGTACTTTAAATAAATTTATCGTCACGTGCATAACAACTAGATAGACAAAAAAAGCTTTTTTTCTAATACAGCAGACGATTGGATATTATCCAAAAAATTATCCCTTACGATTTTTTTCTAAATATATATATTTTTTTTACATCAATTGTATACATTGCTCGTCGCATTTATTATAAATATATATATATTTATTTTTTTGGCATTAATTGCATACATTGACCGTTGTATTTAATTTGAATGTACTTCGTAGCGAAGCGTGGGTTTTCAGCTAGTATGTATATAAGACAGTTCCGTGACTCACTGACTGACAGATAAGGCACAGACCAAACCGCTGGACTTAAAGGGCTGAAATTTTGCATGGCGATTCTTCTTATAGTGTAGGGGTGCACAAAGAAAGGTTTGTGGAAAATTCTTCTTAGATTTTTTTAAATTTAATTTTTAATCTGTTTTTGTTACATTTTTAAAGTTGCATTTAAAATAATAATCTGAGGGTTATAAAATTTATATGACGAGAAAGATCATAAAAATACCTTTAAAATGAAATCTTTTTTGAATCTTTTCCTCCATTGTCTCATTTTTGGTGAAGTTTTAAAGATTAATTTTTAGAATTTAATTTATTAAATGCTGATCACGAGGTTTCTTTTCTTTTTTAGATACTTTAAATTAATTTTGCGTCACGTGCATAACAACGAAATGATTTAACAAAAGAAATATTAAAATATAGTGAAAGATAAAATTCAAGCACTAGACTAATTGAAAGGGAAGTTTTTTAAGAATATAATTTAAATTAGTATGTTTTAGGGATATTAAACATATAATTTAATTGTATACATTGGCCGTTGTATTTAATTTGAATATTTTCTACTACATTATTTTTTCTATAAAAATATCCGTTACGATTCTTTTTATATATTTTTTAACATTAGTTGCATACATTGGCCGTTGTATTTAATTTGAATGTACTCCGTAGCGAAACACGGGTATTCAGCTAGCATAAATATATATATATATATATATATATATATATATATATATATATATATATATATATATATATATATATATATATATAACAAAACCTTAGTTTATTGTAATGCAGTATTAGTTGCGGAAAGAAACATATCTGTCGTAATATTAAAAAAATTGCAATATAAAGATAAGTTTTACAAAATTTTGCCTCTGACGATTATAAAAATGAATATGAGTAAAAAAAGCTGCTTCAACCAGTAGCGAATTGAGAACACAAAAACTCCCAATGTCATAATTACAAAACAAGAAGGAGGAATTGATGTTGCAAGGGAAAGGGAACTTGTTCCCCGACAAAAGAGGTGGAAAGTTTTTCCCATAGCGCCATTTGTAGTTCGATTTTTTCCCGGAATATTCGAGCGCCTGTCCATATTAAAAATACAGAATTTTTTAATCTAATTTTTATTTTTTATCCATAAATTCTATATGCATTACTAACAACTAAATTATCTTAGTGAACAGTAATTGAAATAATTAAGATCCATAATTATAATGTAGTCCGTGTTTGGCGTAATCCTTCTGACCCTATTAACGTTTAAGTAATTCCTTTCAACACGTGAGTATTTTTTATATTTTTACTCGAAAGAATCGTTGTGAATATGTTCTACTAATCACTAAATGGTCTTAATTATATAGTGAAGAACCCAAGTTAAGTCTAATTATTTCTTTATGCAGTGTAAATAAGATTAGTTAATTCAGCGTAACTATCACTGGTAAAATGTGAGATTTCCTCGTTCTCGTTAATGGTACGATAATCCCGTTTGGTATTTTTTATCCTTTATCTGTAAATTGTTTATGATTTTTTTTACTGACAGGTAAGCTTTTAATTTCAGTTTCAACACTGTAATTGTATAAAAATGAGAGTTTATCAGATACTAGCTGAATACCCGTGCTTCGCTATGGAGTACATTCAAATTAAATGCAACGGTCAATGTATGCAATTAATGCCAAATATATATATATATATATATATATATATATATATATATATATATATATATATATATATATATATATATATATATATATATATATATATATATATATATAATATATATATATATATATATATATATATATATATATATATATATATATATATAAATATATATATATATATATATATAATATATAATATATATATATATATATGTATATATATATATATATATATATGTATATATATATATATATATATATATATTATTTATTTATTTCCGATGGCAAGTGTTAGTCGACAACAGATATCAAAAAGATAAAATGTTACAAGAACAAGATGTTACAAGAAAAATGACATCCGTTAATCCATCACCTTATGTCTGGCAATCCAATAGCGCTCCCATAAAGAAACGGAAGGTAGAGCAGGGCAAGAAGCAAGGTGAATCATGTCCATTTCTTCCTGGTTGTTACACAGGAGACAAAGAGAGTCGGGAGCCAAGTTAATTCTGTGGAGGTGCTTGCGAAGGCAATCATGGCCAGAAAAAAGCCGTAGCTTTGCCACAGATTTTCCTCTAGGCCACTCAGGGATATCATGGACTTGGTCATACCAGGGCTTGTGATCGCTTCTAGCAGCAACAACCTGTGAGAAGGAACACCTGAGAGTCTTTTTGACAATTGTCTTGATGGAATGGTAGGCCAAGTCCTGGCTGTTTAACTGCAAAACAGAAGCCCCCTTTTTCGCTAGGAAGTCAGCAACTTCGTTCCCCTCGATTCCGCAGTGGGCCGGGATCCACTGTAAGACAACTGCTTTATTATTGTTCGACAACCGTTCCAAAAGGTTAACACAGTCATCAATATCTTTGGATCGAGATAAATATGAGGAGTCAATAGCCTGAAGAGCTGCTCTTGAATCTGAGAGAATCACCACTCTTGAGAAACGCTCTAATCGGCTCTGAATATATATCTATATTAATAAAGCAAGGTCCGGGTCTGTCTGTCGGTCACACTCTCCGGTTGTACCGCCTCAATGTGTGAGTGTGTGCGGTCTATGAAACAAACTTACAGCCATGAAATTAGGCACACGGGTAGTGCTGACTATGGGAAAGTGCACATCGAAGCCCGAATTTTAAATTTTATTCTAGAAAATTTTTATTTTATGTTGTGGGATATTTTATGTTTTTTTAACTTCCCATTACGATATCTGGGCAAAAAATGATCATAGAATTTTGATATTTTTACAGTCTAAGACTACAGACATTTCTCCTTCAAACAAGACCTCCTTTGTTTAAAAATAATTTAAAACAGACTGATATTTTCATCAAAATATTAAATCCACATTTTCGAGAAATTTACGCCTTTTGAGGATCTACGATCAATGCTGTTCTAGTTTATATCTTACAAAGAAAATATTTACATCATCTGGAAGATGAAAGCTTTCTCATTCATATAAATCTCATTTCAAGTCTCTGTCTTAAAATTTCGATTTTTAATTGAATTTTAAACAACGATAACAGAACAGAACTTAACAGAAATTTTCTATGGTTTCTTCAAACGCGAATCTATATTAATTAAGCAAGGTCCAAGTCTGTCTGTCGGTCCCACTCTCCGGGTGTGCCGCCTCAATGTGTGCGTGTGTACGGCCTATGAAACTTACAGCCATGAAATTTGGCTCACGGTAGTGAAGACTATGGAAAAGTGTACCTCGAACCCTGAATTTTAAATTTTATTCTAGAAATTTTTTTTATTTTATGTTTTGTGGGATATTTTATGTTTTTTAACTTCACATGACGATATCTCGGCAAAAAATGATCGTAGAATTTTGTATCTTTTTATAATCTAAGACTACAGACATTTTTCCTTCAAACAAGACCTCATTTGTTTAAAAATAATTTAAAACAGACTAATATTTTCATCAAAATATTAAACCCAGTTTTTCGAGAAATTTACGCCTTTTGAGGATGTACGGTCGATGCTCTTCAAGTTTTTATCTTACAAAGAAAATATTTATATAATCTAGAAGATGAAAGCTTTCTCATTCATTTAAATCTCATTTCAAGTCTCTGTCTTAAAATTTCGATTTTTAATTGAATTTTAAACAACGATACTTAACACAAATTTTCTTGCGGTTCTTGAGACGCGAAGACCAGAAAATTCTCCCCTTGGGTTGTAAACAACGAGTGAGTCATTCATTCACTTGATTCATTCATCGTCTTCCTTTGATGGCTTGAGCGTAGCTGGGCGAAGCCCGGCTAGTGTCTATATATATATATATATATATATATATATATATATATATATATATATATATATATATATATATATATATATATATATATATATATATATATATATATATATATATATAAATAAATAAATATATATATATATATATATATATATATATATATATATATATATATATATATTTATATATATATATATATATATATATATATATTTATAAAAAAATTGTAGCGGATATTTTTATAGACAAAGTAATGTAGATGAAAATATTGAAATAAAATCTAATAGAACATACTAAAGAATATAGTAAAATTAACATAATACAGTTTGAAGAACATTTCTTTTACTGTATTTTAATATTTTTTAGATAATGTCCAATTGTCTGCCGCATTAGTAAGAAAAAAAATATTTTTTTGTCTATTCCGTTGTTATGCACGTGGCGATAAATTTATTTAATGTGCCAGAATAAGAAATCACGTGATCAGCATTTAATAAACAAAATTGTAAAAATTAATCTTTAAAAATTCACCAAAAATCAGAAAATAGAGGGAAAGATTAGAAAAAGATTTCATTTTAAAGGAATTTTTATGATCTTTCTCGTGATGTAAATTTTATAACCCTCAAATTATTATTTTAAATTCAAACTTTAAAGAATGCTACAAAAACAGATTAAAAATTTAATTTAAAAAAATCTAAGAAGAATTTTCCATAAACCCTTTTTTGTACACCCCGACACTATAAGAAGAATCGCCATGCAAAATGTCAACCCTTTAGGCGAGGCGGTTTGGTCTTTGTTATCTGTCGATCAGTAAATCAGTCAATTATGGAACTGTTATATATATATATATATATATATATATATATTGATAAAAAGTAGACGTTGAAAGTAGTATATTGCATTCCTTTATTTTATAAAAACTAGCTGAGACAGAAGTATAAATATCAGAAGACGATGCTTCAAAGAATAATGTCGATTTAACTAAGACTTATTTTGGTCATATTAAGGGTTTAAGGAGAGTGAAAGGAATAAAGCGATGAGAAATTGAAAGTGAAACTGAATGGCGAAAGGGTATCAAAGAAATATCCATTTAAGCTATTTTAGATGAGATTATATTGGAGAGGGTTTAATGGATATGTCTTTCAGCAAACTGCGATTTACACAAAATAGGAATGGAATGCATTATTTTCATAAATGATGCTTTGGTAAGAAACGAGAGTAGATAAGTGGATAGAACTCCAAACGGGAAAAAAATGATCATATTGTTCTTCATGAATTCAGAACACAAATGACGAATTTTTTGCGTCTCGGGATAAAGGAGGGTAATAAGTTATTGTTCCGGAAAAGAAATTAGTTCAGATTTCACGGCAATATTTAAACTTAATTCATGCTTAATATGTGTTTAACCCTTGAGCGGGCGAACCCGTGTATAAAGTGCAACATTTTCGTAATTTTGAATGGTTTGTTTTTACATGTAAAGTTTGAATGTTCTAAGCAGTTTCTATTTATAGCTACACCCTACTGATGCAGTTCTTATTTTCTGACCCATGTATTCCTTTCCATTCATTTGTTACTCGTGATTTAACCGTGGTAAACCAGCGATTACACTGGATTACAATACGCCAAAAGCAGGAGCTGATGTAGTCGATCAAATGTGCAGCTATTACACGGTATCCCGCTTATCACGAAGATGGACAATCTCATTGTTTTTTTTTTTTAGGTTTTTGGACGTAATAGGAATCATTTTGCAAGTTATCCTTAGATTCAACAAACCAGACAGTTTTGAAATAAGGTGATACTATCTACATTCTTTGGCCTTTAATTATAAATCTGTCTCAATATTATCAACATTTTATATCTTTTCATAAAACTCAGAATCATTATTTTCAATGTCAAAAGACAAAGTATATTACAAACGGAGTAATCAAGGTTGAAAGAGACGTTGCACTTTGTGCCACGTGCGCCTGCTGGTGTTCCAAAAATTGGTGCGCCCGCTGAAAGGTAAAAATTCGCTGATACATTGGATGCAAATGGCTTTATTTTGTTTCAGATTTGTTTAGTTTTAGTTATAGGTAAAAAGAGAACAGAGTTTCTGGCTGCATTCTTTCAGTGTAATAAGAAATAATAGTTATGTTGTGACTCCGGTTGGTAAACATCTCTCTTAATTTAATGGCAGAATGAAACACTCGTTATGAAAATACATACTCGTAGTCACACCTCTGCGAATCAAGTTTAAATTAAATACTAGTTGTTGTTAGTTTAGTTGTTAGGCTGTATTCCCCATTCAAGGGTATGATGATAGTATGAAAATATCCTATTTCACTGAAATTGTAAAAAGTGTGAATATTCTCCTTCGTTGTTATATTCTTGTTTGCATGCTAAATTTTCAAACATACTTTATCAGTTCGACGTGTAATTCGTATGAAAACTGCATTAAGTTTCCTCTGCACAGTTTCACTCATTAGTAAAGTTTTGTGGGGATAAATATAATTGTTTTTAATGCAATAATAGCTCCAGTCAGCATAAAATTTCAAAACTTTGAAATCGTTTGGTTGAATGTTGTAATAAATTCAATTAATTTTTATAAAATTTTAAAAATAAAAATAAATAGTAAGTTTGAGAATCGGAAACTAATGAGTATGTTACGTACATATTGGCATACGTAACAGACAAAACAAATATCCCTAGTCATGTTTCGTGCTTTTTACTGTCACCAGGTGTAAAAACCTTATTCATTTCTCTTGTTTTTTTGGCCTTTATCAGCTTTACTCTACTTTTATCAATGTTGTATATATTTAATCACACTATACTTACACACTACTATTTTACCCCGGTATAGTTCGTTCAAAAAATAATAATGTACGGGGTTTTATTCTTTGATATCGTCAAATTGTTACTTTTTGCAAATTGTCACCCTTGCTTTTACACTTCATATATCCTTATTTTACACCTATTTTATATCGCTTTTACTTTTTAATATAAAAGCTTTTGACTGGTTTATTACTGTATTTCATATATACATTTTTTTATTATCGTTTAAATGGATTAGGGTTTTAAAATGATGACATGTTTTTTCGGGTTTTACCATGTGTTTGGAGCAGCTTGTCCTCTATGAACTTTGAGCCATTTAACCCCATTCAAGCAACCAATCAACCAAGTGTAAAATAGAAACTAGAATTATTTTCACTTTTACCTGAGAAAGAGATTTTAGATGACCTGAGAAAGGCATGTTAGATCAAAGGAAACATTTTAAGGGGTTCACCCACACTTCTTTTTGTGAATATCATGCACCATGTCATCATTTCAAATAATGATACATGTTAAGCAATCATAAATGTGAGAACTCGCTTGTTTCTTTTAAATGACGCATGACATATAGTGTTTAATTGGACTCCTTTTAACAACATTTAAGTGCTACAGACCAAACAATCACTCCCACAAACGGCGATACATCCTAAGAAATTTGATATGCGTATAAATTTTGCGATCATGTTTTGAATGCCTATCCACTTCTACTTTATATCCTACGTATGATGTTTCCAAAAAGGGTATACAAAAAGTACTTGCGTTATTTAACAATAGAGTCAAAAAGTAGATGATTATAAATTGAGAGATGAGTTCTAGAATGATTCATACTGTGTCCTCTATGTCACGATACTTACATTATAACAGACTCTATGTCATAGGGATATGACAATAATGTCACGGCCAGGGGCAGCAAAATCGAGAAATACGGACAAAGTAACATAATTGCGAAGTGTAAGAGAGAAGCAGGTCTAAGAAGCAAATGGCTGACAGTAAATCTAAACTGCTAAAGATAAAACTAAAAGATAAAAGTGCTGTAGAATGAATGGTAACGAAGAGAAGAAAAAAAGAAAGGAAACTGAAAATTTATGAGGGCTATAAAACAGAACACGTGTTTCAGGATGTCGGAGCATGGGAAAAAGTGCATGGGAAAAAAAAAAGTTGAATTTTATAAATCCCGCCCTCATTGCGGATTGGTGAAAGGGGATGCAGAAAAGGCAGACAGGGACGAATTGTGATGACCTATAATAATAATATGGCCAATGGAATGGAGAAGAGGCGGAGCCGGCAGAAATTAGAGAAAAATAATATGAAATAATATGAGGAAGCAAAAAGACAGACAGGACACTGAGAGAGTAGAAGTCAGAATCAGAAGTAGCAGCCACCCAGCTAGTAAAAAGTACGATGTGCGCCTGATGATGATTTAAGCCGTGACTGATGCCAGCAGAGCTGTAAGACGACTGCGCCCCATTGCCCAATGCCGAGCGCATAGTTTGACTAAGGGAGCCCCGTACTCCACCGTAGACGTATCCAGCACCAGTGAGGTGTGAATGAAAAGAGGCCGTTATAGCGCCGTGCCCGATGTCCACAACGACGAGCCAATTATCATCTGTAAAGGTACGGTCCCTTTATTTCCTCTGCATATTATACCGTCATTGCTTCTCGTAGCGTAGCCTTCATTAACTTAATAATATAGAGCGCGGTAGTGAAGTAATCATATAATGGTAGTTAGCAAAAAATAAATGATAATTCGTATAATGACTTAATTCGAGTAAGGATCTGGTAGTGAATGAATTAAATGTATGTGTAGATGAAGTATGACCTGTTTTGTAGGAATGTATTATATTATATCATTTATGTTAATCAATAAATTAATTGGTCATATAAAACCAGAGTTGTTTCCTTCATTTGGGGAATCACAATGCAATGAAATGTACAAATTAATTATATTCAGAAAATCATTGACTTATTAAAAGATAAATATTAAAATATAAATAAAATTGCTAATTTCCCACTAACTTTCACCGTCACACTCTACTTTAAAAAAAGTTCTTCCTTTAAGCTGAAAGGGCCTGTTCATATAGAATCTGTCAGTGACAGCTTTGAAGATTCCGTTGGCGCTGATTGGTTAACCCCTTAACGATGAATTAATTTTGAAGAAAACGGTAAAAAAGTGCCTATTTTTTCCGGAGGATTCCATTTATGTCTTGATTTGCCACATCTAGTTTAAAACAACCCATCTACAATTACATTATAAATAGCATGGTGCTGCCATCTAGTATGTAAAATAAGAAATAACATTTTTTCAAGGTAAATGAAATGGATTCTTTTAATCTTTTTGGTGTGTTACTTTTGAACACTCCTGCGCGGAAATATCATGGGCACGAGAAATAGAGGGCGTAACCACACCCCGTAATTTTGAAGGGAGTGGAACTATTTTAGTTCCGTACACGTTAAATTTTTTCCACTGAACGTAGTAACAGTTTTCAGACATTTCTTCGTTATTTTTTAAGTAAAAGCGTTTTATTCTCATTTAATATTTTGTTTCGCTATAAAAAAAGAAATGCTGGCGCCTTATAACATCAGTCAAATTTAGTCAAAATTCTCATCAATAGGCACATAATTACGCACTTTGATAATACTGCCCAATATTTTCTTAAAATTTCCCTATAACATGTCAAAATGTGAAGTTTCCCTTGAAAGCTTCAGGTGTCAAGGGACCATCAGCTATCATCTTATTACTAATGACTTCAATAAAAAAATATCAGGAACTGTAAGTAAATAAAAGGGAAACGTCCACACACTAAATATGGAATGAAAGACGCGATTGTTTATCTGCAATGCGTGTCACGTATCCCTAAATCTTACGGCCCTAATGAAAAATGTACAAGGAAAACAAAATCTGTTTAGAAAAGCATGAGAAGGTTCACTGACTTATGGACTTAGAATCGTGACCATCTTTTAGAAATATATAGAGGAATTTATTACAAGTATCTTCGGGATTAAATTGCGGAACTTAATATTTTACCATATTTAAATTTAATACTCGTCTACTTATTCTATTTTACATCTTTGTATATGTAAAGTACTGCTTTAGAAAATTAAGAAATGATTATGGAGTATAAATAAATAAATAAGTTAAATAAATAAATATATATATATATATATTTATATATATATATATATATATATATGTATGTGTGTGTGTGTGTGTGTGTGTATTGTGAACCATTCAAGTACTTTAAAAACGATCTACAAATATTGTCTTCACTGTATATATATACACCTGTTTATAAAAAATTTTACAAAATACATACTTGTATGATAAACGATAATCTATAAAATATATCTGGAAGAATGAAAGCTTATTTAAACTGTATAGCTCATGTAAAAGATTTGTAGGCATGTGTATAAATTAATTCCCACAAAGTATCTCTTACAGTTTCAAATAAATTTATATATTAATTTGCTGTTTTTATTTATCTTTCATTATAATGATTTTGTTTCCCCTGTCATGATTACATTCAAAAATACGCTTTAAATTTCCGCTAAATTATTGAGTGGGTCGTTTAAAATGGCGAAAAGAGATTATCATATAAACGGGTGACTAACTAAATGGACTTTTTTTTACAGATAAAACTCTACACGACGTATTATGTATTTTTATATTCGTATATATATAGTAAGAGAACAAGGGAATTTGAGTTTATATTGAAAATCTTTAATCAACAAATCATAATTGTTCAAAATCATCTTCAGACTCGTATAAAGCACACGTTTTATACAATATTTAATTTTTTTTCTCATATTATAATTTTAAGTGTACTCAATTTTCGATAATTTTATATTCACGCATTTAAATATCTCTATATAGGAATTCGCCAGAAAAGTGTGCAAATTTTGTTATATGAGATTTTACTCTTTAAAATGAAATTTCTGCTTATAATTGACACTATAGAAATATAATCTAATAAATTTATTCTCTTTCATAAAAGGTGTTTAATTTTAAACGTGAAATTAAATAATACAGCTAAACCTGAGTAAAAATTGAGAAACGATATAAAGCTCAAAGGAAAATATGATCTTTATATATAATTGTGCCAACAGATGGCAATACTACCTGAGTCAGAAATTTTGTAACCTTCTCGTAAGTTGCCTTTTTTGAAAAAAAGTTTATAAAAGCTTTAATGTTCGTAAATTGAAATTCATAACTTAATTTAAACATAGCTTTTTAAAATAGATAAATAATAGATTAAAATATTTTAACTGCCTTTTTTAATTTAACTTTCAGAATTTTTTAACTAAAAGTTTGGAAATACTTTATGATTTCTTATTAATAATTCTACATATCACATCCTACTATACATTAAGAAATTTAGTTTGTAAATTCTAATATAAATAAACATTAACCAATATAAGATTATTTTAAAATTTTAAACTTGACAACAATAGCACTCATTTGCAGACAGAATGTTCCTATTATTCATAGGATATAGAGTGTCACAGACAAAATTTTATAATTATATAACATATATTAAAATATTTTTGGGCGTGTTTTTTATACAAGTTTAATTATTTTTAAAAAGAGTCAGAAATTCCTAGATAGTTTAATATTTTCTATGGCTTTCTAACATTCTAGATATATATAAAAATAAACATACGTACTACAGACATAAAATAATATATTTATATATATATATATATACAGAGGCTGTTCGCACATTTTTAGACCATTTTGGTAAGCGGTAATAAAAAATCATTTGCTGCAAAAGAAATAATTGCAATTGTACAAATTTTTAAAAGTCATAATTATCGTCTACGGCTTGAAAGTTTTGTTTTGATTCAAAATGGCGATTTTAACAAAGCAGTGGTTCGAAGGCTACATTTATACTCTTTCCGAAGAGAAATATGCATACTCCGTTATCCAAAAACGATGTGAGAGTCATGGTTTTGTGATATCTAAAGCGTCGATAGGTATAAAGCGTCAACAAGAAAGGAAAAAAACGTCAAATTGGAGCCTCAAGTGGGACAAAATTCCAAACAAGTATCCAAGGAAAAAACGAACATCTTCGACTATTGCAAAGGTACGTTGTTTAATGTTAAAAGAAAATCCCCCTAGTCAAAGGACAGTTGCAAAATCATTAAAATGCTCGGTGTCCACTGTAAACAAAATGATAAACGTTGATTTAAATCTTAAGAAAGCGAAAAAACGCAATGTGCACCGTCTTCTTCCAAATCATATCGCTGAACGCAGGACACGCTGCAGAATTCTATATGAGAAACACTTATCCAAAGAAAAATGGAAAACAATTGTCACAATAGATTAATTATGGGTGTATTTAAATGATTGCAATAAAAAAAGAGCCATTTATTATCATAAAAGGGGAGAAAAAAATTTAAGTTCATGGTTAAAAGAATCGAAAGAAAGTTTTTCTAAGGGATTCATGATTGTTGCTGGTTTTTCTTATAATGGCAAGTTAAAAATAAAGAGAGTGGGAAAAAATGTCAAGATTAACTCCAAATACTATCAGGAACATATTTTATCGCCGATTTTTCTGAATGAAATACCATCGCTTTACCCACAGCGCCATCAATCTGCGAGACTCCATCAAGACATAGCTAGCAGTCACACATCAAGATCCACTGTAAATTTCCTGAAAGAAATGGAACAAAAAACTGGTATCAAGGCCATACCCTTCACTGATATCCCTACTAAATCTGCCGATGTATCACTGATGGATTTTTGTGCTTTCGGACTTTTAAAATCTGCATTATCCAAACGTCGTCCCAAAACCCTTACAGGACTCTGGCAAGCTGTTCAGGAGGAATGGGATAGAATACCTCTTCTGACACTTCAAAAGGCATTATTATCCTGGAAATTGCGGTTTCGAAAGATAGCTCAGAATAAGGGATGTCAAATAGAACATTTAAAACACAAGAATTTTTATGTAATTCAGCTTTGTGAATACAATATACATCGTCTAAAAAATGTGTGAACAGCCTCTGTATATATATATATATATATATATATATATATATATATATATATATATATATATATATATATATATATATATATATATATATATATATATATATATATATATATATATATATATATATATATATATATACTGATATAAAGAGAGAGAGCGATTTTGTACGTGGAGAGTAATCTTCAGAACCACTGTACCTATTTGAAAAATTTCTTCACTGTTTGAAAGGTACATTATTCCAGATGGACATAGGCTATATATTATGTATATCTCATCAGTAGAAATAAAGTTAGGGGCTTAATTCTAACAATCTCCATTGTTACCGCTACTGTCTTCTACCGCTTTTTGTTCCGAAGATTTCAACGATGCATATCGTGGTGCTATCGCGGAGGGCTTCTTTTCTGACGCTAGCGGTTCGAACCTAGCCGTTCTTCGGCACGCCTTTTTCTTTTAAAAAATTTGTTTTAATTATTAACTAACATAAAATTAATTTAAGGTATTATTTAGGTTATTAAGATAAAAAAAGATTTACAATTTATTGGCTATCAACTGGAAATTTTTTGGTATAATATTTTGTTCAACCCGGACAAAGTCGGGAAGGGCCGCTAGTATATATATATATATATATATGTGATAATATTACTAACTACCTATAATCGCCCATTCTGTAATTCATCTCTGACATGGTAACCCGTCCTTCTTGTATTGACGTAAACGCTTCGCCTTCCACATACTAACTTTCTCCGCCAGTTCTCGCAACCTCTTTCACCTAATGCTATTTTGGCGCTTTTTAGCGAGAGACGCGGGCTGGCTCCGAACGGATTAAGATGTGTTAATCTTTACGTCAATAAACTTTATTTAATTGTAATGATTTCGAATCCTTTGTTACGGCCTCGATTGCAATATTTTCACGAGATTTCCACTCCGGAAATTTCACACCAGCTCGACAGGATGGAGAACCAAGTTTGGCGTTTGGATCAAGAAATCAACCTTTGTCACGCCTGAGATTGCGACTGCATTGTGAGAAATGACGACGCCATTGTTCTACAGGACTTTTGCTTTCGATTTCCGCATGCGTCCGTGAATGCACCAGCTTGAAAAATTACCAAAGCTCACCCAACACAATGTCTACTACATCGAAGCAAGTGATGATGCCCTTTTTCCAGTTCTTTACAGTTTTGATTCCGACTTTTGTTTCCCGCCTGACCTCACCATTTTTTCCCGTCTCGGACTGCGCCATCTTGTGATACACCCGTATTCAACTCCAAATATTCCAGAAGTGATTCAACTTTTAATATATGTGAGCGACAGTCTTCAAAAAATTCATTTCAAGATTGTGATTTTTTTTTCCATTTTTGCCTTGATCCCTGAGTGAACGCCGAACGCTACACAGTGGAATCGTGGAAGCTCCAATAATCTATTTTTCAATATCACCATCAAAGTGTTTTACTCTCAAAATTTTCTCATTTAGTATTTCAATTTACAGTACAAAAATTGGTGTTGTAAGCAGGTCAGTAATTATATTATTTTTGTAATTTTCTGGTATTGTAAAAGTAAAAGCAAAATGAACACTGCCAAAGTAAATGTCGAACTTGAAAATAATTACGAAATATTTCAGGAAAAAATTAAAATTCGGAAATATAAAAATAAAAATATAGATAGTGGTTTGCTCAAAGAAAAGTCAATTACTAATGTGCAACGGACAAAGAACAACAAAGAACATTATTTTTCTAAAAAAGTGACTACAACCCAGGAGATCTCCAAAAGAACTAAACCCTACTCCACGATAAAGACTGTGAATAAAAATAACTTTTGTGACTTTTACTACTATGTGAACTGTACCCGTCCATTACTCTGAAAACATTTCAGACTGTAATACACATGTCAGGGACTGAGACCTGCACAATATTTTTCTTGTATCTGTATTTGGAACGTCTTTACATCTGTTTTTATTAGTGTCTTCATTTAAGTACGATTCCATTCTTAGTTTTCTCCAGCTATTTGTTTTAACATTATGCCATATTATTATGTTTTTCTATTGTATATTTTAACATAAAAATTTGTGATTTTCGAGCCAGCTTCAATCTAATAATCTAACTACTAATTTTCATGTTCTCACTATCTGGAGTGTCTTGGAGTCGACGGCCGCGGCTCCAATCCATTTTAGATGGGGGGGGGGGGTATTCTGTGATAATATTACTAACTACCTATAATCGCCCATTCTGTAATTCATCTCTGACATGGTAACCCGTCCTTCTTGTCTTGGCGTAAACGC
Source organism: Dolomedes plantarius (assembly GCA_907164885.2). Lineage (NCBI taxonomy): Eukaryota > Metazoa > Arthropoda > Arachnida > Araneae > Dolomedidae > Dolomedes > Dolomedes plantarius. The sequence goes on along the minus strand of OU015493.1, from coordinate 72,073,908 downwards.
TTCGCCTTCAACATACTAACTTCCTCCGCCAGTTCTGGCAACCTCTTTCACCTAATGCTATTTTGGCGCTTTTTAGCGAGAGACCCGGGCTGGTTCCGAACGGATTAAGATGTGTTAATCTTTACGTCAATAAACTTTATTTAATTGTAATGATTTGGAATCCTTTGTTACGGCCTCGATTGCAGTATTTTCACGAGATGTCCACTCCGTACATTTCACACACACACACACACATATATATATATATATATATATATATATATATCCATAGAGAGAGAAAAAGACAATGAGACTTTTGTCTTTCAAAAGATAAACTATTTTCACACTATAATCAATAAATGCCATATAAATATCACGTAAAACTGCATATAAATACATGTATGTCTTTAAATGATCGGCATATAAATCCCCAATAAATTAAATTTTCATTATAAATATTTCATATATAAATATAAAATATGCGCATTTGTAGTGTATTTCAAATCACTTAGCACTTAAATACTGAATATGAATATATTTATGTACATATATGAATGACGTATAAAGGAACAATTAATTATTTTCATTAATAATTACACAATAAATTTTCCGTATTGAAAACTTGATATGTGTTATTGTTATTTTGTTCATGCCTTGAAAGCTTAAAAAACTTTTTTTTCTAATTATTAAAACTATACGGTTAGTTGCTATAAATTAAATAAATGAAATATCTTTCAAGGAGAATATCTTTAATTTTCTATGTTTCACTTTAAAAAATTTAAATAAAAGCTTAAAATAAACAGATTTTATATTATTCAGATCATAATCTTTAAACTTTTCAAATTAATGTGTAAGCTGGAGACTTTTTTAACCTTCCGCACGTTTAAATAGAGATTTCGAGCATTTGAACAAAATGAATTTAATATTACACAAACTCGAAATATGGATTATGCAGAAACCATTGAAAATCTTGATTGTTCATGTATTTATAGAAGTTTAAAGTTGTACTTTCTTTTCGGCACTAAATTTATGTAGTATTTCCTTCCTGTCACTCCAAAAATATGCTTTGTGTGACTTTCATATTTCATCTTGAATGTATAAAATTAGATAAAATATAAGGTACTAGAGTAGTTATTTTTAGTCATTTGCAATTCATTAACTGAACAATCAAGTACTCCTTATAATTTAAAGTATTTAGAAAACGTATTCTATCATTTCAAATTGCTTGTGTAGCATATCATTAAAAATATGTCAAGTGTAAATTTTGCAATAAATTTCTAAATGAACCTATAAAGCTCTTCCATGATTTTTAAAATTTGAAACTACCCCAATTAACAGGAATTTTAGAGTCCAAGACGAAGTTAAAACTGAAAAAAAAATTGCTGGAAATTCAATCGTAGTTATTTAACTAACTTCTAAAATCGTATTTTGTAGGTTGCACATATTTCATCTTCAATGTATACAATAAGGTAAAATTTCTGAGAGTAATTTTTTCTTTCGTCTGATTGAATTTATTCAACAATCATGTATTCAATAACCATTTCTTGTATTTAGAAAACGTATTCTTTCATTGCAAACTTTTATGAAGCATATCATTAAAAAATATGCCACGTACAAATTTGCCAATAAATTGTTAAGTATGCCAGTAAAAAATTTTCTTACTTTTGAAAATTAAATTTTTGAAGACCTAGAGAAAGATATTTTTTTCCGTCTGTAAATTATTTTCTCCCAAACTTTTCCTTCATAAATCAGATGTAAAAGGTTTCAACCTTATCAGAAAATAACTTTTATTCCTTTTCGTGTTAAAGTATATTTTTATCTCTGTGGGAAACACTAAAATATGTTTACAATATTTTCACTTTTTTATGAGACATTTTCATGGCCCGCTTTCACTCGTTAATCTAAATAGAAGGTACATAATCACACTTCAAGAAACAAGTATTGCTTTCCACGCGTTATTACAAAATTAATAACACTGGATGCGGTTTCAGCCCCGTTATGCGTGTTATTGCTTTTCTTTAATGCAAGCATAGTAAACATAATTAAAATACTCTGGGAAAATATCACGACACGCTATTTTTATAAATATACGGAGAGAGAAAATATTGTTTTATTTGAGAGAAATTAAAAAAGGAGTATAAAAATAAAGAGAAATGGCAAATATGAATTATTGATTTTTGATTATTAAATACTGCCTTTCCGTTAAGTTTTTATGAAATTATATAATATTTTAATTGAAATTTAATATTTTATAAATTAATTCAAATTAAGTACCTTCCATATTTTTAACAACTTTCCAGGCAATTTGTCGCCAATTGATACAGATTTTAAATGAATTATTTTAAAGCTGATCAACAGAGAGTGTCTTCAAAAAGTGGACGCATTTGGAATTCTTCAAAAATCTGAGGAAGCTTTAAAAAAATCTCAAAAGAGCTAAGAAATGATTTTGGAACGTAATAAAAATGCAGTCATAGTAAAAATTTAATTTCCTGCCATGTATACTGTCAAAAGCATTTTACTTTTTTTCAAAATTATTCTCGACTACTGTTACACTGTGGTCTCTAGTATGCATATACATGAAAATTCAAGACTTTTGGAATATCAAATTGGTGGTTTCTATTTATTTTCTATTGTATTTAGAGTATCTTCTCCTTTATTGTTTTATCTCCCTTTCTCTTTATATATCTCTTTATCTCTCTCTCTCTCTCTCTCTTATATATATATATATATATATATATATATATATATATATATATATCAGGCGTTTGGTTTGCCTGCTCTCACTTTTTCTTGAAATTGCAGTCATCATCTCAATACTGGTGGCGATTGGTAGAAATGAAAATAAATCCATCCTTTAAACAAATTTAGTTTATTAATCTTCATCGAACCAAAGCTCCAAAGCAGCATGCTTGCTATTCGCAATTTTATGTTTAGAGACGCGGCGAAAACACACGGTCGTCAGCATTGACTTTTATCCCACGCTCTGACAAATCTCATGCATTTAATAATAATAAGCATGCATTTTAATATTCAACTGAAATATTAATTTTTGCAACTTTATTATATACTGTAGCTCCACAATAATATCACTTTATAAAGAATTTCAATGCTATAAATCTTCCGCATCAAAATACCATCCAACGTCTGTCTAGTTCCTTAATTTAAATCCTTCTAAAGAACAAACGGACTGTAATTTTTTGGATTATTTTAGGAAAAAATTTTACTCTTAGAAGATTATGACAAACTTGTAATATTAATGTTAGATGAAATTAATTTTAATGTTGAAAACAAAGGAGGTAACATTGTGAGTGTAAGTTATAATACTAATTCTTGTGATTCAAGTGCTCATGTTTTTATGATTAATAGTGTTCAATGAAAATTTAAAGATGTTGTGCATGCTTTACCAGTTAAAACACTGACAGGTGAAGCTTTACATGCGTTTCTTAGAAAAGTAATTGTTGTTTTAGAAGAAATAGGTTTTAATGTTTTTATGTGTTATTGCATATAATAATTCAATTAATCGAAAAGCAATGTCTTTCTTTCTTGAGGATGCAGTCAGCATTACAGCTAAAACTTTAAACTAAAGCGTTCGGTGAGATTGAAATTAAAGATTTTTTATTTGAAACTGATGATTTTGAAAAAACTGAATATATACATACTAATTTTGACATATGTGTGAAAGCATCAGTTGTTACAAATTCCAAAATCTTACTTTCCAGTAATTATTTATTTAGATGGGTGTTGTATGTACTCAGTTTTGAAAAGGGAAAGCTGTTTGTAATGTAAGGAATTGCATTTATGGATAAAGAATTGGTTGTAAATGTTATGATTTTTTCAGAAATTTAGATAGAGGTCGATTAATGTATCCTCGTAAGCACATTGTTAAAGCAGTGTTGTACGATTATATTGCTATAAATGAATTATGCTTTCATCATGAGCTAGAATTTCTAAGCAAGCAATATCATCGACATATTATAGCTACTGCAGCTACAATGTATGTATAAGAAGATAGTGATATGCTCCAATAAGATGTGATTTGTGCGAATTTTCACAGAGCTGATAATCTTTTAAAGAAAGTAATATGGGTATACACAAATATTATGCAATGCTGATGCAATTCTAGCTGCTCAGTCAAAAAATAAATCTAATAAAACTTCAAAGAGAAAGGTAGAGACACTTAAACACTCTTAACTGTCTCAAATATCTGTATATTTGTCTCTGTATTGCTTCATTAATTAGAATATTGTGTATTTAAAGGATGTATATAAATATTTTATGTATAACTTTATTATATAACGTGATGTGTAATTGAAATTAAATAAAAATGTTGCGTACTTAAATATCAATCGGTTCGGGAAAGAAATACATCGATAGTCAAACACAACAACTAACTTTATTCGTATCTTACAGGCGACGGTAGAACACACACAGCTCTTCTATTTGGTTATGCGCAAGCACAATGCGCATTGCGTAAGACGAGATCTCTTCTGTTGCCACATACACTCCCACCTTTTGAGTGGGTAACTATACACTCAAAATAAACATACACAGAATGATATATATAGCTTACAATACTTATACAAATAACATACATTTGAACACATAATAAAAAGAAGTGAAACCGAGTAAAGTGAATTTTGAAATAAAATAGTCTGAATACAAAATTACCTTAAAAGCGTTTTAACAATTCTGCCACTACTAGTTGTTAAAGGCGTAGGCTCGTCATAATCGTCTGTTATTGCATTTTCCAGTTCTAATCTGTACAATCTTTGAACCGGTCTTAATAATTCTGAATTATTAGTTTTTATAAGCGCTAGTCTTATTTGGCCATCTCGACCAGGTATAACCTTTAAAACACGAGCCAGGTTCCAAAAAGAACGTTTTTTATTAGTATCTTCAAGCAGGACAATTTCTCCCACCTTAAGTGGTTTGTTTTTATAGCATTTTAAGGCATGCTGCCGTAACTGCCCTAAATACTCTGAACGGAATCTAACTCTTAATGTTTCTCTTAGCCTTTGCAAATACTTTGTTCTTTTACTCAATTTCATTTTATCCACATTATCAATATCTGGTACACCTGAATGCGGAGTTTCGTGCAAGAATTTTTCAGGGGTTATAGGAAAGTCATCATCAATGTCTTCTGATACATAGGTAAGAGGTCTGGAGTTAACAACTCTCTCACAGTCGCACAGTACAGTAAGTAATTCCTCGTAATCAAGACAAGCTTGACCCAATATTTTTCTTAAGATTTGCTTTACAATTTGAATTAAGCGTTCCCACCATCCGCCCCACCAGGTTTGCGGATGGAGGATTAAGCTTCCATTCAATTTTTTGTTCTGCAGCCTTAAAACGGAGACCATCCCAGTCAATAGCTCGCAAAAATTTATCTGCACCTTTGAAATTTTTTCCATTATCTGAGTATATGGTCCTAGGTCGCCCTCGACGAGCGATAAAACGCCTTAAAGATTGAAAAAAGGTTTCAGTGGATAACGAAGTTATCAATTCTAAGTGGACGGCCCGATATACAGAACAAGTAAAAAGTACAATATATGATTTTCGACCATCTTTCAAATACAATGGACCAGCAAGATCACATCCTACTATTTCAAACATACATGCATCGCGAACTCTATCACTTGGTAAAATTCCTGGGATTGTCTCACATTTTTTAGCTTTGAATTTTTTGACATCTTACACATTTTCTTATGCAATTTCTTATTGTCTTACGTGATTTTAAAATCCAAAAATTTTCTCGTAACTTTGACATTAACAATGATGTACCAGCATGTAATAAATCATTATGCAAACTTATTATTAACAATTTTACAACAGGATGATCAGAAGGTAATATGATAGGAAACTTAAAATCATATTTATCATCTCTATAAGCAACCTTTGATTGAGCTCTTATAAGACCATGACAGTCAACTATTGGTCTAAGTTGTCTTAATTTGTCATCATTTTCTCCCTTAAAAGATTCCCTTTGAATCAGTAGCATTAACGCTTTCTCTCCTCTTTCCATTTCATGCACAGATAAGTCCTTTGAGAGATTTTTGTCAAATTTCCTTACATTGTTATAAAATCTAAAAATCCAAGATAACATTCTTACAATTTTCTTAAACGAAGAAAAATATTTATAATACCATTTATGATTTTCATCATTTTTCACCAATGTCCCGAGAACAGTTTTACGAATTTCAGCATTGATTAAGTCCTCATTTGGGTCCTCATACGACTTCGGCCAATCTCCTTCCCTTTCGCGCAACCAGTCCTCAAAAACATTACAGTAATCGTTAAATTTTCCAGAATTTGTTAATTTTCTTTTGGCACTTAACATAGATTTCTCAGCATTTATTTTGTTATCGGGTAAAAGTGAACTGTCATGAACCCAAGGCTAGACCTCGTATCGCCCCTCACTGTTTACACTAAGAGTCTCTTCAAAATATTTCTGCGTATCCTCCTGTAACTGAGCTTTAGTTTTGCTTAGCGAAGGTTCTGCAATCCCCAAAACATCCAGATTCCAAAGATTACTTATACAACGATCCTTTACAAGCAGAGACGAAATAAGGGAAGCTGAACTCGCAGAATTTGGCTCAGTGCCAGGATTCGCATTTAATTTTCCCATAACAGTCCATCCCAATTTTGTATTTATAGCCGTAATGCCACATTTGAGACTCACAATTTTTCCAGTTAACAATTTTCCAGCAATGTCTGCACCAATTAACAATTTTATTTCTTTATTAACCCCCAATTTATTATTTTCCAAATCATTTAATTTTATTCCGCGTAACTTTAGTTCATGCAACCAAGGACCACATGGAACCTGTTTAATTTCAGAACAAATACGGTTTTGATCAAGTACTTGTAATTTACACTTATTTCTACCATCAATATCACTTAATTCAATTAAATAATTTCTATATACGCTTTCAGGGGTTTCAACACCACCAAACAGAGATTGCTTAATTTTTGTTTCTGCAATGCACTTACATTTCATACTTTGAGCAACATCTTCACAAATATAAGATTTCATACTCCCACTATCATAAACAGCTCGAATAAGCATTTGCTTGGAACCATTCTGAATTCTTACAACAATAGTTTGTAAAAATACATCTGACATATCAACATGATTGTTAAGAGTGCTTGTTTTGTTTTCACTTCCCTCTACGTTAGAGACATTATCAACTTTGTTATTTGTTAAATCTGGACATAAAATCACGAAATGTCGATTTTTGCAAATGGGACACCTATGCTTTGACTTACACTGATTAGCCCTGTGATTTCTTTTCAAGCATACAAAACAAGCATTCTTTTTTCTAACAATATCTTTTTTACAATCCAAACTCATTGAAGATGCTTCATTACAATTTTCTGACGTATGTGATTTCTCACAAAAAATACACTCAAACTTTTTAAAGTTATTTAAATTTTCACTAGCGTTACTACTACTCTTAATATTAGCATTAAGCAGTTCACATGTAGTCGGTATACCAAGTTTTTGTTCAGAGTACTTATTTTTCTTAACATTAGTTTTTTCTGAATTAAAAGTATCATGAGTCATTTCAATTCTGAACTCCGTTTCCACCACATTTTTTAGAAAATCCATTAATAAATCTAAATCACTCTTACCTGTTTCAATACAAGTGTTTCTCTGCCTTTCCCATATCTTTATTAAATCCGTGGGGAGTGCTGATTCGATGAGAGGAAAGAGCATATAAGCAAACTTATCTTGAGTGACGCCCAAGGACTCTAATGCACGTAACTGCGTTTGTAGTTTATCGTGTAGTTCCATCAAGTTCATTTGTGTTTTGTCCTTTATAACAAGCTTCAATAGTTCACGCACGTAAATCTGTATTAAAGTACTTTCATTGCCAAATCTCTCCTTTAAGTAGCTGACCGCTTTTCCGTAGTTTGTTTCAGTTGCAGGAAAACTCATGACAATTTGTCTTGCTATTGAATCGGGCTTTGTAGATTGCAATAGATACTGGAACTTGTCACGCACATCAATTCGTTTATCTTCATTAATTTTGCTGAATTGAGTCCAGAAGGTGAGCCAGTTTCTTGGATCTCCATCAAACTTCATAAGCTCAATTTCTGGTAATTTCTGTTTTGCAACAGTCCTTGCTTCTGAAGACTTATCACTTTCGGCGCACATATTTAGGTTTGCTTTAATTCTGTTGCACTTCACTTTGATCTCAGATACCTTTTCGTAATAATCCATGGCTGCTTCGTACTCCTTATCGTATTCATCTTGCGTGCAGCCTTTTAATTGCAATAATTCTAAAAACTTCTCTTGAGCACTTCTTAGCATTTTTTGTTTTTCCAATAATTGATCCAACAGCATTTCCATGTTATCTAAGTCAGGTTTATCTTCAGCAATCAATTCTGCTAACTTATTTACAGTTCTTGTAAATGATGCTCTACATGACTTTTGATGCTGTCTGGCGTTGTCAAAAGTCTCATTCGGTTTTGCTGGTTTTGACGTTTCCATTTCTTAATAAAACGTATTTTAGTTCGTATTTAAATTTAACTTAATTTGACTATCGGAATAATACTCGTATCCCGGCAGGGATGCCAAATGTTGCGTACTTAAATATCAATCGGTTCGGGAAAGAAATACATCGATAGTCAAACACAACAACTAACTTTATTCGTATCTTACAGGCGACGGTAGAACACACACAGCTCTTCTATTTGGTTATGCGCAAGCACAATGCGCATTGCGTAAGGCGAGATCTCTTCTGTTGCCACAAAATTAATTAAAAACTGGTTGCACTTTTTTCATTGTAGTTAGAATGTTATTCATTTTTGCTTCATAGCCTTTCATCATTAGTAGTAAATATCCAACAAATTCGAAATAAGAAAAATACTTTCTACTAGTGCATATAAAAATCCACCAAGAAGTTTTTATTTCCTGTTGGCAATGTGCTTGTTCTTCAAGCTAAAATCAAGATTTATGAATTTATTATACTGAAAGGAGTATTCTAGCTAAATTTTGAATAATTTGGTCGTTTAAAATTTTCCTTAAATAACATTAAATTTTCAGCCATTGCAAAGTATTAATTTGTATATTCCACTAAGCTGCTTCTCCACTTTTTTTATGAATGAAACAAATCAATAAAAAGCTTGTAAGTACAACCGATTTTCGTACAGAATTATGTAAACAATGCTATATTGCACACTGCTTTCGGGAGTTTGATCAGTAAAGACGCTCGGGAAAGATCTCAGTTGCAGGACATCACTACCTAGTTGTGAGACCTGGGTTTCGAAGGTCACGGTTAGACCGCAGACAATGGCTGCTCCACGGACGCACCGAAAGAAGTCCTTGGTGCCCTCCCCCCTCCCCCCACAGGACCACAGAAACAGCAGGGCAGAACCATGTACAGCCCAAAACCGATGACTGAAAAGCCATTTAAGATGGCATGAAGAGAATTTGGAGTAATACTAAATAAGAATTGATAGGGCCAAAAATGGATGCTCTAGAGGTCAGCAAAAAGGTGCCTACCGCCGCACAATTAGTGTGGCTGGCAGAAAAACGCGAAAACCAGAGAAAACACAAGATACTAAATTTTGCGGTGTTTAAGCTACTGTTATCTAGGAACCAACTCAGTCGAAAATGGTATCTGGTCAATTTTGGAGGCGATAGGTTAAACCCCGGACCTGTATCTCGCTTACTCACAATTAAGTTTATCATGACGAGTCGTGGCCCACCCCTGCAGTTCCCCAGTGAAGTGGCGTGCACAAAACTCTTTTGGACCATCGCTTGATCTCCGGCAAAAACTCCAAGTCGTTAAACTTGAGAAAAAATTAAGGGGGGATGACAGATAAAATAAACAAAAAGACATTAATAAAACGAGCCGTGCCCACGTTTCTGTCGTCGAGTCGTGCCCGAATGCAGTACTTGCAAACCACGTGCCACTTCACACATCATCGCAGCCTTAGCAAGTTTATCGTACCATGCCCGGTTTGGCCAGGGACTTACTCTTCTTTTCCTTAGACGGGGAATCCTAATAGCCAATGAACCGTTCTATACCAGGTAGAACGAAAAAAGCTGTTTTGTGGATGAGCTCAAACTGTTGTACAATGCTGGGAACCGAGTAAATGGTGAGACCTCCAAACTAAGGGAAGCTGGCGGATGCCGCTTCCCTCGCAAAACCTGAAAACATTAAATTAAAAAAATTAAACTTAATATTGATTACACTGTACTAATAGAGTTAAAGGGTACTAACGTGGCGATGACTTCCCCTTTAAATGCAGAAGGCAACTGTAATAAGCGAGATGTGAATACACGTCAATCTAAATGAGTAGGACCACACAGCCTGAATTGTGAGAAGGATTTATGACTCTCAAGCGGCCAGGCACCGGGGAACAGGGGCGTCGCAAGCGAACAACGCGGGCAATAAAACCATAAAAGTTAAGAAGACAGCAGCTATAAACCAAAAATCAAGATTAGGAAACAAGTCCATGGGAGCTGAGAAATTTCCCAGACGAGGTGAGGCTTCAGTGTAATTAAAATGCAAACATAAAAGCAGGAGCCAACCTATGAACATGGTGGTTCATTCCCCTGCACAATCAAGAGGCGGAGCTAGCGAATCACAAGCCAGAAGACAAGATCCAATCAAAAAAAAAGAAGAAACGACATATATATACAGGGCGTGAACCTTTTTGGAGGGCCCCCGTTATTAAAAAAAATGGCAAGAAACTAAGCTGCCACAGGGCCGACAAGAGATCACCCTATTACAAAAAGAATGACAAATACCCTAAGATGCTACAGGGCCGATGAGAATCCAGATAATATGAAATTGAATGCCCAGCGAGAGCGCCTTACGAAAAAAGAAACAAAAAACAACGGAATAAGCTACTACAAGGACGAGGAGAGAATCCAGTGACGACGTGGAATTGATTGCTTAGCGAAGGTCCTCAAACTACGAAAAAGTGCAGTATAAAAAAAATAAGCCGAATCAACTAATGCTACTAGACCGCTACCTGAAGGTGACGCTTCCTCTTATAGTGGTTTGAACGCGCAGACGACTGCCGACCAGTGCTGACCAACCCGCAGATCGTCATAGAGGTGATCAACGCAAAGCAACATTCGAGGTGTACTCCAAGTTTTCGTCGACCACTGAAATCCAGAACTCTTTTAGTGACGAGATACAGAACTCTCTTGATCTCTCTCTACGAACTATAGTGACCGACAAATATTACACGAACTGTGGTATTCAAGTGGTGGAGACGAGTGTATCCGATAGCGACAGCAGCCCCATGGGTAAGCATATTTGCTAATATAATTTCTTTCACATCTCTACTTATTACATATTTGCCTCTTGACCTAGAGTCGGCATTGCTGAGTATGTGTTAATAATACGCATTGTTCACGTGTAGAGATAGTATTTTATAATTATTTAAATACATATATTCTTTATTAATGCTGTGTACTATTGCGGTGAAAAGTTAGCATGATGCTATGTGTGTAGATGCATATATAAGTGTGTAAATAAATTGTATATATGTAATCGGAGTGTCTTTAATGAGAATTGTAACCCTTGACTTAATTGTGGATAGAAAGACAGTTGGTCGCAACGCGACATTACTAGCCTAACGATCATAGCCCAATAGCCCCAGAGAGGGTTGTTACAGCAACCTTACCTCCCTAGCTCTTCTTGAAGATATCCTCTGAAGTAGTCGTATCGAAGGCCTTCGGCTTCTCAACCTTGTTGTGTGCACTCCCGAGAGGTTACCTGTCAAATCAACTAGACGATTTTGATTCTCCTTGCCAAATGCCTCTCCGGGATAGCTAGATGTGCACACTTGTCGTCTTCTGTCAGTTGCCGTGATATAGGCTGAGCTCGATGATTCCCCATCAAGTCCGCTATGAGTTGACACATTCTTCTTTTCTTGCACTTTCGTACATCACTAGGGAGAAAAAAGGGTGGAGGTCCTACGATTTTTTTTCAAATAGTAAAGGGAGCATAAGTAGGATAGAGAGAGTGAGGGGAAAGGTTAGTGAGTAGTTAGTAAGTTGTTAGTAGTTTTCAGGGGGAACCTAAAAGGTTAGTTGGTAGTTGATACACAGAAACGCCTGACATTGTTTTAACAAAATGTACAGATGCTTCTTCAACATAACCCATTGATAGAAATTTTGTTTTTAAGTCTCCCAAGCATTTATTGCGCAAATCAGGCAATAACTCATAAAAAGGAAGAAAAATTGCACAATAAAAGGAAGAACGTTAGCAATAAGAAAGGAAGAACGTTAGCATAAAATGAAGAATGTTAGCAATAAGAATTGTCCAAGAATATACTCCTTTCAATTTAAAATCTAAGGAAAGGTTTTTTTGTTCGTAAACATTAATTGGTGACGAATTAGCAGCGAAAATTGTTTGCTGTGTAGGATTTCTTTTTTGGATTCTTTTTTCTATGTAGGATTTCTTTTTTGGATGCTGTTTGCTGGTAGTATTGACACGTCAGACCCAGTATCGACCAGAAATTACAAGTTTGTTGTCCAGTCACGAATAAACAGGTGACGTGATGTTTGCGGCAAAGAACATGTCGCCTATATTTTTCGCAGTTTTCATTTCCCTGAAATTTACAAGGCGAAACGCATTTTTCTGGTTTTCAGGTTTTTCCGAAACGACGAGATACTAACAAATGGACGAATTTCGGTTTTGACTACTTCCTCTCGATCTTTGATTACTTCTGTTTCTACGCAAGGGGTAACGACTGTGAGAAAATTCGAGCTTGTGAATTCGTACATTTATTTTTTCAATTTCGCGAAGCAATTTTTCGTGAACCGAATTAAAATTATTTTTATTTACAGCTTGAATTTCCATGAGAACAGGTGTAACTTCTAATAATATATCCGAAATTTCAGATGCTTTATATAATGTTAAGTCTGTCACAGCTGCCAAAATTATTTGTACCGATGTTGGCAAACGCTGTAAAATCAATTCTGATATAAATATTTCTGGGAGCTTAAGCGTATCTGCACCACGTAGCATATTTCTTCACAATTCAGAAGGCTTTCTAACATCCAACTCTTCACCCGATAGAAGTTGCCGAATCTCCTGTTATGAAGATTCTCCAGACCTATTTATTAGTTCCGTTTTCAGATTATCATAAGGATCTGTAGCGTCGGGATTCATCAAAACATCTCGCACAACGGACACGACCTCTGGGGGTCAATGGGAAACGACATAATTGAATTTAGTCATAGATTCTGTAATTCGTTTTGGAACAGCTAATTTAAACGTGCTTTCACGCCTTATAAACCAAAGAGCAGGATCTGATCTATTATATCCTTACAGCACGCGCGCTCAGCAATTTTACGTGAGCGCGCGAGCGTCGCATTTTTTACGACATATGTTATTTTACCGTTTTTGGCACAAAAACGACATAACTGAATGAATATTGATAGTAAATTTGTTACGAAATAAACCATTAAATTTATTGTTGCAAAATACAAATGATGTCATATTCAAATGAAAGTAAATTTATTTTTAAATTCTCATATTAGTCAGGTAGAAAAGCAATGATGTATTTAATTATAGAAAATTTAAAATTTATTATTTCAGAACTATATTTTAAATTTAAAGTAGTTTTAATATTCAACTTTTTTCATCCTCTATATCCTTGGCATGATGTTTTAGGCCAGGTAACACTTTCACAATATTCAAGTTTTTCGTCTTTGAGTAGTTTGCATACTTATCTTTCCGCCACTTACAAGATTTATCGTTACCAACATAGAACATGTCGTCATCATATCTTTCTTCTGAATCATTATTATCATCATCATCTGAAATATATTGTTCAGATTCACTACTGATAGTATTTATTTCTATATCTTCTTCACTTAAATCACTATCGCTCGCAAATCCAAATGTTCCCTTCCTTTCGTTTTTTTCGACAAATAATTCTAGAAGAATGCGGGAAAAATCAGCTGGTTGTATATATTTGTTTGCCATGAAAACCGATATAAAAACTATAGATTCAACTTTATACAAATTAAATTAACAGACGTCAATTATTAACAAAAATTACAAAACACTTGAGAAAAAAATATTTTCCGAATTTTCATCCACGACCACGCGCGTGTCGTAAATATTACGAACAAGCTACCACGTAGCACAAAAGTCCGGTTAACAATAAAAATTGACATGTGATTTCCTATTGGCACATTACACGATGTGGGTAAGGGTTGAAAGGAGGAATAGAAATGACATTCAGATGTCCCAGCTGCGATATGCGAGAAAATTGCATTAAAAACCGAATTTGCCGTAAAATTTGCGCAGACGCGCGTGCTGGAAGGATATGAATGAATTTGAACTGCACTTACCTCAGACATTATGCAAATGATCGTTATATTCTAGAAGCGTAGACACACACTGTGATGAATTCTCAAAGAATTATTTCGAAAACAGAAGCATCTATCATATTTTTAATGAATAACAGTTCAAATCTACTTCATTTTAGTAGAAAACATTCCGGATAGTCATCAATGAAGTGTTTTGGGAGCGTGTTAATCCACAATTAGAAGGTTAGAACATTAATAATTTGTATGGGTGCAGTGGCCCAGTTGGCAAGTGCAGCGGGCTAGTGATTTGAAAGTCGCTGGTGTGATGCTCATCTCTGACAAATACATTGTCGTGTACACTAATGGCGAGTGGCTCACGTAAAATATGTTGTGTTTGCAATGTCCTCCAAGTTCTCATAATTACCTCTTGAAGTGCGGGTTCAAGTGTTCTGGTCTCGTCACTTGACTCGGTTAAAAAATTACGGGACTTGTCATTTGGCCAAGTCGGATTCCGACACCTGTGAAGTCCAGGTTTGATGCCAGTCAAAACAGGATCCCCTCATTCATCGCCCATAACCTTTGGGACGATCTCATGTTGCTGTCGGTCAAGTGGCTTAAGCAACAACACAAATTTTATTCGCCGCTCACTTTTATTCCGTCTTCCCAAAATTGCTCTTTATTCTTGCCAACGCAACTTACATAAAAAATGGATCGATTATTTTTTAACGTCGCCACTCGTCAATTACTTCGACATAAAATATGTTTGGTGAGATACTACAACAGTTATAGTGCCTAGGAACAATGAAAGAAGGTTTGTTTTTGTAGTCCGTAGTATATTTGTGTAGTGTTATTGTGTTTGTGTTGTTGTGGTGTTTTTTGTGTGAAAGTCTTCAATGTTACTAATGTTGCTGTGCAACCATAACATTATTTTCTTAGCTTTAATCTTTACCCATTTATTTTCAGTTAATTGTTTAGACCATATATTATAGTTATGCTCTGTCGGGGATATTGGGTGTGGGTAATTGTGGAAGGGGCACTTAATAAGGTTGTATAGACAATCTCCCTGCTTCCCACAAGCGCATAGGTCAGTGACGCAAATTTTGAATCTTTGAAGGCAAACCGGGAAGTTACCGTGAGAAATACACTCATGGGCAAAAAAATTAGCGCACCAAGAAATAATTGCGGGATCGTAACGAAACTTGCAATGAAGGTACATGTTGGGGAGATATGCAAATGATTAGAAATGCAGCGTGATTGCGCATTACATATAGCCGGTAGAGGGCGTTGAACATCGTACTCTGTAGAGTATAAAACAGGTAACCAAAGCTTGTTTTAGTGTGCTGAATCATTCACAAAGGAAGAGCTGAGATAGACATGCCATTACGCCGTGTTCGAAGACAATATAAGCAGTTGTCGCAGTTTGAGAGGGGGGGGGGGAATCGTCGGGATGATGGAAGCTGGGTGGTCAGCTAGGCGAGTAGCTCGTCAATTAGGCCGCTCTGATTGTGTTGTAAGGAGGTGTTGGGACCAGTGGACCCGAGAGATGTCATGTACACGAAGACCAGGCTCAGGACGCCCTCGACAGACCAGTCGTCGAGAAGACCGCCACATCGTAAGAAATGCACGCGTACAGCCAACTGCTTCATCGGCCGCCATCCAGGCACAGGTAGCACCTTCACTAGGGGCCTCTGTGTCTTCTCAAACCATACGAAGGCGCCTGGCTGAAGGACAGTTGGTATCGCGGCGCCCATTACGTGTGCTGCCCTTGACGCCCACCCATCGACGCCTCCGTCTGGAGTTTTGCCGAGAAACTGGACTGCAGCGGAATGGAACCAGGTCGTCTTTAGCGACGAATCCAGATTCAATCTCGGCAGTGATGACAATCGTGTTCGTGTGTGGAGAGCCCGTGGTGAACGCTTCAATCATGCCTTTGCTGTACAGCGACACATCGCTCCCACAGCTGGTGTGATGGTAAGGGGTGCCATTGCCTACAATACACGGTCACCCCTAGTATTGTTCCGTGGTACCATGACAGCCCAGCGGTATGTTCATGAAATCCTGCAACCACATGTGTTGCCACTCATGCAGCGGCTCCCAGGAGCCATTTTTCAACAAGACAATGCTCGGCCTCATACGGCAAGGGTGTCACAAGACTGTCTCCGCACTGTTACAACCCTTCCTTGGCCTGCCCGATCTCCAGATTTGTCTCCAATCGAGCATATCTGGGATCATTTGGGACGACGAGTTGGGCATACCACGAGTTTGAATGAACTAGAGGCAAGGTTACAGGAAATATGGAATGAAATGTCTCAAGACATCATACAGAACTTGTATGACTCAATGCCCGATCGTATCGCATCGTGCATTCGCGCTAGAGGGGGTCCTTCGGAGTATTAACTCCTCCGTTCTTTTGCCTGTATCTCTGAAATAAATTATCCTTTTTCTTTGATTTTCTTATCATTTACTTATATCAAAGTAGTCATTACGTATGTAAAATTTCGTTTCATTTTGACGACTCCTTCTTGGTGCGCTAATTTCTTTGTCCATGAGTGTATATAGTTGAACTAGGCCACGGTCGCAGGATAGTCTATGTACTCGGTCGGTAAGGAATAATTTGTACGTTTGTCTACCGGTGCTACATTTCTGCCAGATATACTGCCATTTTTCCTTAATGGCAGGTTTTATTCGTTTCTTCAGTAACGGGAGTGGCTAGGGCAGTTGTGTTTTTACCTAGGACTGGGAATATGCCTAAAGTTTGGCGATTTCGTCTGTAAGCTCGTTGTCTTTTATGTCAATGTGTGCTTTGGCCACTTTATATTCAATCTACCGTCCGATTGCCTTATTAATTCGTGGAGCTCCGCTAGAGGTAGGTTCCTCGATAATGGCGTATTTATTGTCTGGATCGATGAGCGACTGTTGGAGATTAATCTAAATGGTTCGTTTTAGGATGGAACCCACTGGATAATGGCGTGGAGCTCAGCTTGGAACAATCTATTACCGCTGGCCAATCGGACCCCTCGGGTGGGAACTTCTTGGTCGTCGCGGCTAAGAAGGCTGTGCCCGAGCCCGTTTCCGACCCATCGGTGTAAATTTCTAATTGCCTAGATACGGGTTCCTGGATGAGAACTGACTTAGCCGGATGGGTTTTCTAAATGTGAATATTTTGGTATATTCCTCCGCGTCATAAGTTACACCGAATAAGTCCTGCTTCACACCTAGTCGACTAACAAGACCTATCACTGCCTCACATTTGACTATTATTTGTATAGGAGGTGTCTGAAAGTACTAAGGTTGGGGAAGTGCAGTTGTCTTGCACGCTAAGAGGAAGTCGACACTTCCTCTTAGCAATCACTTTTGACTGCTAAGAGGACGTGACGCTGGCGTTTTCCTAATTCTTCCTCGCACATTATCACCGCCTTGAATCCAACAGATTGGAGCCCCGTAGGTTAGAATATTTTTTGCTACTGTTTCGAACCATAGTTTTATTAGTTTTTGGTGGACACCCCAGCGCTTGTTGGTGAGTTTCCATAAGAAGTTGAATGTCTCTCTGACATTGTGTAACTGGTTCTTACAATGTGCATACCACTTGTGCGAGATGCGTATTATTACCTCTACGTAGATATTTAATGTAATCCACTGATTGGAGTGTTTTGTTTTTAACTTTTAGCTTTTTAAAGCAGAAACAAATAATAAGATCGACCCCTAACTAGCTGATTTTAATTTGTAAATTTCACTAATGTGACATATAAGAGTAAATCGGAAAAAAAATCGAAATGATATGAAGTCGAATGAAAACAACTTATCAATTTAACGAATCTATTTGTGTTCACGTAGGTGTAAAAAAAAGGTAAAAAATCTCTGAACTTTTTGTATCAAAATTATTGCAGATCCATTTTTAGTGATGTTTTAAAAACATCGTCTAAAATTTTGCATACTTGTTTTTTATATTTATGCTAGTTGAATTTTAAGATTTATGAATCCTCAATACATTTTTAATAGTTTGAATTATAAAATATACTTCTTTAAAAGTCTGCACTGAAATTAAATTATCCAAATTATATCATGTATAGGATTCGGTCGCCACGTGAAAAAATTTTAAAATAAGTGAAATGAAGTATTTTTTACCTCAATCTGAGTGACCGTATATATCCCAGCTAAACATTAATTCGACACTGGTGTAAGAAATTAAGAGAATTTGCAAACTTGGTCGATTATCTCTAAAACTACTGTACCGATATTAATGAAATTTTATATGTACATTCATTTATATAATACAAAAACAAATAACCATTCAATAATTGTAATACACGCTCATGATCGTGCGTAACACTCGTTGGAGTCGGAAGGTATAAAACAGCGGTTGCAGAATAACCAAAACAATCGGTTAATAGATGGGTTAACAGGGGGTATGGTCCCCTCTTACAGATATACATGTCTCGCAGCGTGATTTCATACTTGAAATAAGGCAGTTTATCATTTCCTGTGGCAATTGGTCCCACTCGTTCTTCAACGCTGTTTAATTCCCTGGATGGTTCTCGGAGGGGGGTTGCAAGTTGCAATTGCTCTCTCTAAGACATGCTCTATAGGGTTAAGGTCTGGAGATTTGGCTGGCCAATCCATCCGGCGAATACCCTATCCCTCTAGAAATTCGTCGACCAGAAGAGCTATATCTGGCCTCACGTTATCGTCCATTAAAATGAACTCAGGGACAACTGCACCCCTGAAAAGGCGAACATAGGGCTCCAAGACCTCATCCCTATACCTCACACCAGTCACAGTGCCTCTTTCAAAGACATGGAGAGGTGTGCGGCTATCCAACATGAAACCTGCAAAGACCATTAAACCTCCTCCACCATAATGGTCGATTTCGAAATTAGAGAGTAGGTAGCGGGTCCCTAGTTCTCTCCATATGACCGTACGGTTAGAATCGGTGTTTAGGCTGAACGGGGACTCATCAGAACGGTCGCCCATTGATCCATACTCCAATCTATATGGTCTCTGCACCCCGATAAACGGATTCTCCTGTTCGTAGAATTGAGCGGAACGAAAACAGCAGGTGTTCTTGCAAACAACCCTCTCTCATGAAGTCTTTTGGAAACAGTCGCCCTTGATACACGGGTTCCTGTGGCTGCATACAAGTCACGAGAGAGCTGAGAAGCTGTAGCACTCCTGTTACTCCTCGCTATAATCGACAAATAGCGATCTTCTCTGTCCGTCGTGGCTCTTGGACGACCTTGCCCAGGCTTTCTCTCGATGGATCCGGTATCCTGGAACTGTTTCCATAAGTTGCACACGACGCTGGGTGTTAAATTAAACTATCTACAAATTTGGACTTGAGATTGGCCTGCTTCTAGCTTCCCCACAATTCGCCACCCCATTCCATCATCTAAACGTTGGTGGTTACTCAATTTTACTGTTACAATTTGA
This sequence comes from Dolomedes plantarius, assembly GCA_907164885.2. Lineage (NCBI taxonomy): Eukaryota > Metazoa > Arthropoda > Arachnida > Araneae > Dolomedidae > Dolomedes > Dolomedes plantarius. Next base: position 72,054,212 of record OU015493.1, on the reverse strand, counting down.
TGAAACCGATTGAACCTGATTGAAACCGATTGCTGCAAAATAACACCAAGAATTTACCCATGTTTTTGTTTATTCTGCAACCGCAGTTTCATACCTTCCGACTCGAACGAGTGTTACGCACGATCATGCGTGTGTATTACAATTATTGAATAGTTATTTGTTTTGTATTGTTTCAATGTATGTACATATCAAATTTCATTAAAATCGGTGCAGTAGTTCTAGAGATAATCGACCAAGTCTGCAAATTCTCTTAATTTCTTTCATCAGTGTATTAATATCTATCTACTCAGTTTTCATCCAAATAAATTGATGATCCATTCACTTTGCAATAATGATAGCTGTTAACAGATTTCATATAGAATGATTCAGTAAATTTCAGTGTTAATCAGCTAGTGTTGAGCCTAAGAGAGTAAAAGAGCAATATCCAACCAGACCATTTCCACATGGATAATTTCGGGAACTATATCTTTACACGAATTAACGAGTAACTTATTCAGATATAAATGATTTCAGCAAAATGCATTTTGTACTTTGTGCCACCTTAATAACTAACTTAAGTTTCAATTACATAATTTTTTAGAACATAAACAAAATTCCTCCTTTCGGCAATAGATGAGTAGAAAACTAAATCAAACCTTCTATTGTAAGAAAAACTTGTGCGATGAGTGATTCCTCCCACCTCCTTTCAATCATCCCTCACAAATAGAGACACTTGTATGGTTCTCCAATTGCCCTCTAACCTTCCTGAATCCACCCTATATCTTTTCAATGGCAGAACATTTTATTCGTCTGTTCGTCTATGTACCTGCTTCCACAGGACAGGGCGATATGTACTTCTTTACTGGGGATTTTCATGATGATGCAGTTTGCTCCTTTTTTGAAGCGCTGCTTTTTTTTAAAACATGATTTCTAGCTCCCGGTTTTAGGATCAAATTCCAGACCAGAGAAACAATGTATAAAATTACAGTTCGGGATATTATAACGTTACAAGGGCAATTTGTTTATGATATCTGCTTGTAAAACTCCAAAACGGCAAATCCGCCAGAATTACGACCGGCGGAGTTTAAAGGCGCGTATACATGGAGCGAACGAAGGCAAACGTAGGGTAACGTATGAAATTATTTGCTAAATGCATTCATCACAACGGACACTATGGATTACATTTCTTTGACTTTGCAACAGTTCGTTCGCTAAGCAGTACAAGAAAGGAAGTTCACTACTGTTCGTTTGCAGTCATTCACTACATACAGTGCATGGCTGTCGTGTATACAGAGGCTACATTTCAAGTTGGGATCTTTTTACATTTTGCTTGGAAATTTCTTTTCCAATACGCAGTTTAATATTGTTGTTTGTTATTGGTAAATGAGTTCCACAATATAGTTATGGATTGAGGAAATTCTCTGTCGTTAGATATCATTCAATTCAATTATTTGCACGAAATTGAATGAAAGTCAGTGCAAGGTTTCGATTTGTTAATGTCGAATGCCAACCGAATGACAAACCGAATGCCGAATTTATTGCATGAAATTTCGCCCTATTTATTCGTTACTCTTCGTTCGTTACCTCTATGTATACCTTCCATTACGGTGGCTTCAAATTTGGGAAACTGGTTGTGTGAAATTGCGAGAACAAAACGTTGCCTTAACATTAACAACAAACGTTGCAAATAGAATTTGACATACACTGAATTTTGAAAAAAATTTATGAAATATATTTTTAATGTTGTTTAAAAACTTTTTTTTTCAGAATATAATTAAAGATTTTATTGTATTTAATATATACTTGCCATCAAAATAATAAATTAATTATATATATATATATATATATATATATATATATATATATATATATATATATATATATATATATATATATATATATATATATATATATATATATATATATATCGTTAGTTATATAACGGGGTTAGATATATACATATATATAAATATCATATATCTTTACATTGGTGACATTTTCAAAAACCTTTTATATTTAAAAAATACTTTATTTCACAATATATAAGAGAAGTATATTATGTTAGAACTTGATTCACGATATAAATCTTTTGTAGTTTTTAAAAAATACTTTATTTCACAATAAATAACCGGAGTATGTTGTGTTAGAGCTTGATTAACGATAAAAATGTTGCATGTATTTTTAAAAATACTTTATTTCACAATGTTTAAAAGAAGTATGTTATATTAGAGCTTGATTAACGATAAAAATCTTATATAATTTTTAAGAAATATTTTATCTCATTATAAATAACCAGAGTATGTTATGTTAGAACTTAATTAAAAACTCTGAAATCCGTATTATACAAGTCACTTTCCTTTTTTATTTATGTTTGCTCCAAACGGGAGCACTTAATACCTAATATTATATTTAACTTCTTTCTAAGAGGACAAATACTTTTCTACATTTAATCTAGAATTTTTTCCCTGTTTGAAATATTTTTAAAATTTTTAAAGTGTGATATTAACCGCTTTCGCAATACAGGAATTTTGGAAATGTCATTTAAATAAATGATCAGATTTCCTCATGCTGATGAGACTTTGCTTTTATTCTGAGAATTAATATAATTCTGTGTTTCTGTTTCTATCATACAGTTTTTATATAGTAATATTTTTGTGAGCATAGAAAAAAAAGGTGCTGTTGTGAAATATTAATTGGGATCATCTTGAACTTTTTATTTTTTTCATCTGCCACAAGATGGCAGTATGTCAAAGGCGTGGTAAAGGACAGATTTGAAAATGCTAAAAAGTACACATTAATATATATCTGACCACTGGTAAGAAGGAAATGTTATATGCCAACAGTTTTATAATCCTAAATATTTTGGATACTACTAGTTAAAATTTTAAAATCCATTCCGAAAAAAACGAAATCATCAAGGGCGTTTTTTACAAAGATCTGCTAAAATTATTGATTTGTAATTTTTTTCTAAAAAACCAGTTCGAAGAAAGTTTTTTGTTATTTTGCTATTTTGCGATGTTTTATAAGTCTTAGAGGTTTAAGAAGTGGGGTGCATTTATTTAAAGTGTAATATTTTGCAAAACATATTTAAAAAAATATCGCAAAAATTTTTCTTCCAAGAAATATACTGTACATAATTTTATTTACCAAATCAAGTACACTTTCTAATAATTTCTTATAAAAATGTCATTTTTCGGTCTTGATACGGTTACCACAATTCCGAAACTGGCCATGTGCATACAAACTTGCATTGGAGAATTCAATATTATTTTTTTACATGCATATCACTCAGTATCTCTTTTTTGATTTTTTTCCCGCACATGTAGTTAAATGTACGCAACACAATATGAAAAAAAACGAACCTCCATTCGAGAGTTTAATATTATTTTTATACATGCTTATCACTCAGTATCTCGTTTGAAAAAAAAATTTCGTACATGTAGTTCAAATGTATGTGGCGCAATACGAAAACGCGCGAACCTCCATTCGAGAATTTAATATAATTTTTCTACATGCGCATCACTCAGTATCTCTTTTTTAATTTTTTTTCACACATGTAGCTCACATATATGTCACACAATAAGAAAACAACCAAACCTCCATTCGAGAATTTAATAATATTTTTAAACATGCGCATCACTCAGTATCTCTTTTTTGATTTTTTTTCGTACATGCAGTTCACATGTATGTGACACAATACGAAAACAATCGAACCTCCATACGAAAGTTTAATATTATTTTTATACATGCGCATCACTCAGTATCGGTTTTTAATTTTTTTTCGTACATGTAGTTCACATGTGTGTGACACAATACGAAAACAAGCGAACCTCCCTTCGAGGATTTAATATTATTTTTATACATGCACATCACTCAGTATATATTTTTTGATTTTTTTCGTACATGTAGTTCAAATGTATGTGACACATTACGAAAACATAATAACCTCCATACGAGAGTTTAATATGATTTTTATACATGCGCATCATTCAGTATCTCTTTTTAAAAAAATTTTCGTATATGTAGTTCACATGTATGTGACATAATACGAAAAAATAAGACCCTCCATACCAGAGTTTATTATTATTTTTAGGCATGCGCATCACTAAGCTTTTCTCGTTTGGTTTTTTTCTGACATGTAGTTGAAAGTTTGTGGCATAGTAAAAAACATGGAAACCTCCATACGAGAATTTAATATAATATTTATACATGCACATCACTTAGTTTTTTTTTTCGAACATATAGTTCAAATGTTTGTGTCATTATATAAAACCATGCAAATCTCCTTACGATAATTTAATATTATTTTTATACATACACATCCCTAAGTAACACTTTTTAAATTTTTTTTTCGCGCATGTAGTTCACATGTTTGTGATAAAAGACTGAAATTTTGTAATTAATAGAAATAACTTTGTTTGACTGTATTGCAGCCAAGCGCATAGAAAATAAAGATATTATAACATTGTAGCTGCGTTTACATGGACAACAATAATACCCGGGATTTACCAGCTAACAGGGAAAACCTTCGAAGTCCGTTTACACGGGACCACATTTTCACCCTGCTTTTACCCGTCTTACCGGAAGTAAAGACCATCACATGATTCGGCGGAAGTGATCCTCATACACCATCATTCCTTGTAAATCACGTTATGGGTTCGATCCCAGACGGTGTCGTACTTTTCCAAATTCACTGTATTGCTATTTTTAGCTTTCCACCTTCGAACTCCACATTTATCTCGTTACGAAGTGTATGGTCCTGGGGAAGATCTTTGTTTTTTCCAATTGCTGTTCTTTTGACCTCGTATTCTTAAATTTCAAAAATAACAACAAAAAAAATCATAAAACTTTAAAAATCCAAAAGGATTGAAAAACTTATAAAAATATTTTTTGCATTCTTATGATATTTGCTTTTCTGGCCTCTTCATATTATTACTTTTTTGTTTTCCGTGGATCATTTGTCTTATCTAATTTTTCTTCTAAATTTTCTTAACTTGTAACTCTATATTTTTTCTGTTAAAATTAACTTTTTTGTTTTAATTTAACTTTACTATTTTTTTTCCTTTACCGGCGTTATTCTTACCCTAATATTTTAATTCATTACTTAAAATTTTAACTACTGAGCACTCCCACCTTGATTACACATATCTTGCTTACAGGAGATAAAGTCGACACGACCAATGCACTCCTCTTCTAAAACACAATTACGTCTGCGTCTATTTGTTATTTAAATGCAGCACATGTCAGTCGCTGTTGATAATCATAGAACGTTTACGATTTTTTTCTGTTGTTTTTAAAAATAAATTTTGAAAATAGATAGGAAAAAAGAATATAAGAACTAGAAGATTGATGCGGATACTAGATAAAATCGTACGATCTGTGGCTTCATCGCTAAATTTAGTTTTTCCACAACAAAGAATGTGGGCAAAACTACAAAGCTCAGTTTGGTGGGAAGAAATTGTTTTAAATTCCTGAAGTAATAAAGACTGGAAAGAAAATTTTCCTATCGATAGGTGCATTTTTTTTAAATCATAAGATTAATTGTAAGATACTTATTGTTTTAATAAATCCTTTTATGAAATCAAAATGTAATTTTGATTTCAATTTTGTTTCAGTAATTTTTAGTCATGTATAAATAAAAAAAAATCATAAATAGATATAAATAAATTTTTATCTGTGAATTCTAAAATATTCAATTTATAAATAATTTTAATGTTACGTTTAATTATTGATTATACTTATTAAATTTATTAATTTTATTAACACTTGGAAAATGTTATTGAAATTTTATTGAAATGAAATTTTATTTCTTATTTTACATACCAGATGGCAGTACCATTCTATTTATAATGTAATTGGGGATGGTTTTTTTTTTTTTAAAACTAGATGGGCAGATCAAAAAAAATGAAATCCTCCGGAAAAAAATAGGCTCTTTTCTACTGTTTTCTTGAAAATTATGCGATCGTTAAGGGGTTCCAGATCCTTCCATCGATCATTTGGCTGCATTTTCATGGATTCACACTTGTTCAAATCCGCCATGTTTGTTTACTACTAGCTTCCTGCTTCGAAATGCATCATGGGTAATTAGCGGGTTTTATCCTAGTTCGAAGCAGGGTCGAAAATCCACCTTGCATTTTTCCCTATCGTAGGGAAAAAGCAAGGAACGACCCTGCTTTTACCCGTTTTTGGCACATGTAAACGGCACTTGTGATGCCCCTTTACAAATCTTAAAGCATCAAAGCTATCAACCTGTTTCAGTTAAAAATAACTTAAATCTCAAGACTTTAAGATAAGTATCGATCTAATAAAATTTCCAAAATGGATATTATACTAATTTAACGGGGGAGGGGAATATTTAATAAATTTTATAATATAATGGTACATATAATAAAAGATAAGTAAAAAAATACACATGTTTTTAAATTTAAATTATATATATATATATATTATTTTAATGAAATATTCGTTATTTTTATTATAAAATCTTGACTATAACTTTTGATATAACAATCTTGACTATGCATTAATATGATAATCAAATCTGGTGTTCTTTAAATGCAATTACAGCAAAGAAATATAAATAGTTTAGCGTTCCCTAACAAAATAACAGTGATAACATAGAAAAAAGAAAAGTTTATATTTGACGATTTTACATTTTCATGTAAAAATCATATTAGGAATTATCTCTCTCGCAGATTGCTTTTTCTCCCACGTAATCATATAAAGAATATTTCATTTATTACTTGTAAACAGAAATAAAACATTCTAAAAAACAAAAATTAAAGTATTGTCGAATCGAAAATGAAGGATTTTGAAATTACTTATAAAAAAAGTGTGGAACAAGTTGATATTGTACTACACTTTTATGATAAATCTTTCTTAAATGAGGTAGAAAAATAGGATTCGTTCTTTATATTGTGATTTACAGCTTTAATGAAGTTAAATTAAAGGAAACACGGAAAATGCATTTTTGTTTGAAGAAATCAGTGTAAATCTTTAAAAATAAATTAGCAAAGAAATGGGAATTTTAAGAAGAGAAAATGTAATACTTTATCGATTCAGGTGCTTATCTTTCATGATTCTGGACAAGTTGGAATGATGAATTATGATTTTCTTTGAACCAATACCCCGTTTTTCCGGCCTCTCTGAAAAACATTTCTCACTATTATGATTTATTATGTCGCAAGACCGTGTATTTTTGTGCCTTAATTTACGCAAAATTCACTGTCACATCGAAATATGAAGAAAAGTGAAGTAATATATTGGCTCCCATAGTATACTTATAGATACCCTCATCACTATTTTTTCTAATTAAACACTGATACGTAAAAAAAACATGTATGTATATATATATATATATATATATATATATATATATATATATATATATATATATATATATATATATATATATATATATATGTATATATATATATATATATATATATATATACATATATATATATGTACATATATATATATGTACATATATATATATATATATATATATATACATATATATATATATATATATATATATATATATATATATATATATATATATATATATATATATATATATATATAGGGTGTCCAGAATTAAACGCCCCTACTATAAAGTTGACTGCAGTCGAACATATAGTTCAGAAAGTTAAAATTTTGTGTAGGACATATTGAATTGATGGGAATTTGTTTGAACGAATAGAAAAAATAGTTCAAAATTTCACCATCAGGATCTTATTTTGATGAATTGCACATTTAGCCAACATTTACTAAAGTTAAAAAATATATTTCAACAAGACATGTTCAACATGACAGCCATCATTTTCAGTTACCATTTGAAATCGTAAGATAGCATGTTCTACAGTTGACCGCAGTGTGTCCGTGGAAATTGCTGAGAACAAGTCGTGAAATGCTGTCTTTAAAATCAGGTATATTTCTTGGTTTATTAAGACTGACTAGATGTTTCACATGTCCCCAAAAGCCAAAAATCGCATGTGTTGGGGTCTGGGGAAAACAATTTTACTAACAAAGCTCGATCTGGTAATCGTAACGATGACATCTTGATTAGCAATAGCAATCACGCTGAAAACAAAATCCCCATGAAAGTTTTTAGGTTTTATAACAGCTTCTGCTCTACGTCGACAAAAATTAATTTGCATATGTGTTTCTTTTTCGTTCCTTCAAATCTTTTGTCCGAAAATCAGTTATCGAACAAGTTTCCGATCGACTCTGCAATCACTTTAAAGATGATAAAATTTAATGAGTATGAGTTAGTGTGTTAGGGTGACCTATGGATAAAAAAGATGGGGAAATCTTAAGTAAAGAACCAGTAGTAAATGTGTAATTCATCAAAAACGCCCTCTGGTGGTGAAATTTTGAACTATTTTTTTATTCGCTCAAACAAATTCCCATCCCTTGAATATGTCATACACAAAATTTCATAACTTTCTGAACAATAGTTTCGACTGTAGACAACTTTAAAGTAGGGACGTTTTATTCTGGACACCCTGCACACACACACACATATATATTTATATATATATATGGTAACTCTAGGATAGATGGCCATAGTTTTTTAAGATTAAAATAAAAATTCTTATAATGCAAACACAAGAAATATTTATGCATATTTAAAATTCTCATACACACACTCATCATATTTTGGGCAAAAAATAATTAAACATTGAGAACAAAAAGTGAGAAACATAGTTTGAAATTAAAATGCCAGATTACCATCTCTCCTTCAAGCCGAGGAGAGATGGCCATCGAATACAAAAAAGAAAAAGTGAAGTTAAAATAGTAAGAAACAACACATTTCACATATCATAAAAACTTATAGCAATTTGCAAAGATGCAATTATATCATGGAAAATTAGTGAATAAAATTCGAATAAACAACATTTGAAGTATAATTTCAACCCTTCACTTTTCGTAAAATTTTACGACATTTTCAGCAAATGTCTTGATAGTTTGTACACGTTTCATAGAACCACTTTAGGCATCTTATACATTTTATCCAGTCATCAGTTTTGGTTGTGGTATTGTATTCTTCTCCACAACCAACACAGTGATCCTCATCAAATTCTATTCCCTCGGAATCTTTAGAACCTGATAATTTCAAATGTATTCCATATTCTTCACTACTGGAAGTGTCGTGTTTTTGTTTCTTTCTCTCGTTTATTTTAGGCTTTTTACTGGTTTTAAGCTTATTTATCAACTTTATCCATTTCTGGGATAAAAGTTTCTGACGTTTGTCAATATTTTCTGGTGATGTCAAAAGCATAGCTACCTGTTTGGTACGTTTTCTAACTATTTTGTCATGGTTACATTAGGAAATGGTGCATATAATATAATTATAAACATAAAAGTTATATAATTTTTTTAAGTACAATTATATTTAGTTCCGCACTCCATATAATTTTTCAATATTATTAAAGTTGGTCATATCTCCTCGATTTTATGTGGCCATCTATCCTGAAATTGAAGGACAGATGGACACCCAATTTAAAGCATCACTCCGCCATTGTACGTCTTTGTTTTAGGCTTAGACGCAAAGACTGGATTATATATGTGCCTTAAAAGACCGTAAAGTAAATAAAAATGTGACGTACGTATTGCAAATCATTCAGATACCTAACTCAACAAAAATATTCAACCACTAAATTAAATAAACTTTGAAATTTCCCTCATTTTTTATAAAAGAAAAACACAGCTGTATCTCGCATTGAATGAACTCGTTGAACACTTCTTACGAAAAAAGTTTAAACTGCCATTTATTATCAAGTATATATTTAGACTGGCCATCTCTCCTAGAGTTACCCTATATATATATATATATATATATATATATATATATATATATATATATATATATATATATATATATATATATATATATATATATATATATATATATATATATATACATATATGTAAATACAGTCGAACCTCCATATATCGAAGTAGCAAAATGCCGGAAAAAAATTCGATATATAGAAATTTCGATATATAGAATTGATCTTAGTTTTATCATAATTCTCCTAAAATATTAACATTAAAGCTAATTTTCGTATACGAAACTCCATTTCCAATTTATATTCGAATCACGTTAAATGAAAGTTAATAGCTAAAAAATGTATTAATATGAAAGATTTATTGAGTACTATATACCTTTAAATAAACAATAATCCAGACAGTGGTTACAGTGATTACAGTTACATTCTTTAAAAAAAAAACTACGAATATCTTGCCGAACAGCCAGTTTTGCGGAAAGTTCATCGAAGAAATGCTCGGATTTATTCAGTCCATTAAAAACTTCATCAGGGACATTTTTCACGAATTAAAGTTCGCGAAGTATTGTTTCAAACGTCAAAAATTGAGAGATTTTATTCTAAATTGGTATAAAATCTCCCTATATGTTGTGAAATAAAATTTCGATATATAGAAACAGTTTTTCTATGTAATGAACATGGAGATTTGCTAAGAGTTCGATATATAGAAAATTTCGATATGTGGAAGTTCGATATATGGAGGTTCGACTGTATATATATATATATATATATATATATATATATATATATATATATATATATATATATATATATATATATATATATATGTGTGTGCATGTGTTAGTTACAAAAGTATGTTTCCAATCATTAGAGTTTATTATATACCACTTACAAAATTTTTTTCCATATCTCAAGGGCCTTTATATGCGATCCAACAATGAGGGATTAACGAAAACACCATGATTATTTTACCAATTTCGTCATCGACATTAGTGAGGCTTGAATTATTTATCAATATTCTTGTCATTTATAAGCGATTCCTATTTTCAGTAATTATTGATTAAGATAAGCTTCAGTAAAAGAAAAAATAATATAAATGAATTTGAAATAAATAAATAGATTTCTTTTAAAAACCTTCTACAGATACATATCACAGACAATCAATCAAATGACAGACATATCACAATTATTTTATAACATCTTATCTTTGTTGTGGGTAAAGGTAACTTAATAGAATGAAAAGGTGATAAATATAAACCACAAATCTCGTTAAAGGAAGATTTTGTACCTAAAAGTAAAAAAAAATAGTCCGATTTGTTTGAAGAGGAAAGATTGCTGCTTTAGGGGGATGTTCCCTATGCACCACTGAAATTCTTTTATATCATTATCGATCATTGTTTTTTTTCACCATGCCATAAATAAATCTCATAGGAAATTCAGTTCACCATTGTTCTGAGTAAATGATGAACACTTTAGGTTCCTGCGAAATTTTGTCCAACGTGCCCAGAGGTAATAGGATGCAAAAAATCTCAAATTCATGATGTTAGTCTCCAAGGGCTGGTAAAGTAATTTATTTGCACTGGGTATACTATGTGCGCTGAGTGGAAAATTAATGATTAATGGCATTTTATACACTACTTTACATATTAGAATCGTCAGTGAAGTATGGGATTTAAAGTGTTCTGAACTTTATCTACCGCTTCCTTACGCCTTGACACAGAAAGATAAAAATAAAGCTGTGTTACTGGAAAAGTATAGTCTGTAATAGGGACTTGAACAGTATTCTAAACAAATGAATTAGACATCATGTTTACCTGTGGTAAACAGTTGTAGATTTTATTTCTCATGATACATAATTAACTTTTACATTGACTGTTGATCAATATTAAAGCCTGATATTTTATTAATTTAAAACCCTTGTCGAAATATCGTTATTACACTTAGTATTACTGGCATGTTTTATATATCTTTTCAACGAGTTGGGTCAAGAAATTAATAAATTCCTCAGTTCCTTTGACATAATATATGGAAATTATCTATATGTATAAAACAGTTCCGTAATTGACTGACTGACAGATAACGCACGGACCAAACCACTGGACCTAAAGGGCTGAAATTTTGCATGGCGATTCTTCTTATAGTGTAGCGGTGCACTAAGAAAGATTGTTAAGAAATTCTTCTTAGATTTTTTAAAATTAACTTTTAATCTGTTTTGTAGCATTCTTTAAGGTTTGCATTAAAAATAATAATCTGACGGTTATGAAATTTATATCACTAGAAAGATCATAATAATTACTTTAAAATGAAATATTATTAAAATATTTACCTCCGTTTTCTGATTTTTGGTGAATTTTTAAAGATTAGTTTTGAGAATTTACTCTATTAAATGCCAATCACGTGATTTCTTTTCTTTTTGTGATACATTAAGTTAATTTTGCGTCCACGTTCATAACAACGAAATAAATTGAAAAAATTAAATATTAAAATACAGTAAAAGATAAAATTTAACCACTTGACTAATTTAGATGGAAGTTTTATAAGTATTTAATTCAAATTAGTATGTTTTATGGATATTAAACATGCAAATTAATTGCATACTTTGACCGTTGCATTTAATTTGAATATTTTCTTCTACATTATTTTGTCTATAAAAATATCACTTACGATTTTTTATAATTATAATTTTTGGCATTAATTGCATACATTGACCGTTGTATTTATTATAAATATAATCTTTTTGGTTTTTTTTGCATTAATTGCATACATTGACCGCTGTATTTAATTTTAATGTACTCGGTAGCGATGCACGGGTATTCGACTAGTATTAGGATATTTCTTCGGCTGGTGTCTTTTTTATGACAATGGAATATTCCAAAATCCTTTTATCATTCCTGACTACCCTCTTCAGAAAAAATTAATTTATTTATTTAATGAATTTCTCAAAACTCCATCTAAGGGGCATTTTAAGTGATTTCCTTCAAAGAATCTTATGATCATTAATTTCCTCTCATGCAGAATGTAATCGTTTCTTCCTCAGGAATGTTATGAAAGATAATAAATGGTTTTGGAATGAAAGCTAAACCCATTTAAATACAACTGTACAAGGCTTCAGACTAATTATGAGAATAATCAATAAATGAATCCTGAAGTCCCAAAAATTACATTGAAGAAGATATTATAGTTTGGTAAGTTGGTGTTCTTGTTCTATGGAATGATACCGTAATGCAAAATTAGACCGTTTACTGTAAGAATAAAAACAGGGTGTTAAAGTTTATGAAAAACTAGCTGAATACCCGTACTTCTCTACGGAGTACATTCAAATGAAATAAAACGGTCAATGTATGCAATTAATGCCAAATATATATATATATATATATATATATATATATATATATATATATATATATATATATATATATATATATATATATATATATATATATATATATATATATATATATATATACTTTACAAATCGTTTATAAGAACATCTAGGTTACTTTAAAAACTGGTTCTTATAATCGATAGTTTTTATATCAGATAGATAACATAAAAGTACCAAATTCATTGTCACATAATTTCTATTTACACCTGAAACATGATGTTTGAAAAATAGTTAAAATGTTCATGTTAAATCAAAGGTTTGTGTTTGAAACGCAACGTCCTATCCGGGGTCATCCTATAAAACAGGCCAGTCTCTTCAGTGTTGAAGATTTCATGGTCTTCATAGCCTTCTCTTAACGTGGTCCAAACGGTTTTAAGCCAGTTAACAGAAACTTCTGGTGTCACGGCCTTCATTTCTCTACTGATTCTCCCGAACACAATGGAATGCCTCTCAAGAAATCTCTGGATCCACGAAGTTGAACAAACAAAATCATATTTTTTAAAGAGCTTCGCAAATGTATTTGCTCTCGCTTGCAAAATCGGTCCACTTAGGGGAATGTTGGCACTCCTTTGAATCCTAAACCATTGCAAAAGGGCTTCTTCTATGTCAACATATGGACTTTTTCGAAGTTTCTTAATATTAGTCCGATCTTATTAAAATTCTTCTCTTAATTTTTCTCTATTCTTAAATATATTTGAAATCGTGGAATGACTAACCATTAATTCGTTGGCTAATGCTCCATTTTTTCACCGATTTCTAAACTGGAAATTCCGTTCACAATTAACATGTTCTTATAAGAGATATATTTTTCCCAGATACCAATTAATTTTAAGTGACTAAAAGCGATATGTTCTTATTAAAGGTGTTATTAGAACCGAATTTTGTATCAATCATCTATATATATATATAACAAATACAACGATCAATGTATGCAATTGGTGTAAAAAAATCAAAAAAATATATTTATAAATAAATCGTAACGGATATTTTTATAGACGAAATGATGTAGAAGAAAATATTCCAATTAAATCTAATAGAACATACTAAAGAATATAGTATAGATAATATAGTACAGTTTGAGGAACATTTCTCTTACTGTATTTTCATATTTTTTTGGATAATTTCCAATCGTCTGCTTCATTAGCAAGAAGAAAAAAAATGTTTGTCTATTTCGTTGTTATGCACGTAAAGCAAAATTAGTTTAAAGTATCACAAAAAGAAAAGAAACCACGTGATCAGCATTTAATAAATTAAATTTAAAATTAAAATTAATATTTAAAATAATTTTAAATAATTTTAAATAATTTTTATTTAAATAATTTTTATTTTAATAATTTTTATTTTAATAATTTTTATTTTTAATAATTTTTATTTTAAATAATTTTTTAATAATTAAAATTAATATTTAAAATTTCACCAAAAATCAGGAAATGGAAGAAAAGATTCGAAAAAGATTTCATTTTAAAGGAATTTTATGATCTCTCTCGTCATATAAATTTTATAACCCTCAGATTACGATTTTAAATGCAAACTTAACAAAAGTTACAAAAAAGCTTAAAAATTTAATTTTAAAAAGTCTAAGCAGAATTTTTCAAAAATCTTTCTTAGTGCTCCCCTACATTATAAGAAATATCGCCAAGCAAAATTTCAATCCTTTTGGTCCATTGGTTTAGTCTGTGCGTTATATGTCAGTCAATTGCGGAACTGTTATATATATATATATATATATATATATATATATATATATATATATATATATATAGAGAGAGAGAGAGAGAGAGAGATAATGAGGTATATTGAAGGAAATTAGTTGTTGCGAAGAAGTAATAAATTCCCAAATCTGCGAATAAAGTATTGCGATTGTCTAAATTTTTGAATGAGGTCAGATAGGGTGGAGAGTGTACGATCCCCTTCCCCCCAGATGTTGCCCATGGGGTCGCTCGGTCAAATTTGAGGTGAAACTAGCTAAGACGGACTTCGAACCTTGTGGTGCTATATATAAACCGGAGCTGCACACTTCAGCCCGCGGCCTATATTTACCTGGCATGGAACTTTCCACCAGGGGGCGTTAACAACAGCAAGAACAGCAAATTTTAGATATGTTTTTTTCAGGGAACTGATAGCACCATTTCTGTTTTAGTCTATCAATTTAAATGTTCCAAATTTGAAATAGAGGATTAATATGAACAGTAATGGTCTTTATGCTAGAAAAGCGTATAAATTCAATTCAATTCATCAACAAAATTTCTATTTTACACAAAAAATAAGGAGTTATATCCAAAAGCGGTGTTTCAGACACCGTAAAATTTTAAAACTGGAGTTAGATAAAATAGGATATTTACATACCTGCATACTAAACTTGACATAAGAAATGTTTTAAAGGAAGTAATTAAAATACTGTCCGACCACAGTACGAAGAACCACAGTTGGCATAGAGCCAAGACGATTCTATTCCCGCTGTAGGTAAGGCTGCTGAGGAAGGAGGGGGAAAAGTCTCGTATTCTCTCGACATTCTTTAGAATCGGTTACTAACTGCGCTTGCTTGCTTTTTCCTCGTCTGTTATTTTGATCATTATATTAAAATTAATGGGTCCTTTACCCAACACAACTGCTCGGAATAAGCCGTTCCGTAGTGATTGTAAACGTATAATACACAATGTAATTAAATTGTGTGATAAAGAAGCACTAGAAGGAAATGTTATTGTTCCACTTTCGCAATCCCTAAAGAGATCTAGTGAAATACCGGGATATCAATGTCCAGAGTAAAAAGAATACGCAGAGAAGCAAAGAGTGAAGAAACTCCAAAATTTGAATCTCCGAGGAAACGTCAGAAAAAAAGAACCACCGAAAACGTAGCTTTAGATGATTTTGATGTAATCCGAAAATATCCACTCCTATAACACTCCTATTTTTTAAATAGATTTGCTTCTTTCTTTTTATTATTTTGAAATTATTATTCACATATTCGATCAAAAATAAAGTTAAAAAAAATAACTTTAAAATTGCGAACAAAAAGCAGTCTGAAATACATTCCGTATTTCATAAACAAACACATCCGAAAATATGACGTTTTCCCCTATTTTCTAAGTAGACTAGCTTTTCTCGCGCATGCGTAACAGCTTCCAGGGACCTTGCTTCCGTGGTCGGACAGTAGTTCCATTAATGGTTCGATATTTAGACCATCTGCGGAAAAAGTGTGTTGTTCAATGGCTGATAAAATAAGAAATCAGGTGACAAAAATTATACCATAAATAAAATTATAAGCAGAGAAATATGGTTTCTTTCTCCATAGCTGTAGATGGTTGTATTTCATGAAAGCCTTCGTGAATGTGTCAAAAAGGGGAAGTTGAGGAAAATACATTTATCCATGTTGTTACGTCTCTAGTAACTAATTTAAAGTTACTGATTGCGATTCCTCCTTCTTACTTTTACAAAAGCTGCTTCCATAGCATACTTATTTTATAATATTGTTCTTAGGTTACCATTATACGAAAATAAAATACTTTTTAAAGCGTAGTTAAATCCTAAAACTAATAACTCAATTCTTTCAGAGCCAAATTCGTGAAATCAATAAAAACCTATGTTAAAATTTACATTTAATGGTTTTACTACTAGTGACTAAGTAAGAAGGATAAAAGCAGCCTTATTTATTTAGTAGAAAGAAGAAAAATGGTATCATTTACTTGAAGTAGGAAATGAGGAAACTTTCATTGTAGTTTCTCTTTGTGTTACTCTTAAGGAATCGTGAATTACCGACAATTTCTTCTTTGTGTTCCTGTACAAAACCCTCACATTTGATCAAATTTTATAACTTGTTATTTGTGTTTTGGACAACGTGCATAAAATTTTCAAAGCAATAAATTAATCCAATTACTTTAAATAGGTAGCGTTACAAATAGCAATTACCTACAAGTCGGAACTGAAACAAAAATCAGAATTTTTAAAGGACCTTATAAAGTTACTTTAAGAACTTGTAAGAAGGGCATGGTATAATTTTTATGGTATAACTTCAGTTACTTAGAAAATGATGCCATAAGCTTTTAGTAAAAAGTATTGAGTTTAATTTGCATGTATTCGCTTTTCTCTAAAATATTTCAGACATAATTATTACTTTCAAATATTTTGTTTTTAATACTTGTTTTTTTACAGAGAAACTTCTTAACAATATCCCATTTTAAGAGATGTACAATATTAAAATATGTTACTGGCAATTCACTGAAACCGAATAGGTTTATTTTTACATAGTGATCTTCAATTTTACTTAAGGATGAGTCTTTCTAATCAAAACACATACGACTCTTACACCATTCAATTTTATTTGTAGGAATAGTGCAAACGAGATGCAAAGAAATTAAAGCCCTATCCTATCAACTGCATGACTTTTTCCTAAATAGATCGTAGATACAAAGTAATTTGGTCAAATATTATTACTCATTATCTGCGTGTGGGGCAATATGGAGGAAATTTTTAAAACAAAATAAATTAGTCAATCTTTTGAATTAGAAACCTTATAAATGCGAATTATCCACAGGTCGGAACTGAAATTACTGTCAGGATATTTAAAGGATCTTACTAAGTTAAATTATGAAATTTACATCAGATATTCAGAAAATGATTCTGTAAATCTTTTTCTTTAAAATTATTGTGTATAATTTGGACATATTTCGATTTTCTACAGAAAGGGGCATACTTAACTGTTACTCACATATGTTTATTACAAAATTTTACATAAATAATTTACTTTTAGTAATTTCTTTTCATAGAGAAATTTCTTAAAAAATTCATTCATAACTAAATGTACAATATTAATATATGTTTTCGTTTATGCCTTCAAATCGAATCGTTTCTTAGCAGTTTCACCTTTACATAAGGATGATGTTGCCCGACATATATATATATATATATATATATATATATATACCGGGTGATCAGAAAGTGAGTATACATTTGACAAAGTAATAATTCACGGAATAATGTAGGTAGAGAGGTAAAAAGTGACACACATGCTTGGAATGACATGGGGTTTAATTGCAACCACAAAAAAAACTTTAAACAATGGTCAACAGATGGTGCTTCATGTAATAAGAAAAGCAATAATTAGCATAACAAATTATGGCAAAGCAAAGACGATGTTCTTCAGAACAAATACTCAACATGTCGACCGACATTCTTCATCAACAGCTGTATTCGAGGGACAGTGTTGTGAACAGTCCCTCGAATTAATACAGCATATATGTATTTATGGTGAGATATTGGCGTTGGATGTTGTCTTTTAGCATCCCTATTGATGTCGGTCCATCGTGAATTTCAAAACCATTCTCTTCACAGCTGCAATTGTCAGGATCTTTACCCTTTCGAATACCCTTCCTATGGCGATAGGATAGTAAAGCTGAAGTCACAGGTTCCCCATTCTGATAGTACAGCTTCACTAACAGTGCCTTTTCTGGTAACGCCAACATGCTGCGATTGCTGGTGCATCTGTTTCCCGAGCAGAGTTGAGTTTGATGATTGGAGTGCCCTGATCATATGATTTTATCTCCTGTCGCAAGATGATTTGTAATCAATGTTAATGCGCTCAGTAGTTAAAATAATTAAGATAAATTTAGTTTAAATTTACCAATTACTTCGATAAAAAAATTAATTTAGAACCTTCAATTAATTGAAGGGTAAGAAAAAATAAAAATTAAATAATATTAAAATAAGGAAAATTAAGATTAATTAGTAAAATTAAACAATATGATATTAATTAACAAGGTAAGGAAAAGGTGACCCTAAGCAAACAAGATGTTAAGTTTGCAAAAAAATAGAAAAAAGGCCCTGTTCAAGGTCAGGAAATTCGTAACGAGATGATAGCAGAATTCCGGGGGGGGGGGGGAACTAAAAATATCAAGATAGGGAAATTTTGAAGAAGGGACACCACATAGGACAGAACCCAAAGGGACAAAGTAGGTTTAGGACAGAACAAAGTAGTCTAGGACAGAACAAAGTAGGTTTTACCAGGTCAGCGTGATAGCAATGCGCTAATCTGATTTCTTCTCTCATTAAAGCACCTTTATACACGATTCTCATCCCCCGTCCCTGACGTTTTGCTGTCCAGCGCCATCTGTTGGCCATTTTGAACTTTTTTTTGTGGTTACAAAAAATCCCCATGCCATTCAAAGTATGTGTGATAGCATATATATATATATATATATATATATATATATATATATATATATATATATATATATATATATATATATATATATATATATATACCCAACAAACACAGAGGCATCGGGCAGAGGTCGGAAGGTTCCGGCCAGCTGATTTCTCCACTGCCGGGCCGGCGCATTAGGTCAGTATCGGATCCGTCACGGGAGTGTCCTCTCGCCCGCGACTATCCCGTCGAGTGCCGGGCCGCTTTCGGTAGGAATGGATCAATCGTGCATCCGACTGCGAACCGCGATCCAGCAGCGCGTAATCCGTCAATGCGGACACAAAGCCGCCGCGTAACCGGAGGTTGATGGGTCGGTTACGGGAGCAATAATTGGTGTCGACATACCGTCATCCACCCATCTCGCAAGCAACAATGTGCCGTTGATCCGGGCGACGTGCCGTCAGTCTACCGCAATCGGAATAGTGACACTCTTTCAAAGTTTTGCGAAGAATCCTTTTTTATTCATATGCTTTTTATTATTCAGGTTTTTTTATAATCTTGATGAATAACATCTACCTTTTCACTTTATTCTGGCCCTTATATTACTAGTATTAATACATTCTAATTTTTCCTTATTCTCACGTATTTTTAGGCAGTACCAAATATTGATCCTTGTTATTACCTAAAAAATTTTATATGAATCACGAGTTTCCATCAATTTTTGCGATATTACGTCGTTTTGTTCCATCATATTTATCCAAAACGGGAAGTCAACATATTAAAACCAATCTTTAGAGCTAAATCTATCGTTCCATTTGATCTTAGGTTCCCCACTTTTTCTTTTAAATGTAGAATAAGATATAGTATGGAGAAGGATACTATGCTTTTCTTTCCATTCATATTGTTTTTTAATTTCATCCAAAGAAATGTAACATAAATCCATGTTTTTAATAACTAAGCCCAAAAGTTTGTACTCTCCCCAGTAAAATTGTATTATTACAAATTTGATACATTTATTGGAGTAATTTATGTTTAGTGATATGATCAGACTCATAATGAAACCTTAGTTTCAGCTTATCAAAATTTGCTCAGAATAATTTATGTAAATTATTTTTTGTATATGATACTTTAAGTAGAGTTGGTAAATGTTCTTCAGATAAGCAAACTATATTTTCTATAGTTAACATTGAGAAATTTCATTCCATTCTGTAGTTATAAGGAGTAATCCATGTTTGAACAATATGAGTTAACTATAGGATTTCTTACAAAATGATTAAAAAGGAAAACTGCATGCAGTTCACTTTTGCGTTTTCATGAAAACTGCATGCAGTTTTCTATAAATCTTGTCAAGTCATTTATTTTTCATAGTTGAAAACTATGACTTAGTTCAAGAAATACTTTATTTTGACACATCTGATATGTCTAACAAAAAATATTTTATAAAAGTTACACAATGATAGAAGATAACTATGCAAACACGTGTGTTACGGTTCAAAAGAACCGCAACATTAAGCACAGATGAAGGAATCAATTAAGAAGCGATCGAGTTAAGAGAAGGAATGACGAGTGATGAATAAGCGAGGGACGTGGACAGAGTTTAAAAATGAAACAGGGTGTTTAAGTGCCATTAAGGATGAAACAGAAGCCGCCAAAGAAAGTGTACAATGTGGGGTATACTTTGGCATGAAAAGAGCGGATGATGCAGACCAGATGCAGATGTGAAAGATATAGGAAGAGGGCAAAACACGCTAACGAGGAAAATGCATTGAATAGTGATGGTTTGGGCTAAATGATGGAAAATCGGAAACATGATATTCGAGAAGATGGGAATATTTCCGTGGGAATGATGATGGGAAGGCGAGTGGTCCCACCTACGAGAAGGCGGAGAAAAAGAAGATTCTGGAAAGAAATGAGTAGCCCAATAGAGTAGGAATAAAATATCTGACCAATAAAAACGAAGGAATGAGGCGGATCCAAAATGAAAGGGCGAAAGAAGGTAGTGGACTAAAAAATAAGACACGCAAGAAAAAGAGTCATTCATGCTAGAGAATTATGAAATGACGACTTGCGATCTGGCAGCGAAGCAGCGGCATTAGACAATAAAATATCTGACCAATAAAAACGAAGGAATGAGGCAGATCCAAAATGAAAGGGCGAAAGAAGGTAGTGGACTAAAAAATAAGACATGCAAGAAAAAGAGTCATTTATGCTAGAGAATTATGAAATGACGACTTGCGATCTGGCAGCGAAGCAGCGGCATTAGACACTTTATGCAGAGAGCAATAGCGGCATGCCTAAGTGAGAACCGAAGGTTGGAGAATAGAGTGGAAAGAAGTAATGATAATAGCATGCGACCAGCGGACGAAGTGAGACGAGAATCGTATTATCTATAAAGGCATGGAAAGTCTGTAGTGAATAAGAAAAGTAGCTGAATGTAAAAGATATTGTACTGTTGACGGCAACTAGCCAGCCATTGATGGGAGTGACGGGAAAGCCATTAACCCGAATGCCTCGAGTCCACGATAAGCAGAGAAACCCCTCTATATGATAGTCAATTTGAAAGAGCTACGAGAGACCAAAATGAACCCCAGCCAGCAGAACTCCTGTGAATAAGGCCCGAACCGACAACAGGACAAAAGAATTGCCCCACATCCCCAAGAAGCTATTAGAACTATCCGACATCGAGCCAACGAGACGGACAAAGGAGCGAGTTTCGGAAGGAGCGTGCAGAATGTCTCAGAAAACCCCACCCGCCAGTGATTGCGATTCGAAGTGTGCCCGATGACAAAAGATTGGAAAGAATCGTCAGTGAAAGGTATAGTGCTGTCTATAATTGATATATATTTAACGTGTATAAAGTGTGCCTCTCATCCTTGATTCAGATAATGATAGTTAGTGTATAAGAGTTACATGAATTGATATTATAAAATGGTTATATGGGTAGCTCACCTCTTAAATAAATAATCGATGCATGAACGTGTTATGTAAATGGTTAATGTAATTTTATGATAACTGTTAAGGAATAATGATAATGAGTAAATATATTAAGCAAAATTTGATAATTGTTTATTAGAGGGAATACCTCGTAATTAACTAATTGAAAGTAGATTATTAACATAGAATGTTTACGAATAAGAGATGGTGAATTGTGTGATAATGTTTATAAATGAATTAAGTGTAAAACTTACATACTAAAAATAATGTACTGATTTAAATAATGTGTATGAGTGTTATGTTTTTAATAAATCCATCTGTAATTTATCAATCAGATAATCTGTAATTCTTCATAAACACAACGCGGATACTAACAGTGGTCGAACAAGTAGATAGTGAGTACATAATTAATGATTAGTAATTCACCTCAAATTGACGACTTAGACCACGGTACTAACCACTGTACGCATCACATTAGACCATTACAACATACTTTTAAATACAAAAAAGGAAAGGTGATTTAAAATAAAAACATAGTTTATTTAGAAGTCCACAACATTTTTGCATTTTCTAATTAAACATGGTCAATTCGTGGTACCTCTGTTCCATTTTTACAACATCTGAAAAAAAAGAAAGAAAAAAATCAGTCCTTAAATTTAAGTGAAAGGAAAATTACTCCCATCCCCTGATATAATTTATGGATCAAAACAATGTTTTCAGTTCAATACACTCCTAGACAACCTGAAATGACTCTTTAGGCAATATATGCAACCTGTATATGCTTTTAAGAACTCTGTATATCTTTTACACATCCAAAAAACAGAACAAGAAGAATAAAGAATTTATTGAAACATGTATAGCAGTTGCTTATGTTAGTAAGGCAAAAACTTCTCCCAGAATGCATAAAGTATTTGGATTCTGGGAACTCTTCCCAGAATGCATATAGTATTCCTAATTGAATTCATTAAATTCAAATAGGAAATTAAATTCTGAGACAGAAGATTTTAAAAAAAACTTGATGTAAAACAGCACCCAAACATGGGTGCGGTTTTAAATCTGTCATTTTATTGATAACTACTTGCATGAGGTAACTTACTACCACATTTTTTGTAAAACCAATTAAATACTGTAAAAGCTATGTCATGTAAAAATGTTTACTTGATTCACTTATATAGTAATAGAAAATAGTTGTAAACGAGTATTCCCCTTTTCACCAAATTCTCTCTCGGTACAATAGAAAATTCAACCCTATAAAAAAAGTGAAGAAGCACAAGAATAAAGATTGAGTGCTAAATAAAACATTAACATTCAAAATCTTAAATTTCTAAATCTGACCCAACATCTGTATAATGCTGTCTATGGCTGTCATGGATTCTGAAAATCAATATTCATATGAACTTTAATTTTTCTTAAATAATTTGCCCTTTTTTTCTTCTTTTTGCAAAAGCACATTGTTTTACACTATTGGTGTAATATATCACAAAGAATGATGCATAACAAACAAAAATTTAACCTTGAAAATTACAAAACCAAACTTGGATACTATTCAAAATGTCCAATTGCTTTATGTCTTAATAAAAGATTTAAAAGTCACAGACATATTAAGCAATAGTTTAAATGAGCAACCAGACTATCCCAGAGCACACACACATACACTAAAAGCAAACAAACAAACAAAAAAACTTATAAATCAGAAAAATATTTCATCGTTAATTTGTCTGTTTCCTCTAGTGTAGGTAGGCGGCCTCTAGATAGTTACATATTTTGTTCAATAACTTAATATATATATTTCTTACGTGCTGGTCTAACATAGGATTTTAAGTCAGTAAGCTATAGGCTTTTAATGATAAATCGCTCCTGATGTGACTTAAAAAATTATGATCAGTAAAATATTTAGCTATTCCCAACCAATTCCTAAAGATATTTGATTAGATGTGATTAAACTCCTCATTTACAGACATGCATGGGAGGAAAAGGGATGATTAAAAAAGAGAAAATGTTCCAAAACTTTGTTTAGAATAATTGAATTTAAGTATTAAGACTTAAAATGGAATAAACATGTTTAACAGAGAGAGAAAATTATGACATGCATAAAATTAAATTTCAACAAAATTTAAAATTACTTAGCCCATTAACTAATGATTTAATACATTCAAAAGCAATTTCTTTTTTACTACTTTTGTAATGAATTATCAATGAACCTCTGACAACTGATCACGAAATTCTAAAAATATTTTTAAAATTTTAATGTTAACCATTAAGAATAAATAACGCTTGGCACTTCACATTTTCATAATATAAATATCATTTTTCTATAAGCATTTTTCTGTTTTTATAAAAGACTCTGTAAACCAGGCCTTTTGCTTTTTGGAACTGTATTTTTTATCCTTGAATTTTATCCTTGAATTTTTTATCCTTGATTATACAGGTGTTCTATTCCATTGTTAGGAAAGGGTTATTTCATTCACTTATCAAACACACATTTTGACATAATAGACCACAACTCACAGTGGATATCTTAATTACAGTTTTATAAACAAACTTTGTCCATGAACAGATTTTATATTTTCTAAATAAACCTTGGATTTTTATACTTTTATAATATAAACCTCTTTTTCAGCAAGAGAAAAAGACTTTTGTGAAAGTCTTTTTCAACTTTTTGTGAAGCAGTCATGTTAACTGAAATTCCTGGACTGCACTTTCTCACTCACCTAAAACCTGAACAAGCTTCACAGAAAAAAAGAATAAATAAAGGAAAAAGAATAAATAAAGGAAAAGAATAAAAAAGAATAAATAAAGGAAATTAATATTCAATCCACAAATTATTGAGACCAAAGTTTATGAGAAAGTTGAGATTAGCATATAAGTTAAAAAAATTAATTTGAAATTTTTGGTTGTTTAATAAATATTTTTATAGTTTTTTCATAGAAAAATTTAAATTAAAGTTCAAAATAAATCTAAAAAAATATTAACAGCAGTGATTTTGGCCACGAGTATGCTGCTGAAAACAAAAGTATATCTCGAGAAAAAAAAGTGGGTTCAATGAGGTTAAACAAAAACTTACGCAGGTTATGAATCCAAGTTAGCTATGGTGATTCCAAGTCAGCTTTGGTCTTCCAAAACGACTGCGATCTGAAGCTAGATTCCAGTTTCAAAATTCAGTAAAGAAACCAAATTTTCTTATAATGCCATAATAAAAATTGAACGATTTATCAAACCAAGAAGTAGAGTTCTTCATAAACTTGCTTTTCACTAAAATAAAAAGGGGAATATGACCCCTTTACATATAACTTTGGGCTAAGTTCTTTGAATGATACCTAAAGACTTTCTTAACGTCTTTTGAAAACAAAGATCTTATATAGACAGTTATTGAGAACATTCTCACATTTTTAATAAAGATTTTACCAATGACACACATAGAATGCAAAAGTTTACCTAAAGTTTTAATAAAAATCTAACATACATGATGTTATCTAAATAAAAGTTATCATCCTTGTCGGGTTCTTCAAGATTTTAAAGCTGAAACTGAGAAATTAAATTATATAAATGCATAATGACCAACAATTTAATAACTTAGGGATGAAAAATGGAATAACCTTTTGCATATATTTATATACATATGATTAAGCAATAACAAAAAATAAAAACAATTATAATCATTAATATTCTAATGTATACTGATATGTGCATGAGTATTTTGCATCCTTTACGCACTCATGCATACTGCATGATGGGGCATAAATCAGAGTTATATGGTTTGTTGCGTTAAAAATATGCATGATCTATAAGTATAAAATCAAAGTTCTGTTAGAATGTATAAAAATTATAGCATGAAATTGAACCTTCTTAGTTGGTATTGTGAAGTGTATATAAATATCAATAATATGCTAAATTTTTTGTTTCTTGATATAAAGCCTAAGTTAACATACAGGCAAAATGCTGTCTTGCAAAAACATGAATAATGTATTTGGATAGCAGTCAAAATTATACCACCATTAACTCTTTTTTAAAAATTTTTAGTATTTCAGATCTGGTATTATGAAATACATCAAATGTTCAAATGTTTTGATTATCTCATGGATTTCGTAGGCATTCATGAAAAGAAAATTTTAATGTTTCATACAAACTGATGAAAAAAAAAGTTCAGTTAGAAAGAAATTGTAGTGGCTTTACAGATTAACAGATTAACATAAAGAGATTAACAACATCCTACTGTCATATTAAAAGACTTTTTTTGTTATTTTTTTACCAATTTAATTGAACTTATTTATTTTAAAACTTTTTTTATGCTACTAATTGAGTGGAAAAATATTTTTCTCTTAATTTAGGGAACACTGCATTTATTTATCAATAATAATTACAAATATCAATATATTCAATAGTTATATACATTATATACCAACAATTTTTAATATAAATAATATAACCACAAGTAATATTGGTTACTTTTGACATTTTTTAGATGACTTTAATTATAATTATTCCAAAAAAATAAATTATCTGTTATAAAAAACCTTCTAGAGAAAACTGGAATTCCTAAACAAGTTAACCTGATTCAATTAAGGCTTTCCAAACAAATTATTGCTTAAAAGGCACTTATGTGCGCATGTTACTATGAGATAGCTGTTAATGTGATTATAATCATGGATTATGCTTTTACATTTTGCTTTACTGTATATTTATAATTATTCTCAATCTCTTCTTTCTCTGAATTTCAAAGGGGGAATTTTTAATTTGAGTTCGGATGTTTGTTTATAGGCTTATCAGCTATCTAATTCAGTGAAAGAATAAATTTTGGAGTAAAATATCATAGAAACAAATGTCAATTACATTAAATAACTTATTATACATGGATCATAATTATATTTTGCAATAATTTAATAATTATTAAAATTTAGATATCAAGCTAATATTTCATTGATTTATCATACAATACATTGAACAGGAAAAAAACTATCAAAGAAAATTTATAATGATGAACAAACCATTTACTTCATTTGTCATTCTATACAACACCCATCTAAAGTATTAACTGAAACACGAATCTTAAATTTTTCCGAAACAAAATGTTTTTATTTATACATACGTGCTCGTAATAACCACTGCACTTCCAATATTCCTCAGCCTTAGATATTTTAACATGTATTGAATAAATAATTGCGTACTAACCGTTAATAAGTATTGCTAATACAAGTATAAGTATTGATAATACAATAAACACTCAGTTCAGTAGAATTTGATCTGAATTACGGTCAATTCATATTATAACTTGGATTAAAACACAATCTTATAACAGTAATAGAATAATGTTCACTATGTAAGGGTGTTAAATAAAATCTAAAGGCAATAATTTAAGACTAACGAATGAAACTTACTTGTGGATTAATTTCAGCCAACTTGTAAGCAATCTTTAATGGCGCCTTTTCAATCACGTGCAACTGAACGTCCAGTCAGATGACACTAGTGAATTGTAGCTCCGAACCAAGGTCACGAGGCGAAATAAACATGTTTTGGAATTTCATTATGCTATAGCTTTCAAAAGCTGCCTTTTGGGATTAAAATAAAGAATATAAAATGTTATTGCTCTCCTGAAATAGTTTTCAGGTGCTGCAAAGGGCTTCAAAATAGATATTTTTGTGAAAAGAGATCAAATTCTTTTTCTATTTATTTTATGGTATATTAAATTAATAATATATATTTTTTGTAAATAAAATATTCAAATATTTCTACAGGAAACTTAGGTATTTCAAAGTATTTCTAATTTTTAGATGTCATTACAGAACAACTGATTTTGTAGAATTTCGCAATTTTCATCATCTAAATTTTACAGTAGCATATTCTTATAATACACATTGGAATGAAAAAAACAATTTTAATTAACGGACCTTAGTTAAAATAAACAATCACACTTATTTAGAAAAATATTAATGTAATGTCTTTAAAGGCAAAGTGTTATTTTGAAATAAACATTCATATTTTTCAAAAGTCCATAGTAATCATACATGGTTTGCTTTACTTATTTCACTGACACATTGAATTGCTTTTTGTTTCAAATTTCTGCATTATCTTTTGAGAATGTATTTTTGACTCGCTAACTAGTTTAACAATCCTCTCAACTGCTTGTGTGTAACATGGGAAAATTATTGAAGTCAATACATTGACTCTCGTGATCAGATTATTTTGCTTCCTTTATAAACTGCTTTAGTTTGTTATCAGAAATATGCCTCTTCATAGGAAATCCTGTTACTTTAACATCATTCCATTGAATCATAGCAATATAATCCTTGGCATCAAAGTTTATACGTTGAATTAAAAACTTTTTGTTGCCGCTTTCATTTTCAGCCCTCGCTTTTAGAATCCGGGGTAATCCAAGCTCTTTCTTACATGACTGCGATCATCTGATATCATACAAAGGATGACAATTTTCAGAAGCAGATTTCTGGCACTGGAAAATGTATATAAGATAGCATAATAGCATTTTTCAAAGGCAACAACCAGCATTTAAACATTACTGTAATTGCATGGGATGGAACTGTCGTGTACTCTAGATGGAATAATGGTGTGGTTCCTTTATTGTTAAAGGAATTAAGAAGGCCACTGCAGTCGTTGATTTATCTATTTCATGGAAATGAACTGAGCCTACGTCCGAACTAAAGGTCCAAATGAATTTGGAGGAGAAATAGGTAAATAACTAGAAAACTGCTATGAACTTCAAGTGATTGAATTTTCACCTACTGTAAATGGCATTCCATTACTAGAAATTAAGGATGATTTAAGTGTGGAAATATTCCAAAATATTTGTTAGAAATGTCTAATGCAATCTCTATTGGAAGGTGCTCTTCTGATTTGTCTATGAGAAAACCAGGAAAACTTTGTTATTCATGATAGCTTACATTAGAAAAACCGAATACTTCACTTGTATGTGGGAACAGAATATACTACAAAAAATCTCTGAATACTGACTCAGTACATTTTG
The DNA here is from genome assembly GCA_907164885.2 of Dolomedes plantarius. NCBI lineage: Eukaryota > Metazoa > Arthropoda > Arachnida > Araneae > Dolomedidae > Dolomedes > Dolomedes plantarius. The sequence goes on along the minus strand of OU015493.1, from coordinate 72,025,005 downwards.
TAAGTATATGCACCTGTTTCATTTCACATAAAACTGAAACTATCTTGTATCCATAGATCGAAGCACTTGTGGAAACTTGTAAGCTATTCACGTTACCTCCATCAGACTCTTAAAAATGTAATTGACCCAGTCATTCAAAGAAATGCATACTTTGCTGCTTCTGAAAATTTCCTCATATGTATGATATCAGTTGATCGCAGCCACGTAAGAGAGCTTGGATTACGCCGGATTCTAAAAGCAAGGACTGAAAAATGAAGGAGGCATTAGAAAGTTTTAAATTCAACGTATAAACTTTGATGCCAAATATTATATTGATATGATTGTACGTAAAAATGTTAAAGTAACAGAACGAGGCATATTTCTGATTACAAACTAAAGCAGTTTCTAAAGGAAGCAAAATAATCTGATCAGGAGAGTCAACGTATTGACTTCAGCAATTTTCCATGTCACACACAAGCAGTAGAAAGGATTGTTAAATTCGTTACCGAGTCACCTTTACCCGTCCATGGCACTTCTACAATTCTGCATTGATAAAACGAAAATACATTCTCAAAAGATAATGCCAAAATTTAATAATAAAAAATAAAACAAAACACAGTTCAATGTGTCAGTGAAATAAGTAATGGAAATCATGTGTGATTAACTATAGACTTTTGAAAAACATGATTTTTTTTAAATAACGTTTAACATCCCCAATCTCAAAGAACTTGTTAATCTTATGCACAGTAAGTGTGCGTTTGAATTTTCTTCTACACCCACTTTTGATTATATTCCTAAATCTGAAAAAGTTAAACCTCTGAATCAGGAAGATGAGCCTAAAGCAGAGTGTTTAACCTTTAGCAGCATCTGGGCCACGTGGTAATATTTTTGAAGGCAGGCAGGCCCCATAAAAAAGTCAACTACATTCAAAAGTTTAGTTTTATTAAGAAAATGAAAAATACATTGTATATGTAATGTATAAAATATTATAATCTTGGTATGCAATGTGATGTGGTAATTTTGATGTAATACTGTTGTAATTTTGATGTAAACATAATGTGATTTTTGAAATTGGTGTTTTTTTAATATGTCTGCTATATTAACTATGAAAAATATTATTATTTGATGAATTTATAACTTTTGCAAATAAATGTAATTTTGAATTAATTTTAATTGCATTAGTATTAGAAAAATGGTGAAACACAACATCAACATTGGAATGATTTATATTTGTTATATCATGCTCGGGCCGGAAAATATGGTGTGCCGGGCCGCAGGTTAAGCACCCTTGGCCTAAAGCCAATTGCTCGCGACTCTAACTTAACTAGCATTAATGATCGAATCCCTCTCTCAAACCAATGGAGGATTGCAGAGGTGATGTAATTCTTGCTGCTAATGATGAATTGCAGAGGAGAAGAAATTCCCGCTGCTAATGATGAATTTCCTGTTAGGCGGGAAACCAAACCTGAGCCATGTTTTTTTAAATGTCGGACGGGTACAAAGATACCCTCAACAAAATGTACAACCTAGTCAAAATTCAATATCCCAAATCAATTTCATGAAACTTTGTCAAAATCTTATCTGAAAACATTACTGCAATTGGATTAATATCGGACCTTTCAAAATTACATAATTAACTTACGCATTGAATTGTTTGGAAAAAAATCCCAAAACCGAACGGCCACTTAAATCCTTTTTACGGAATCCTTACCGACACTTTGGCTGTGGAAGTCGAAGGCGAATTAATTATTTTAGGCTTTAGCGTCGCCATTGCCGGCAATTATACTCCCAATTTTAACGTCACTGTAAACACTGGTAACCAGTTTGGTACCAATCAAACTTCCAATACTCTTTCATACAGCTAAGCTCTTAAAAATAATTTAAATCTCTCATCTAGCAAACCTATTCAAAATTTACAACCCAACAATGTTTAATCTATGGAAAACCTAGATGACACACTAAATAAATTTATCAAAATCCGCGATGTGTTAGCTGAAATTAAAAACTTATGTTCCGACCTTAATATTTCAAATCTTACCCAGTCCATTAATTGTCCACAGGTTAATTCATTGGTTTCTGATAGTGATTTAACATTTTTCATTTGTTTTTCTGTTTCATACCAGGCAGTTTCTTCATAATGAAGTTCCACACTTAATAATCTGCCAGTGAATGCTGGTGAGTGGCGTTCGTTTTTGCTTCCCATGCTTCCGTCCTGGGTTCGATCCCGAACGGTGCATTTCTATTCTCTGTACTCGTGGATGTTCAGACCTGTCAATTTAATTTATTAAATATAACTTACTTATTATTTTAAAATTAATTGCCTTGTTTTTTATTTCTAACATTTATTTAAACTAATTTTTTGGCCTTTTTTTTCTTATTGTAAATATTATTTTGCGGTTCCTGACTCAATTACAAAAAGTAATATAATTTATTCTTCAATGTACGTACTGAGGATAAAGGATTTTATTTTGTGATCTTATTTGGGGTCTCATGAACTCTACTGTCTATGTCTCCGACATTACATTACATTAATATTTTTCTAAATATAAATGATTTGTTTATTTTAACTAAGGTCTGTTAATTTAAAATTCTTTTCTTTCATTCAAATGTGTATTATAAGAATATGTTACTGTAAAATTAATACGATGAAATTCGCGAAATTCTACAAAATCAGTTGTTTTATAATGGCAACTAACAATTAGAAATACTTAGAATATGTAAGTTTCCTGAAAAATATCATATTTTGAATATTTTATCTACAAAAATATATATTATTCTTTTAATATACTATAAAAGAAATTTAAAAAAATACAAATTTTATCACTATTTCTTCTCTTTTAAATAAAGAATGGTGCAATAAGGACCCATTTTTTGTAGATATTTAATTTATCCTGTAATATATAAAAATAAACAATGAAACTAATTTTCATCTTCTTTTATAATATTCTAGGGAGTTAACACTAGGATTCGTCTCCGCCGAATTGACCAAATTGACCCGCGGAGCGGGTCAATTTGACCCAAAATTATGTTCAATTTATCACCACGCGAAAAGTATTGATTGAAAAAAAAATCCTTCTATGACTTTTAATAATTTAAGGTGAACAACAATTTACCAAATTTAAAAATTCATAACATAAATAATTTTCTGATTATTAACACTTATACCTAGATCCGCGGAGCGGGTCAATTTGACCCGTAAGAAATGTTAATGCAGAAATGACGAAAAACAGATGCATATTCTCGGAAGTAACTCAAAAGTACTTCTACTCCACCCTGGAATTCTTGAAATGAACTGTATCAGAAGGGGTAATAGTGAAGGTTTTCAGTCAAGGTCATTATATTAGGTTTGAAGCGCGAACTTCGTTCGAATACAGTGAAAAATTATAGCGAATATTTAGAAGACTTTTTGAACTTGCTTTTATACTGTAATTAGCATATGTATAAAAAAATGACACGACGCCGTAATCTTGTTCAGGAAGCTTTAGAATATTTAAAACAATTATCTGAAAAAGATTCAGGAGGTGAAGATAATGATGAAAGTTTCGATTTTGAGTGGTGAGGATGAATATCTGCCTGCTAATGAAGAAAATTTGGATTCGGATAAAGAAAATGAAAGTTAAGATGACTCTGGCAATGCTCTAACAATTTTTGGTCCTTTTCATATCAATAATGATGATAATTTATCTTATAAAAAAGAAAAAGAAAATATTCTAAGAAAAGATACACACACGCAAAGAAATTTGAAAAAGAAATTGACAATAACATTCAAAGTTGGAAATAATGAATTTGGAAAAGATGGGACAGTTTGGAATGTCACACAATTAGGAACAAGCGATATAGGAAGAAAATCAAAGTGTAATATTTTGAAAGAAGTTGGGTCCCAACACCACATGCTAAACGCAATGTTATCGACAATAGTCCTTCAAGTGCTTGGAGACTTTTTATAGATGAATGGATATTGAAACACAAATAATGTACTGAAGATGAAGCTCACAGGAAGATTCATGAAAGAGAATGGAATATAACATTAGAAGAAATAAATGCTTTTATATCAATTTTATATGCACGTGGTATATATTGTGCAAAAGGACTTGAACTGCATAGCTTGTGGTCAAAGGACTGGGGCCACCATTTTTCCAAAATACAATGTCAAGAGACCAATTTCGTGAAATAATGAGATTTTTACGCTTCGACATAAAATCAACAAGATCAAAGCATCTAGAGACAGACAAATTTGCCCTTATTTCGGATATCTGGAATCGTTTCATTGAAAATTGCAAGACTAACTATACACCAGGTCCTAATATAACTGTAGATGAACAGTTATTTCCTACAAAAGCTAGGTGTAGGTTTACCCAACACATGCCAAACAAACCAGATCAGTTTGTAATCAAGTTCTGGTCGGCTGCAGATGTTGACTCAAAATATCTGAAAAATGGATTCCTGTATCTTGGAAAAGATAACCAATGTCCTTCCAACGTTTCTCTATCTGAACATGTAGTGCTACGACTAATAAGTCCTTATGAGAACAAAGGTAGAAATGTTACTACGGACAACTTTTTCACAACACTGAAGCTTGCAGAGGCTAACTGTTTATCAAGGTAAAAAGGATACAAACATTTTGTTGCTAAGTAGTCTCCATCCAGCCGTAGAAATTGTAGATAACCCCCCCAAAAAACTACCTGATACAATCGCTTTCTACAACGCAACGAAATACGGTGTGGACGTGATTGACCAAATGGTAAGGAAATATACAGTCAAGTCTGCTTCCCATAGGTGGCCGGTGCAGGTTTTTTGTAATATTTTGGACCTTGCTACAATCAATGCTTTGGTTTTGTATAAAACTGTAACTAGAAAATCCATTAGTAGACGGCAATTCATCCAAGACTTGGTTGAAGAATTGCTAGAAAAGTTTGTTCTCTCCCGACAAAAAAGGTGGTAAAAAGAGAGTGTGAAGCAACCAATGAAAACGACGGACAATCATAAATTAAGCGGAAACGAGTCCGATGCCACAGTTCAAAATGTGAAAATAAAACTATAGATATCTGTTCAAAATGTAAAGCACCCATTTGTGGAAAATGTACAAAACTTATTACTCAGTTTTGTGCACAATACATACAGTAAATTGGATTTTATAATCTGTAAAACTAATAAGTAACTGAAAAAAAATTTAATTTTTAATTTTTTGAAATTATATCTAAACTTATTGAAAAGAGATGCTCTGTTTTTCCATTAAAATTAGGAAATTTATGTTATATTTTGTTAAAGAGACATTGTAGTATACTCAAGGATATAAAATTTTAAAAAATAAGATTTTGTTAAGATTAATCAATTTCTCTTGATTTATATAAATTATTTAATGTAAATTCTCAGAAATATTGATTTTTTATTGAATTATTTAAAAAATAAAAAGTTTTAGTTAACTAAATTAAGCGCTTGTGCATATTTTATAGGTTTACAATCGGGTCAAAATGACCCGCTCCGCGGTTCTAGGTATACCGAAAGTCCCGCAGTTCTAGTGTTAAAAACACACACACATAATACAATCACATAATACAATCTTTACATACAAGGAAAATTATGTGAATTTTCACATAATACAATCATACAATTTCACATAATACTTCTCACATAATACAATCTCTACATACAAGGAAAATTATGGGAATTTTCGGCGTAAAAGAAGTTTCACAAAAATGAAATAAATATTTTTGAGAAGTCTGTTTAATTTAATCTTCGCCTTCCCTTTCAAATCCAGAATTCTGATGCAGATTTCTGTTACTTGTGGTTACGAATCGGAGCTCCAGTTCCGGGACGATAAAGCTATTTCGGTTACGGGTCGATTCCCATTCAACCGTCACCGGCCCTCCAAAGGGTACACACTACGGGATCCCCCGTCGGAGATTCGTAAGTCACCCGGCAACGGTACGGATCATTTCCCCCGAGTCTATCGTTCGACCGGCACCTCCAGCACCGGTCCGTCAAGTTCCCGTCAGTCTTGTGTTTGTGAGGTTTATATATGCTATCACACATGCAAAGCATTCAAAGCATATATATATATATATATATTTATATATATATTTATATATATATGAAACGATAAAGATTTGTAACTCTAAGAACATTAAAGTTAGGTGTTTTAGATGCACTAATATGTTTCAACGATGGTGCACAGTCGTACTAAAGTGATGGACGCTACGGGCATAAATGTAGGACCATTTATGGAGTGTTCATTGTAAAAGATTGATCACAATTGAGATCTGGAGGCTGTCCTCAATCATCAAAAACGCAAAAAAGTGGCCAGTATGAGGAAAAAAGTTATAAAAATGAAACATAATAAAAAAGAAATATCAACTTAAAATGGTTAAAGTGCTGGGAAGTATTAAAGTAATATATTTGAAGACCTATATGAATTAAAATCTTTTGTCAGGTTTTCTAAATATGCATTAATTACATATTCAGGTACACTTTTCATAAAATCTTTTCCTACTAGAAAGTTAAATTTTTCTACACTTGTATAACTATCTAATATCTTCAAAAATATCTAAAATAATAGATGTAAGTATAATGCTTTTAAAAATAGAAAGTAATATATTAACTTTTTTTTCTACGTTTTTTCAGTTTTTCCCTAAATAATTTTTTAGTTTATTTCTTTGAGATCAAAATCTTAAATGCGTCTTCTTATTATTACTTGGAATGTTTTTAACCAACATTCAAAATTTGGAGAGGATAGATACAATATTATTTGAGAAAAGGACATCAAATTGTCATACATAAAAATTTGAACAGAGGCAAGTAATTTTCAACACCTGTAAAAAATAACATTATGTATGCATGAATTACTTTTGAGTTATATGTAAACAAAATAGATAGATGTTTTTTCAGTGGGAAAAAAATCTAACTTACACATTTATTTATAAACAAATTATACGCAGATTAACATATTACAAAACGTGCTCAGTATTCACTGTGGACATGTCATATGTTCCCTTAATTAAACCCATGCACAGATCAAATTTATTTGTAGAAATACTGGAAACAAGATGCGAAATAATTAAAGCCCCATCATATCGACTGCATGGCTTTTTCGTAAACAGCCCTTAAGGGACTCACGACCCTTAAATCGAGGAAATAAGGCATATTTTCATACTTTTTGACTCTTTGTAACTATTTCAATTTACTCTCAATTTTTCCAAATTTTATGTATATGATAAATTGATATATTTATTTTAATAAACAAATTTTCAACACTCAAATAATTTTAAATAATTTTTTTAAATACTTTAGATATACCTTGGTTTTTTAAGTATTTTTATTGTTTACTGGCTTGCGCGCAGAACTAGAAAATTAATTTTACACTTAAATGTATAATTCCTGTTTTATATTTAAAATAAATAATTCAAAATACAATTGAACATAAAACATTCAACATTAAAAAAATTTTTCAATTTTTTAAAACTGCTCAAAATATACTTGAAATTTCATGAAACTTTTGCATTAATTTACCCCTGAAAAATAACAAAATGTACAGTGATTTCAATAACTGTAGTTCAGACGCAATAAATAAGATGATTATGCAGTGATAAAAATTTCATGGAATTATGTTTCATAGTTTTTGAGATATCAGTTGCGGAATGATGCAAAATTACGTTTTGAGAAAAATTAGTTCAAAATTTTCTTACCATAAACTTGATCAGTAATTAAATATTTAGAATATCAATATCTCCGGAACTAAGAGGAATATTTTATGCGGTTTGCTTTATTTTGTTCAGAAATGATCAGGATTTAACATATATTTTTTTCAAAAATCGAATGTTTTAGAGATTTAAGGGTAGTGAATCCCCTTAAGTAAAAAGAATTTCTGAGAAATCTACAGACACGTAGATTCATATATATGAAAAGGCCCATTTCAAAAGGTAAAGCAAAAGAAATTTATATGTAAAAATTTTATAAAATGGCTTCATTTTTTAAAATCTGTGTTTAATTTAAAAAGATTTAATGATTCATCACTTGAAAAAATCTATTCTTTTATTTACATATGGCTAACTGTGTTACATGCATATGTATTTTTTTACCTTTATTAAAACATTCGAAACACACGGTATTAGAAAAAATCATTTTCACACACCACGTGGTTTATTTTCTAATAAAAACTGAATTTATCCATGAAAATATTTCTTAAAGGCAATTAAAAAAATTTTTCTCTTTATCTCGGAATGTGTATTTAATTTAACAAGTATTTAATTTTTTCACTTAAATTTTTTTCCCTTTCAGATAAATATTTACTCTTATCTCGACATATTAAAATGTCCTAATTAATCGGTATTGAAAAATAAAATATTCTATTTATGCATATTTTTTTCTCAGTTCGCCGATTTTCATATCTTTATAGCTTTTCATTTCAAGAAATCGCAAAAATTCTAGTGGGGAAATACTGAATATGTCAACTAATACCTATATCTTACAGCACGTATTTGTAATTTAAGTTGAATTTCCATAACTTGCAAAATTACGTTAAAAACTCTTGGTAGCGTTTCAAGCCTTGTGACATTTTTATATATGAGACATTATTCGAAACAATTCAAATATTTCAGTATATAAGTAATTTTTTCGAAAAGTATAAACTTTAAATATCTTAATAAATTAGTTTTTCAATTCAAAGTTATGAATGATAACGATTAACTGAATGCAAGTACTAATGTATTTGAAGGCATGTTTTTCGAATGTCGCCAAGTGCCATGAAATACACTCATGGACAAAAAAATTAGCGCACCAAGAAGGAGTCGTCAAAATGAAACGAAATTTTACATACGTAATGACTACTTTGATATAAGTAAGTGATAAGAAAATCAAAGAAAAAGGATAATTTATTTCAGAGAAAAAGGCAAAAGAACGGAGGAGTTAATACTCCGTTGGACCCCCTCTAGCGCGAATGCACAATGTGATACGATCGGGCATTGAGTCATACAAGTTCTATATGATGTCTTGAGACATTTCGTTCCATATTTGCTGTAACCTTGCCTCTTGTTCAAACTCGTGGGATGCCCAACTCGTCGTCCCAAATGATCCCAGATATGCTCGATTGGAGACAAATCTGGGGATCGGGCAGGCCAAGGAAGGGTAGTGACAGTGCGGAGACAGTCTTGGGATACCCTTGCCGTATGAGGCCGAGCATTGTCTTGTTGAAAAATGGCTCCTGGGAGCCGTTGCATGAGTGGCAACACATGTGGTTGCAGGATTTCATGAACATACCGCTGGGCTGTCATGGTGCCACGGAACAATACTAGGGGTGACCGTGTATTGTAGGCAATGGCACCCCATACCATCACACCAGCTGTGGGAGCGATGTGTCGCTGTACAGCAAAGGCAGGATTGAAGCGTTCACCACGGGCTCTCCACACACGAACACGATTGTCATCACTGCCGAGATTGAATCTGGATTCGTCGCTAAAGACGACCTGGTTCCATTCCGCTGCAGTCCAGTTTCCTCGTGCGCGGCAAAACTCCAAACGGAGGCGTCGATGGGTGGGCGTCAAGGGCAGCGCACGTAATGGGCGCCGCGATACCAACTGTCCTTCAGCCAGGCGCTTTCGTATGGTTCGAGAAGACACAGAGGCCCCTAGTGAAGGTGCTACCTGTTCCTGGATGGCGGCCGATGAAGCAGTTGGCTGTACGCGTGCATTTCTTACGATGTGGCGGTCTTCTCGACGACTGGTCTGTCGAGGGCGTCCTGAGCCTGGTCTTCGTGTACATGACATCTCTCGGGTCCACTGGTCCCAACACCTCCTCAGAACACAATCAGAGCGGCCTAATTGACGAGCTACTCGTCTAGCTGACCACCCAGCTTCCATCATCCCGACGATTCTCCCCCTCTCAAACTGCAACAACTGCTTATATTGTCTTCGAACACGGCGTAATGGCATGTCTATGTCAGCTCTTCCTTTGTAAATGATTCAGCACACTCAAACAAGCTTTGGTTACCTTTTTTATACTCCACAGAGTACGATGTTCAACGCCCTCTACCGGCTATACGTAATGCGCAATCACGCTGCATTTCTAATCATTTGCATATCTCCCCGACATGTACCTTCATTGTAAGTTTCGTTACGATCCCGCAATTATTTCTTGGTGCGCTAATTTTTTTGTCCATGAGTGTATATTCGTGTATAGGCTGGATATGGACATGTTAGACTGGAAAACCAGCCCCTGTATGAGGTCAGAGAGGGAGAGGGTACGATCCTCCCAGATGTCCAAGGAGATGCTCGGTCAACATTGAAGTGGCACAAATGTGTGGTGTTAGTTGACCTATACGGTACACCCATGGAAAACAAGCAACCTTTCTCGCAGTTAATGTGGGAAAATTTTCATTGACAAGTACCCAGCATTGCAAACAACAACATCTAAATACCTCTGCACCTATCTAAGAAGAACTCCGACCCTTGTGGTGCTAGTTTAAGCCGGAGCCGCCCTCCTAAGCCCTCAAAGACTATGGGATCCTAGTCCTACAAAGATCAGGTCCTACAAAGGACCTGGTCTGGAACACTTCCGGCCAAGGGGCATTAGATACAACAACAACAACAACAACAACGACAACAACAACAGCAAAGTTTTCATTGCATTTGGACCATATTTTCAAATTTTGAGTAATTTCGTGCGTGAATACCTTTGACTGCTCGTCGAGTTCAGTTCAGTTCACTTAATTGAGAGCGTTTCTTTCGACTTTTACTAAGGAGGGCTAATTAGAACGGGACACGCACGTCAACAGTGGCACTCTAACACAGAGACCGTAGTTCCACATAATAGTGCCCCACTCATTCGCCCATTGTCCGGCTCCTTTGATCGTCGATGTTTCACCCGTGTAAATATTGTAAACAAATGCCGCGAAACTAGGCTACTTGAAAACAATGAGTATATTTTGGATGGCACATCAAATAATTAACACTTAACCAATATCTATTTTTATAACATTATTTCTTAGTTTTTTTCTAAAAGTGATAAAAGGAAACATAAAAAAAAACTACATTTTGTCAAGTCGAATTTATTAGGTCTGTTGTTTAGCTGCCATTAAATGTAACAAATAGAACTGATAGCATTGCCACGAGAACGGGAAGATATTACAAAAACTCGGAAAATCTTCATTAAATGAAGGGAATGATGAAATCAATGATCCACTCAATGATCCGTTCACTTAAAATGAACTCGGGAAGATCTTGGAAAGATTCAGTATATGAAAAGCCTATTTACCAGATGATATCCATGCTATTATGTTGAAACACCTTTCACCTTGAATGGTTAATTCGTGTCTTCAATATAAGTTCGAAATTGGGAAAACTGACGAAAAAGTGGAAGGTTTCTACATTTATTCCTATTTTGAAGCCAAATAAACCAGCTGATCAAGTTGCTAGCTATCATCCGATTTTTCTCACCTCTTCTTAGTAAAATAATGTAAAAAAAATGATTCTTCAGACAATGAATTTCTGCTTGGACGTGCAACAAAATATAACAGAAAATAAATATACCACGCAAAAAAATGTAATACTTGCACCGATTACTCAAAATACCCCTTTAGAAATAAATATCTGATTTTAAAAATTCACTACGCTTTAAAAAGAGTTTCCTTTTACTCATTGAAATGATATTTATAAATCTTAAAAATATATTCCTTAATTTTTTTCTTAAGTAATATTTAAATTCTGGATATTTATTATTTTAAGTAATTGTTATATAGTTCAATTGATCATAGAAACCAGTATTTATTTAATAACATATAAAATCTATTTATTTCAAAGCCATCATTTAAATTTGTTTTCTATTATACAACTTCACATTTTTAACTGAACCAAATCTCCATCTTTGGCAGACAACAGCAGGAAGTAAAAATCTAGAAAGATAGGAACGCAATTTATGAATTTTTAACAGAAAAGCTAGCAGCCATATGAATATATGAATCTACATTATCATTAATGGATACTATCAAATTATATTTAAAACTGTGACGAGATGAAATATGACTAAATGCATATTTTATTTTCCACTTTCCAAGCGATTATTGGCATGAAAGAGTTCAATAAAATTTCAATTATGAAATCGGTAAATTATTGCTGGGATTCATAATATATATATATATATATATATATATATATATATATATATATATATATATATATATATATATATATATAACATAAAACCCCTATATTCAATTCAAATTCTAAATTGCCTTGGGCGTTGTCGCGATTGAGCTATTTTCGCTTCTGATTCCAAGAACAAAGCATGCGCAGCGTCCCTTCAAAAAATATAATTTCTAGCGCATCTTTACGTAATCATAATACGTCACCTCTGACATCAGAGTCATACGTTCAGCCAATGGCTACAGACTTGTGATCACATGACAAGACGCTCAAAAAAGTTTATAAAAGTTCAAGTATACCTCGAAGAGAAGATTTTGGCGTGGCACTGTTGCCTACTAAACCGCCGTAATCGATGATAAAGAATGGAGAAATTAAATGTATTTGCAGACTTGAAAATAGAATTGTATTATTGAATACGACTACGTTTATTCTCGGTGTGATATGCCGGCTCCGGCTATCATTCCCGCCGGGCCGGTATATTACAATGAGTCGTGCGGGAAGTGAACTGTGTTTTTGCGCGGGTTTTCAAACGAAAAAAATTATTAGTTTAGTGTTTCGTCCCTTCGACGCCAGCGAGATGATGCCAAAGGATTCCCAGGATTGTGGGTACAAGATCAGTCTGCGGCGTCCCTATTCCAGACTTGTGGGAGCTCCGATCTAAACGAATTTCTATTTTACAAATGGAATATTTCAGTTCCTACGGTGGTGTTTGATTACGAAGAACTTCAGTCAAGTCCCATATCATGTTTTCAACATTTATTTTTGAATAAAACAGCTGCTGCGATGGGAGGAAAAATGAACTCTGCTGATCAGTGGTTCCCAAACTGCGAGTACCGTCCGGGGAAAAATATATTGTGTCTGACAACAGTGTGCGTTATCCGAGTAACAGGCGACGAGAGGGAGATGCCCCTGCGAACTGGTCGACGGACATTTTTCGAGTCACTCGATACACCCAGCGCGGATAACAATGCTTTTGAAAACATTGGTGCTACGATCGTTAATTTGACAGACGCTTTCTTAGTTGGAACTCCGCTGTGTTTCCGAATTAAGAAAACTTTACCTAAGAGTTATTCCTGCAAATGTTACAAACTTTACTTCGGAAAGGACATTGTTAACCGTACAGGACTTTCGGCAGAGGAGCACACAGCGATAAAGAAATTTTAAGAAGAAAAGATAATTTGTATGTGTCGGGGAAATTAAATGGGTAAAATTAATAATGAAAAAAAATACATATAAGTAATTTGAAAATAGTTAAATAATAATAATTCTAATAATAACAGAATTTTTGTGAGTACCACTTCAACAGGTAAGCACGTTTTAAAAATTATGTAATTAATAGTTTGAGATTGAGAAAATTTTTTAATAATTTACTACAAATTTTGATCTTCAGAACTGATGAACTTTTTTGCTTCTCTTATTTGATTTTTGTATTTATATTTTGAGTTGATTGTGGTAGAGTTAATTGGGTAGGTCGTGATTGGGTATAGTGGTAGGCAATGATATCATTACTCTGAATTCTAAACAATACATTAATTTATTAACATAACACATATATTAGTACACATTCAATTATATTATTGTTAATTATGAACCTAAAGAAATACTCATTATATCAAGGTATTATTTGACTGCACTATTTCACTTATTTAAATTAATTTCATTTCAGTACGCAATATATATTATTCCTTAACTTCCGCCTATATTATAAGACTCAGGGATTTATAGACGTTTTGGCAATAGGTAATGAAAGGTTACCTCCATTTTTGCAGACTGCAGAGGGGGAACATTCGCTGGCATATTCATGTGCATCGATTGGGATACCTTTCTTCAGGATTCACTTTCGCTGGTGAACGCAGTCATCAGAATCGCTATCTGTCGTGGGAATAGGCGGACTTTAATGGCCGGATCGATTCTCAATCTTTTGCTTGTGGGGGTCAGGCAATCAGTCTTGGTTCCGTATCTCGATTACTCTCATCTCATCGGTAGCTTGCAGGGGTCAGGCAATCTTTCTCGACTCCACTATTCGTCTAATCTCCTCTCATCGTTGGGTTGCAGGCTTACATCGATGCGCTAAGTCGGGCGCAATTTCCTATATATTCTTTTTAGACTTCTCGCTTACGAGGCTACAACTCTCTATTCGTGTGCTAAGTCTGCGAGTCAAAATCAATTATATTATTATTTTATATTCTCACTCTCTCTATTTTTTTATCTTCTCAACAGAATGTTGCCTTTTACAGTTTCATTCGTCTCTCATGTTCAACCTTTTTTTTTACTTCCACTTCGATTCACTAATTTTTTCATCCCCTAATTATTTCTTTAACCATTCAGAGTGAGGGACGTTTTATATTCGAACAATCCCGTCCTCGACTCATCCCTGCCTTTCTAGGAATCATGTTTTCCCAGAACATTTCCTATGTGTGGGGTCATCTTCTCTTTTCCAACAATTCCCTTTTCATCTCAATGTCCCCTCTATCTAGACCCCTAGCTGTTTCGACTCTTAACTGTTGCTTTTCAATTTCTTCTTCTTCATACGGTCCTTTGTATGATCAAGCGCTATTTCAATTTTCTCATAGTACCGCCGATTGACCACTTTAATTGGGTTGTCTGCCCTTTTTGAACTTCTAACATATCGTATCCCCACGACATTCTTCTTGTATCGTCTGGCGTCATTTTACTATTCCATTTTCCGTCCCGTTTGTTAATTGGTTTTTCTGCACCTTTTCTATTTTCTTTCTTTTATATGTCGTACCCCACGACATTGATAAAGTGTTTAAGTTTGATTTACATTTTAATAGAATTTTAAGTGTATATTGTTCATATTATAAAGGTAAAGTCTTACGGGATTTCTTGAAAATGTTTAATGGGAATAATAATGCTTAGAGATGGTTATACCTAAATGGATGTGTCAGATTTAATAAAAAAGAAGATTTGTTGTGGAAATATAAGAATTTGAAATAATGAATAATAATAAACTGACACATTTCCCTTTTAATTTGTGAACCGAAAAATTAACAAATTTATGTTCTCAGTAGATTCATTTCACTATTGAGCTGAATTCAGTAAAATGAATGTTTTGTTTTTATTTTGGATTGCACTAAAGAAAATTTTGAGACTTATATTTGATAAAATGATCATAAGTGTGTGTTTTCTGTATAATTTTTATGATAGTTCTGTGTTCTTTTTCTAGTACTGAATAGTTTAGTGTTTTAAGAAAAGTAATAATCTTTGGTTACGTTAAATTGAAATGTTAAAAGAGTGTAGTAACTCTATAAATACTTGTTTTCGCACCCAGTTCTAAATCGTCATGGAGAAGAAAAAAATAAAAATGAAATCAAGTAAATGATTTCTGCTGTGTTTTTAATGATTTATGTAAACAGAGGAGCGTTTGGACACCAATTCGACTATAAATTTGATTTGTCAGCGGTAATCTGGTAAACAATCACGAAAAGAACCAAACTTATTCAAATTCATTTAACCTAGAATTTTTGCGGCTTTCAAATTAAGCTTTCTAAAACTAAACATCTGATGCGAGCCTTGTGGTTTTGATTTTGAAAAATATCTGCATGGATAACTTAGTAATTATTTCAGACATCAAGAAAATTTTATAATTTAGGTATATTGTTTGACATATTACATTTGATTTTGAGCCCTCGTGAGTATTTTTACGAATTTAAGTAAAGGAGATTTCCGGAGGTTACAGTTGGATTTAAGGGCGTAATTACAGCTTTCATATAAGCGGAACGTCCTTATAACATGACTTAGGGAGCCAAAAAACCACAACTGGATAATTAAAAACCATTGTATGTTATATTTGGTTCATCCGCCCCAGAAAATTCTCGAAATAGAAATAATGAAGAATAATAAATATATAGAAAAGAGAATATTATAATGAGAGATATGTTTTGAGATATTGAATACAAATGATGAATATTTAGGAACTTTACAGCGAGGATCCATACCAAAATGTTATATAAGAAAAGAAAGAATAATTTAGAGTTAGAGAATGGTATTTTTGTGGATAGTATCTTGTATTGAAATTTGAACATTAAAATTAAATTACTAAAAGTAATGGATAAATTTGACATTTAATTATAATAGATTGGTGGTGCTAATTTCTATTTTATACATTTAAAAACCAAGGTATTTTATTATTGTGTGTTTAATAATTTCATATGTTGTGTATTTTTGATTCTATTGATTAAGGAAATCAGAGATCCATTTATTTTTTTTTGCTACTTTTCTGTGTTTTTTTCCCCAGGATCTCGTAATTACATTTGTATAATTATGTTGTTATTCTACAAGAATAGAAGAATTTTTTTGTGTGTTTTGTGTTTACATTTAGATTGGGATTTTTTTTTCGTTCTTAAGTCAGTTGCCCTGGTCGATCACTACTATATTTTAAAGTGTATTTTTACAATGTGTATTTACAATATATTTTCAAGTAATTGTTTTTCAGTAATTTTAAATTTTTTAAAAGTAGATTTAATTGATTTTCTGCTGAGATTTTGCTGTGTGGGGAGGAGCCGCCCTATTCAGCATTATTTCCAATTAATGATTATGTAGATTTTTAAATTTAAATTTAGTTTTTTCCTCTCTTCTTCAAGAAATTGATTCTTTTTATGTTTTCAGAGAAATATGTTATTTGATGGATTGAGATTTTGTCACGTGATCTTTATAATTTTATTTAACTATTACTGATAATTTATTACCACAGGTTTTTCCAAATTTTTGCAATGCCCATTTATCCTCACTCATCTGGGTGAGTCTGCTCTTCAATGCAGGCATTGTTGGTCAGCCTCGTCTCGGACGGGGGGGATATTTTGTAACATAAAAACCCCTATATTCAATTCAAATTCTAAATTGTCTTGGGCGTTGTCGCGATTGAGCTATTTCCGCTTCTGATTCCAAGAACAAAGCACGTGCAGCGTCCCTTCAAAAAAAAAATATATATATATATATATATATATATATATATATATATATAAAATTTAAATTATCAAGAAGGAAATATCTTGGAAAATATCTATAATCCATCAAATATATAGAGAAATTTTCATGTACTATGAATTATGTAAATGCAGACGGATTTTCAAAAAATTGCGCTTACTGATAAATAACCTTTCAAAAAGACAACTATTTTTTTAAAGACGCCTGAAAGGCACAAATAAAAGTATCTGAATTAATGAAAATTCGGAAAAACGCAAAACAATCTATTGCTCACATATGACACCTGAATAAATTCATGCGCGCCAACGAAATTTTCGAAAGAAACTTCCAACTCTGCAAAATGCATTGATTTGACGTGCGTACCTTCGCTGATTGATAGTGATCGCATTATATGTATGGGCGATGTTAAACCACACCTGTGAAATCGATCGAGACAATCATTGATTTGGGAAATAAACCGATCGATGTGAGGTACCATTCGAAAGGCGTTTGTCACACCAATCGTTAGTTCCCTAGCCGATTAGAGGAGCCGGGGTTATTTTAAGGCGGTTGTGATAAAATATAATGCAAAAGTAATGCGAAGAACGCCAAAATAGATCTCCTCCTTAAAGTGGAAATTATTAGAGAATTATTAAAATATTTAGAGATGTGGGATTATTTGTTTTTAAAAGTTATTTTCATTTAATTATGGTAAGAGAAGAAAGAGGATAAATTTGCTGAAAAAGTTTTAAAATTAATTATATTTTCTTTTTCATTACACTTCCAGACTGTGGAAGAAAAATTATTATGAATTTGGATGGGGGAATCCTTTTACCAGTTTAGAAATCAAAGAATAAACACAAATAATATATAATACTATAACTTTCTCTGCAATTAAACCCGACGGATGGAGAACGCTGCAAATGTTTTATATTCATTTATGCACCAAAAATATTCAAATAATTAACCTTTTTTTAATTATGAGAATCGTTTATTAATGTTTAACTATTAAAAATAAAATTCTAAAAACTGATTTTTATGAAATAACACGATGCCTCATAATAAACGTAACGAGAGGAAAAATGGTTAGAAAACTGTTTCCCTTACTAGAGAAGCATTCATTTTAAACTTTTAACAAGAAGTTAAAAATTTTTTTTAAATATTAAATTCAGTATTTTAAACTAGTTTTCATTCAATTTGCACTGTCATAAATCGTAACCTGATTACCACAACGACAGGCACACTCTATCTTGAATACGGTCTAGCATAATTTCACAGCGATAGCAGGTGATGCCAAAATTCTAAAAGTTGACACCTAACTTCAATGTTCTGTACGACACCACTTTTCCAACCGTCGTTTGTGACTGTCCCATCACAACCGATGGCTACCACTGCAGTCATGTCAAAATCTTTCTTTTTCATGTAGTCGAAAATGCTTTCGGCAATATCATTATCGGTCCCTGTTTTTCGGTGTATCATGGCCAATGTATCTTTCACCAGGCTCATTAATCACGCTAATATGTTCTTCTTTTCTTACTCTGCGTGCATGTTAGCTCCTACTTTTTCTTGTGTTATGTATTATCTTTTCTGCCGTCGAAGTAGATTCCATTTCTTTCAGCCGGTGCTCTTTTTTCCTTTATTGCTTTTCGAATCTTCACTTTCCCCTTCTAAACTTATTTTTGTCAATCGCTCGTGACATTTCTGAATCAGAGTTCATTCCAAGATCATGCAGGTTACCAGAAGCTATTGCTGCTGTCGCCCTGTCAGAAACACCGTACCTATATCTTAATAAGGAAGTATACGACAACTTTGAACGCATTTGCGATGTAGAAGGCAATACCAAACTCATAAAGGAAAAACGTGCTGAAATGGACGAAGAGCTGCAATATGAGATTTTTGCAAAAAATAAATGGTATTTTATGGCTTTTGCGCGAATTCATATGAACGGCAATATGTTCAAAAGTAATTTTCATGCATTTACATTACTACAAAGAGTAGTTTTTACAATATTAGAAATAAAGTAAACTATTAAAAATTTTTTATACGTCTTTAAAAAGTGTAGATTTTTTATTATTTTTCTAAACTTTAGGGCTCTTGTGCGATTTCAAAACCAATTTAAATTTTTTATATTATTTTTCCCATTATTAGGATGCCAATGCGCAAGTTTTCCGCTTTATTAAAAACTTATTATAAAAAAATAATTTTTTTCGTCCCACCCTAATGCATAATCATGCATGAAAGAGAGGCGTATTAAATATAAAAATTATTTAAAAAAAAGAAATCCAAAGAACATCAGTATATACCTTATTTGCAGGTTTTCACTCTGTCGTATTAACTTTTTATATCATTTAATGAGACAGACGTATTAGTTTTTTACTCGGGGAGAACCAGATATGAAAATCTATTCCTGTTGCTCAGTGTGGTTGAACATAATTATGATAAAGTTGGGAATAAAATAAATAAACACATACTTGAATATTAGATGTCTGTGAATTGAAGATCGTAGTTACCTTCCACCATTATCCGATTTCCTTTTCAAATATTTATCTTATCTTGATTTACAAACATGCTGAGGTTCATCACTGATGGATGTATATATATATATATATATATATATATATATATATATATATATATATATATATATATATATATATATATATATATATATATATATATATATATATATATATATATATATATATATATAATATATATATATATATATATATATATATATAATATATATATATATATATATATATATATATATATATATATATATATATATATATATATATATATATATATATATATATATATATATATATATATATATATATATATATATATATATATATATATATATATATATAATATATATAATATATATATATATATATATATATATATATATATATATATATATATATATATATATATATATATATGAAACATACAATAAAAATTACGTTTTCCATTTCTTTTCTCATGAGTTCCAGCTCGTAATTTGTCTCTGACTGTCCGACGCTTACACTACGTAGCATATCGATTAGATAAACCTATCGATTTACACCAGTCGTTCTTAACCCTTTGTTGATCAGGCACCACTAGTCAATTAAAAAATCGCCGCGGAACATCTCCCAGACATCCCTTTTAGAGGCAAAAGTGAGGTTAATTTTCTGAATAAATTTTCTTATAAATTTTCTTCTATCTGTGATGGCATGAATAACAATTTTACAAATAAACTTAATAACAACAAATTTAAAGTAAAAGAAAATTTAAAAGCAAATATAAAAGCCTCAGCAAACTTAAAAATGAATGACATAAATTTTTTGCTGGCATTTATTTGTTTTACTAGCTGTAAAATGGCTGAGTATCTGCAACTCCGCGTTACTTAAGATATATTAAGGATTATTAAATAGAACACGGAACTTTTTTCGTACTCAAACCGTCAGAAAACGGTAAAAGAAATACAGAATTTTTTTAATATTAAAAAAATTTCAGAATTTGTTCCCAAGTATTATACAATTGTTCAATTTGCTGTAATAATAACAAGATGAAACCATTTTTTTTATCAATTCGAGAACCACTTCTTCGTTTGTACCAGACAAAGGGTTAAGAACCACTGATTTACATCAATCGATTTAAAGTTAAAAAAATATATGTTCTCTCGATACAAAAATATATTTCACATGAACGTATCAATGAAAATTGTTCTCACACACATTCTTTAAAAGAAGTGAAACTCAAAAGCCCTAATACATACACAAAGGAATATATATATATATATATATATATATATATATATATATATATATATATATATATATATATATATATATATAACAATAGCGCCCCACTATTATTAAATGTCCTAAATTTAACGCGTATTCTAAATTATCCTTTTTTCAACCTCAATAAAGCACAGCCCTATATCAAAACCGAAATAACCGAATATTCTATTACCTTCAATGCAAGCACGGTAAAGTTATTTTTAGACGTGATTAAGAACCACCTGAGAGTTATACGACTTTCGACTCATATACCACATGATAAGGGTCAGCCAATTAAAAGAATTTTAGCCACCTAGAGTCAGGGTTACGAACCCTTGGTATAAAATGTTAAACAGTGATATCCGCCGGCTCTTTCTGTCTGCTTCCCTGCTATCTCGTCCCGTGTTTCGCTCTGCTTTTTGTTACCGTCGCTTCCGCAATCCCCGTCCGATGATGCAAACTTATATATAAAGATCCAGCAGGTTCCGGTGAAGTTTTGTTCAATATGTGCCACTTCGTCGAACGTTCTCCTACTATATCTTCTTGCCTTTGCGAAGTGTTGATATCTGCTTTCTTACTTACATGGAATAAAGAGAATCCAAAGAAAACTGACTGTTCTCCAACCTCATGTATTTCCAAACCTCGAGTGTTTCCACCACCACGTCCAGAAAAGTGTTTGATTCGCACCCATGATGTGCCTCTATTGCGAGAATCATCTCCTCCACTACGCGATGTGTATGCTATCACTTACACACACACACTCACACACACACACACACACACACACACACACACACACACACACATATATATATATATATATATATATATATATATATATATATATATATATATATATATATATATATATATATATATATATATATATATATGTGTGCAGGTGGTTATCAAAATAATGGAAACACTTATCAATATTAGTGGTGTTTATGAATGTGCTTCGTATTCCCTAAAAAACAAGTCTGACCACTGGTATTTTTTATATATTATAGTGTATGATTTTTTTCTATTGTCAGATAGCAGTAATGAACCTAAAGGCATCGTGCTTTTTGGGGGAACAGCGTAAAATATCAAACCTTGCAGACCTTGCAAAAAGGGCAAATTTTTGCAGCGCGTTTAAATTGGAGTATCTTTTACTGCAAACCCCAGGTTAAGGGGTGTTTTTCGAGTTATGGTATCGAAAGTCATGATAGCATACAGAGTGCACGGAAAAGCATCCTTTGCCAAACAGAATAATGGACGAAAGGGAGAGCTGAGTGAAAGAGACTGACGAGGAATTGAAACGGATTGCGACATGAAGAAAGAAAATAACTGCAACCAAAATGATCTAAGAGCTCAATCTGCATCTGCATGTTCCGGTATCAACCATCAGAGGTAGAAAGGAATTTCAAACAAAGCTTTACGGAAAAGTAGCTATTCCCAAACCACGAGTAATAGATGCCAATACAAAATATCGCCCGCAATGGTGCCACGAGCGCAAATCCCGGTCGCGTAATATGTCGAAAAACGACATTTCGTCCGTTGAATCATTGTTCACATTGTACTTACAAAAGGACGTGCATGTGCCAGGAGAACACCTATACAAGCGTAAGATTCTGGCTGTCTCATGTCATCATGTCTGTCTCAATTGTCAATCATGGATGTAGATCTATCAGGGTTTGGGATAGCATTTCTTGGTTTTCTTCAGGTCCTATTGTAACCCTAAAAGGGAGATAGAATGGGAAGGACTATGTCGAAATTTTACCTCACTAGTCCATCCTATGGTGCAAACACTGTTTCTTTCAGGAGATGGCTTTCTCCAGGATGATAATCCCCCTCTAGAAACAGCTAGATCTATCAAGTATTGGTTCGAAGAGCATGAAAAAGAAGTCAAATATCTTGTCTTACCCTGTACAATCCCTCCGATTATAAATCATCCAACCACTGTCAACTGTATAAGCGGATACATAAAGGTATCGATATCCACCACAGCATCTCTGCAGGAACTTTCATCATTTTTCCCTGAGGAATGGTATAATATATTCTTAACCACTGTTCATGACTTGTATAATCCAATTCCAAGGTGATTCAAGTGGTATTATATGACAAAAGTGATCCTGCGCCGTATTAGTAAAGGTTTTCATGATGTTTCTTCGTGTTTCAATTATTTTCATAACCACCTGCATGTATATATATATTCATTTATTTATTTATATAAATAGACCCGAACTAATTTTCATCGAAAACAAAAACAAATTTCTTTTAAACTCAAAGGAAATATTTGTACAGTTTACCCTAATCGATTTTAAATGATTTCATCGAAAATGTTAATAAAAAATATCTCTCTAAAACGCTTTCTACGAAAACGTAGTTATTTATAGCCATATAAATTTCTATAAATTATATAGAAAACATGTGGCTTGTCAAGGCTACATGCTTAAGGAAGGAGCCAAAATAGTTAGGTTAGGTTAAAAAACATTTATCACTTTTTAACTAGAAACTTTAAGGTATAGTCTCGGGTTTGAAAATTGCCATTTCTTCGTACCACAAATTAATATATTTATTGAATTTTTGAAGAAGGTTTTTATGAAGTAATCTAGATAGTTTCTAATCTCTTACAAATTTTGTTTATAGAAAGAATTTACAGAAAGTATCCCTCGAGTTTGAATGTACTGAGAATTAAGTTAGAAACAAGCATTAAAAACCTTTGTTATGTAAAAAAAAATTATTTATATATTTGGATTATGTTCAATTGTAAAGAGCCATGTTAAAATAAATAATGTTTTGACCCAGCGAAATCGATAACGTCGAAAATTAGTTAAAATTTGGATTATAGTATGCCTTTAAAGAAATACATTGCTTAGATAAAAGATTTAAGTTTTCATAACCTTTAATGTCAAAGTAAATTTTTCAAAATATGAAGGAAATTAAAGAACACACGTTATCTCAGTCACATTTTCTTCCTTTTAATAGTATAAAAGGCGGTTTCCACTAAACAAAATGGGGTTTATATCCATGAAAAACAATTACCTTTAATTTCTGTCTTTTCTTTTAACGCACAGAAATACCTTATAGTATTATATAAAGTTGTACGACGTTTTTGAGTTATTTCTGTTTACAATCATAGTCATAAGTAATAAGTTAATAAAATTATTGTGAAATTTCATTCATAATATTAACATCTTATTTATTCTTATTGCATTACCGGAGAAATCCAATACATAACGAAATATTTCTTTCTTTAACTGTATTCAGCACTAGAACACAAATATATGTTTACTGTTCTTCGTAAAAATTTTATGATAATGCTATTCAAAGAAATCAACTTTAATTGATTTCTAGAAATACTCAGTTTTGACCGAGATTAGATGTCACATATTACTTTATAGTGTCAAAAAAGGTTTCCGTGGCCAAAAATGGAGTTATTTTTAGCCATGTACACAGACTTTTTTTTCTCTGCTTCGAAAATATTATGGACCAAGAATTTAAAAGCTCTTTGTTGTCGCTTTTCGGAAACAGACAGATAAACTTTTCTTTTAGAAACACTTATCTGTTTTTACGATATTAGGATTTAGGTGATAAATGGTCGAGTCAAAAGGTGTAAGTGCTATGCAGCGTTTTAAACTTTGATATATAGTTGGATGTGTTAATACATTTAAATCTCCGTAAAATCTTAAACTACCTAAAAAGAAAATTATATTACAATTTCCTTTTCTTTCATCAAATTTCCTTCAAATTGCTTTCACAAATTTATATCATTGAAAATATGCTAAATTTCCTTCCTTCTATCTTTTTTCATGAATACCTATCGCTGAAGATACATAATTTCACACATTTTGTGTTTCATATTCGTAACTAGATTTATTATGCCATATTATGAAAAGAAAAATTAATGTTAGCCATTTGTTACGCTAGATATAGAGGTTATTTTTTAGAAATATTGTTCGACAAAATAGTTTAATGGTTGTTAATTCGATAAATGGTTGAGTCAACCGATGTAAGTTCTATGCAGCGTTTTATACTTGATATATATTAGGATATGTTAATGTATTCAACTTTCGTTAAAATAAAACAAATCTACTTTAAAAAAAATTATATTTTTAATCGCAAATTTCCTTCATTAAGAACATGTTACGTTTACATACTTTTTATATTTCCTTGCATCGCTAAATATATCGCTAATGATACATAATTTCGTACAATTAATGTTTAAAATTCTTAACTAGAGTTATTGTGCCTTATTTTAAACAGAAAATTTTTATAGTAGCATTTCGTTACACTAAATATACACTCATGGACAAAAAAATTAGCGCACCAAGAAATAATTGCGGGATCGTAACGAAACTTGCAATGAAGGTACATGTCGGGGAGATATGCAAATGATTAGAAATGCAGCGTGATTGCGCATTACGTATAGCCGGTAGAGGGCGTTGAACATCGTACTCTGTGGAGTATAAAACAGGTAACCAAAGCCGGTTTGAGTGTGCTGAATCATTTACAAAGGAAGAGCTGAGATAGACATGCCATTACGCCGTGTTCGAAGACAATCTAAGCAGTTGTCGCAGTTTGAGAGGGGGAGAATCGTCGGGATGATGGAAGCTGGGTGGTCAGCTACGCGAGTAGCTCGTCAATTAGGCCGCTCTGATTGTGTTTTGAGGAGGTGTTGGGACCAGTGGACCCGAGAGATGTCATGTACACGAAGACCAGGCTCAGGACGACCTCGACAGACCAGTCGTCGAGAAGACCGCCACATCGTAAGAAATGCACGCGTACAGCCAACTGCTTCATCGGCCGCCATCCAGGCACAGGTAGCACTTTCACTAGGGGCCTGTGTGTCTTCTCGTACCATGCGAAGGCTCCTGGCTGAAGGACAGTTGGTATCGCGGCGCCCATTACGTGTGCTGCCCTTGACGCCCACCCATCGACGCCTCCGTTTTGTGTTTTGCCGCGCACGAGGAAACTAGACTGCAGCGGAATGGAACCAGGTCGTCTTTAGCGACGAATCCAGATTCAATCTCGGCAGTGATGACAATCGTGTTCGTGTGTGGAGAGCCCGTGGTGAACGCTTCAATCCTGCCTTTGCTGTACAGCGACACATCGCTCCCACAGCTGGTGTGATGGTATGGGGTGCCATTGCCTACAATACACGGTCACCCCTAGTATTGTTCCGTGGCACCATGACAGCCCAGAGGTATGTTCATGAAATCCTGCAACCACATGAGTTGCCACTCATGCAACGGCTCCCAGGAGCCATTTTTCAACAAGACAATGCTCGGCCTCATACGGCAAGGGTGTCACAAGACTGTCTCAGCACTGTTACTACCCTTCCTTGGCCTGCCCGATCCCCAGATTTGTCTCCAATTGAGCATATCTGGGATCATTTGGGACGACGAGTTGGGCATCCCACAAGTTTGAACGAACTAGAGACAAGGTTACAGCAAATATGGAACGAAATGTCTCAAGACATCATACAGAACTTGTATGACTCAATGCCCAATCATATCGCATCGTGCATTCGCGCTAGAGGGGATCCAACGGAGTATTAACTCCTCCGTTCTTTTGCCTTTTTCCCTGAAATAAATTATCCTTTTTCTTTGATTTTCTTATCATTTACTTATATCAAAGTAGTCATTACGTATGTAAAATTTCGTTTCATTTTGACGACTCCTTCTTGGTGAGCTAATTTTTTTGTCCATGAGTGTACATGAGTCATATACAAATAAGTTAAATGGTTGTTATTTCTATATATATTTGTCCATAGGGTGTAAGTGCTATGCAGCGTTTTCAACTTTGATATATATTTGGATATATTAATACATTCGACTTTGCTTTAAACCATAAACAACTTTAAAAGGATTTCTATAGTTATATATAAAGAGAGAGCGGATTTTATATGTGGAGAGTAATCTCCGGAACCACTGCACCTATTTGAAAAATTCTTTCACTGTTTGAAAGGTACATTATTCCCGATGGACATAGGCTATATATGATGTATATCGGATAAGTAAAAGTAAAGTTAGTGGCTTAATCCTAACAATCTCCATTGTTACCGCTACTGTCCTCTACCGCTTTTTGTGCAGAAGACCTCAACGATCCTTAGCGGGGTGCTTTCGCGGTGGGCTTCTGTTCTGACGTTAGCGGTTCGTACCTAGCCATTCTCCGGCACGCCCTTTTTCTTTTGAAAAAATAACTTTAATTATTAACTAACGTAATATTAATTTGAATGTTATTTTAGGAACATTATTTAAAAAAAAATTGAATATTATTTAAAAAAAAACATTCTTTACTTAAAATCCTTTTTTTATTTTTGTATTTTTATTTGATCTCTTAACCTCTTTCTTTTAAAAAATTAACTTTAATTTCTAACTAACGTGATATTAAACTAATACCGTAATATTAACGTAATATATTCCACTTTCCTTTAAACCATAAACAATTTTAAAAGGATATTGTTTTATAAATTGCAAATTTCTTTCATTAAGAAAATACTACATTTAATTACCTTAATCTTTGCATATTGTTACGAATTTTGTAAATATTGCCTTTTGTTTCGTTAAAATGGCTTCTATAGAAGAGCTCCTATAGCTATCTATTTCACATCTGTGTCTGTGGGAATCTAGCCAAATATGAGAGTTATCGCCCAATCGGCGATGGATTTGTGACTTATTTTGGTCGCCAGATTTGGCTATATTTCACCAACTTGCCAACAAAACCTTTCTGGAAGCTTCTAGAAATATCTAGCTGTGACTGGCCTATAGAGGGCACTTTGGAAATTTATAAATATACAGGACATTGACATTGGAACTCAATTCAATTTCCTGGTGAGAATTGAATGTGTTGTAACTGCGTTAACTGGCGGGTATTATATTGAAAATTCTGGTATCTTGACATGTGTTTTTAGAATTTCCTGCTGTATAGAAGACAGTTGTTAGGTATTTTATGTTTGAATTTGTGTATACGCCTGAAGAATTTACAAAATAATAACTTTATGTTGTGTGAACTTTCTGAAGAGATTCTTAATCAATCCTAAAGAACCCAGGGAAACAAAACAATATGTATCTCTGATGATACAGAATTAAATCCATTTTGTAGTTCAGATTCTTAAATGAATTTATTGTGCCGTAGTATAAAAGAAAAATTTAAATTAGCCATTCTTTAAACCATATACATGAGGGTTTTTTAAGAAAGGAAATTATTCGAAAAATAAGAAAATCTGTCATATGCATTCGACATCACGTAACATTATTATTTAACTCATAAAAGGGATCTGAAACGAAAATAAACATTCACAATGACCACTGAAAATTCTTGTTTTGAACATGTTTTTCTTTTGTTCTGAACTCCGCCGCATCTAAATCTAAATCCATTAAGTTTAATTTGTGAATATTGCTGGAGACTTGTTTATTCAGTGAATAAAATGAATAATAAGACAATGAAAGTTACAATTGGGAATCTAAGACAACTTGAAAAAGGACTAGAAGTTAGTGTTTAAAAGATATATTTTGATTAAATGTCGAAACTGAAACACAAACAGAAATAAAAGGTAATTGATAAAAAAGTTTATTGCAAATAATGTATCAAACGTAAGCATAAAACGTGGAACTAATATTATATACACTGATTATTCAAGATGAAACAAAGAAAGGTAAAAAAAATACCTTTAATAAATGTTTAAAAGGAATGATTGAACATAAAAATAAAGGGGTTGCTATTGAAAACAAATAGTATGTAAAAAATAAAAATGGAGTAATACCCTTCAAAAATGGAAGTGACAACATTATCCCAATGGCCAACCCAAAGATTGTTCAAATTTGGCGAATAACAGTTGCCTCATAATATAACAATGTTTTATGCCACTTGGGTTATATATGGTGGTAAAATAGAAATTATAATTTCATTTCATTTCAATCAACATTTCTAAAATAATTTAAAAGGAATCATCACTATTAATTGAGAATGATGCGTCTTTAATGGAAGACAAATAACATTCGAGTGTCGCAATTTTCATTTTGTGAGATATCAGCGGCTAAATCAACTACATATTTTGTGAAATGAAAACAAGAACGTTTCTTTCTGATTGCTTATTTTTACCTTAAGAATTGCAACAATCAAAATACATTTGTTAGATTTTATACAGTCCAATTATTTAGCCCTTATCGTAAAAAGGAAAAACATTTAAAAATTAAATATGATTTTAGATGAACCAACTCCACTAGAATAAACTTATGATACAATCACTACACATCCCATGGTTGAAAGCTTAACAATCAACATTTACTATAGTCATACATTTACTCTAACTGTATTGAAATTTGTAATGATTATGTTTATTACATATTATATGGAATAGTCACACAATATTCCATCAATTTAAATGTTTCCCAACAAACATTACTCTCCAGAATGAAACCGAGTTAGCATTTCCTTACTTTGAAAGCAAGACGTACCCTATTGGTTTATTGGATAAATTATAATTTTTTACATAAACCTATTGCACTTAAAACACACGTATTACTCTCAAATTTATATTTAGTCTAGGAATGACGAAATTATAAATTATTTTCAATTTAAAAGGTGTTTAAACTACATATTTAGTCCTATTCAGAATAAGATTTTCAAAGAAATTTTAAATTCTTATTACACTGTTTTGAACAATAATTCGGTTTACTCATAGAATATAACCAAAATTTACCCATGTTATTTTCTTCTTGAGCATGACGGGTCTAACTAGCCATTTTTTTTACGGAATACAGAAAAAAAATCTGTATGTGCATGTTTATGATAGTGACATTCTTCTAAACATTAAACCTTTACTCTGTTAAATTGTTTTTAACAGTTTTCCCTGCCCTTCTAATTCTAAGGAGATAGATTTTTTCTGGATTGGGCAAAAAATAAAAAACAGTTAGTTTGACACCAGTGAAAAACTTCTGAATATTTCTAATTATGTAATGCATTTTATGAATAGTTAAAACGTACTCTGCCCATGTTATCTTCTTGAGCATGACGGGTCTAGCTAACCGTTTTTTACGAATATAGAAAAAAAATCTGTATAGACATGTTTATGATAGTGTCATTCTTCTAAACATTAAAACTTTACTCTGTTAAATTCTTTTTTAACAGTTTGCCCTGCCCTTGTAATTCTAAGGAGATAGAGCTTTTTTGGATTGGGCAAAAAAAGATAGTTTGACACCAGTGAAAAACTTCTGAATATTTCTAATTATGTAATGCATTTTATGAATACTTAAAACGTAGTCTGCCCTCACGCAAAAAAATGGCCTTGCCTATTCCATTATGTACAACAGCTAGACAAAACAAATATTAATTAAATATTATATTATGAAATTAAGACCTAAACATGTATACAGTTGTTAGCAAAATATTTATAACTTAGAATAATATAACAACAGAAATGTTTTGGCGTAGCAATCATCTTTAATAATAAATAAGTGCTTTAAATGATGAAATAATAGAATAAAATATAAATTTCGCAAAAAATCCATTTTAAGAAAAAAAATATATGAAAAATGCCAAGAATAAAATTTTAATGATAGAAATTTAAAATAATTTTTGTAGCGAGTGGAGTACATTCTCGATAACCATTTATATGAAAAAAAAATAAGGAAAATTCATTCAAAATTAAAATTACAGTAATGAAAGTAGTTTATACTTGTGATATGCGTTCAAACTAATTACTGTCTTAAAAAACACTGAAATAATGGTTAACAAATAAATGAACTTACATGATATCATACATGAACATTTCTTGAAATTTTCTGATTATGAAATGCTTGTAATAATTTATTAATTTATGAAATTTCCTGTAACTTTTGAGGAGATTTATAGTACCCATGGTGATATTACTAATTGTATGTCCATACAAAAAACAGTGTGCAATGTTATAACTATCACCTTCTCATTAAATGTGACAATTCAAATTTTATCCTTAAATTAAAATAATTAATTAATATAAATTCATACGGTATTTCTCTCTATCTAAACACATTTTAATATGTAAAAAACTTTCAGAAGAAATTCATTTATATTACTAATTTTATTTTATTGTGTCGAAGTGGTATATACATTATTTCAATCATATCCGAAGCCCATACCTTACTATCACGTGATCACGGTGATTAATCTCTTCATAAAAATCCTACCTGAAAATTTTTCTATTTTCTGATCATGACATGTTTGTAATAATTTATTAGCTTATGAATTGTCCTATAACTTTTGAAGAGATCTATAGTACCCATCTAGAGGTTACTAATGGTATGTAGAGACAAAAAACAAACATAATGTACCATTACAATTATTACTAGGGATACGTAAATTTCGCAACAAAAAATACAATACATAAAATTTCGCATCTATTCGCAAAAAAATATAAATTCAAAATTTTCGCATTTATTAAAAATAATTGGAATTTTACTTATTTGGAAAGGTAAGTATACAAATTCTTAGTTAAATCATAACATTGTAGTAGTATCCACATTATGTTCCTTAAGTCATGCGTTCTGTCATGCGTTTTTCTCAGAATTATGTTTTTTAGCACAAATCTTTCTGGTTATTATGATATCTCACATAGTAATGTATATAATTTGATAAAAATTTTCAGGAAATGTCTTACATGCTATTGTTAATGAAATGATGCACAACAATTGGTGTAGAATAAATAGTTTTTATTTGGGGCTGTTTTTATAAGGAAAGGATTTACGAATCGGGGAAAATTTTCATATTCGAACATAAAACTGCGTGTATTATTTTTGCATTTTAAAATTTCTCTTAGACTGTAGGTCTTTTTGAGGATGACTGTCATATGTATCATGTGTGAGAAGGAAATTATAATAGTAGCATTAGGATTTTGTTTAGAGTGATAGGCCTTTTAGCTAAATTTCATTAAAAATTACTTCAAAATGACCAATTTATAAAAAAGTATGGTATTTACAGGTAAGTTTATGTTCCTTTTTTAAATTTTTAAGTACTATTTTACCATAAAAGACCAAAAAATCCTTTAATTTTTTATTTTTTTTTAAATTGACTTCGAACGTACGCAGTCACCTTAATAACTATGTTGTACATACTAAAACTTATCTGCATCTACTCTGTTATCGGGACTATAGAGACTTTGTATAGCTTTGTATAGCCTTTGCAAAGTTAAGGTAGCAGCATTTCGCCTGCAATTAAAATCTGTATAACATCAACAGGAGTCTCTTGGTTGACTACTGTAACTAGCTGAAATACCCTTGACTTTAGCGATCAAGAGACGTTCTTAAATCTACTAAATTCTTCCACAAAACTTGATGGCTGATTTTTACAGTTAGAATTTTAGGTTCGACTCCGGTATAGACAGATTGCTCGGATGAATTTCGGAGCAAATCCGATGGACAGTGAGATTTTTCATTTAAAGACCGTGGATGTCTTAGTTAAGCAATTATGTAAATAATTATTACTATTATTACATAATTTCACTTTAAAATACGTTTATCATTGAGTTTTTGAAGAAAATCAGTAAAAAAATAATTTTCGCATTTATTCGATGATATCGACAAATTTCGCATTTATTCGCATCTATTTCGTAAATGCAAACATTACGTATCCTTAATTATTTCCAAACATTTGACTTGCATATGGCAATTTAAATAAGCAGTTATCGAGATAGGAATGCAAACGCAGAATTTTCCCGTCTAGAGCTTGTCAAACCATTTTAAAAGTTACAGGGAATGCTAAAAGAAAATATATTTTCACAAAAAAAAATGTCTCTCATAAATAATGAAAACTATAATCTTAAAGTTTCAAATCACTTTTATATAATATTATATTTCGAGTGAGGAAAAAAATGTTACAATTTCCCCAAGTTTCTTATACTTTTCACGTAGTAAATCTCATGATTTAGTATTGCATTTTTCTTTTTTTGAAATCCTATACATTTAAAAGCATCTTGACACCATTTGAGTGATAAATGTTAGTTCTTCCCTGAACCGAGTCTTTATAAGTGCTCTGTCAAATCTCCCTTTATTACTGTGTCGGCCATTCTGATTCATTAACGTATGTGTCTCATGTGTCGTTTCCAGCGGTTCATCGCTTTTGTTTGAAAACTAGTGAAATGGTCTTAGAGGAATAAACTTTAGTCTACGGCTACTGTGCTGTGAAGAAATGAATAGTTTCGTTTTCTGGCTTTTCTAAAGTTTTTTTTAACAGTTCACGTAGACCGTTATGTCTGCCTTTAAATCTTCATTTATTCACAAATGATTTTATGCACTGTATTAGATTGATTTGTTATTCGTGTCACACAACACGTTCTTCTAATTGCCATAGGCATAGCAAAATTTTACTACCTATTTAAAACTACCTACTATTGTACATAATAATTCTAAATTATTACCTATCAAGGATTGTGGGAAAATCGCTATTGCTTTTACAATGACGTAACCTTTATGATAGAATTGGCTGCTGTTTCGCCATAACCGTCACTTACGGAATTGGGGTGTGTAAGCATCGTTTACTTTGCATTAGGATTTTTGTGTGCTTGCATGTAAGGTGCGTTGAGCCCATACTGTAAGTTGTGTTTGTCTTTTCATTTTCTTCTTGACTAATTGATTCTTTGGGGGACTCGGGGCCTTGAGATGACTTTTGGGTTTACCTGCATCCTATTCAGAAAGTTCCCCTTGAGGTAACTGATATGGTTAGGCTCCCTGATGACGAGACCTGTCGGTTACCTCTGTTATTTTATGGTTCAGTTCCGGCACTTATACAGAATCTTGCCGTTGGTGCGTGGATGCCCAGAGTGCTTGTTTTCTGTTTGTTTTTTGTCTATTTTAGTATTATTTTTATCTATCTCTGTTGGATTATTTATTTATTTTTTTTTCATTAAGGGGATATGAAGGTTCTGCGCTATCCTCTATTGAAAATGTTTTCTTTGCAGGATAAGTTTTATGTTATAGTGATTTAACAATCTATGCTTGAATTTTAATTTTGTTTATTTCTATTGTTTACATTTTACGTTATATATATATATATATATATATATATATAAAGTTGAAAGGGAAAAACCCGTGTGAGCTCTTAAACTACTTGCAGTCAGGAACTAAAAACATGAAAAGATGAGTATTAAATAGGTTTTAGACAGCATCTCTTCATCAGCGGTGTCGATACTGTCTAAAAACCAATGGATTGTTTCTGATAAGTATGATCTAAACAATAAACATAGTTAGACACCGTACAATCCATTAGGAATAGAAAAATTGAATTAATATTTACTAGATAAAACAACTCCAAGCCTGGCGCTAGTCAGAGTGGAAGTTAAAAATAGGAAACCGCAAGAAGACTGACGTCACAAAACTTGCAACCATGGAGCATATGGAAACACAGAAGCAGACTTACTATGGAGACTGTTATAGGACAATTAAACCTATATTAAATTAGTTTTTTTAATATTACTAAGAGTAATATTTTATTATTTCTTAATAATATTTTTACTTAAGAATTTAATTATTATTAATTAATTTTAAATTTGGTAGTTATTTTCACTAATTAATCTTATTATTTTGTATTACAAATTAATTGCAACAGAACAGGCTATTTATTAAATCTAAAAAACAACCAATTATATGCTTAGAATGACTATAGGGTTAATAATTACGTTTTAGCACAACTAACAAATCTAAAATATGCTTATTCCTATTGTCTATAGAACAAAGCCTATTTATATGTACTAGCTGATTTGCAATAATATTATTGAAAACAGATTTATGCAAACAAGTAAAGACATTTTGAAATTTAACAATATTAAAATCATAATCTGATCTTTTGTCATATAAGTGAAAAGTAAAATTGCAATGAGAATTTAATTTAATGTTAATATCTAAAAAGTTAACATTAATATTATTTTGACTACTTTGTATTAGTTCTAGATTATGACGGTTAAAAATTAAGGGTATATGATTATTACTTTTATTAATTACAATTATATCAATATATCTAAATATTTTGTAATTGCTATTATCAATATTATTAATATTATCAACTTCAAAATAATGTAAGTATAAATTGGCTAGCATACTAGAAGCATTTCCACCTTGTGGTCCACCTTTAGTCTATAAGTATATAGTATTATTGTGTATAATATAATTATGTTTAGTAACAAATCTAAGAGCCTATTGCAATGAGTAATATTAATCTCTTTGCTTAAGTATTGAACATTATTTTGTACTAACTTTATAATTACTCTAAAATCATTTATACTGGTATTATAGAATAAATCCTTAAAATCAAAATTTACAATTGATTTACATTTATCTAATGTTTGTAGTTTTCTAATTAGACTCAAGCTATTATCAATTATACCACAAACACCAGATGCTATTATTTTATACATTAATTTAAGGTAATTTAATAAAATAACACTTGCTTTAGTAGAAGTGTTGTGACCACAGGTTACTGCTCTAAAAGCAATAGGTGTTTTATGAAACTTAGGAACTAAAGTGATATAAGGAAAGATATAGTTATCTGCTGTTATACCTAGAAGTTTATATTTTGCAATAATTTTCTTAAAAATAATACAGGTAGTTTCTCTTAAAGCCTGAAAAAGATCATTATTGTCTAGCTGTTTTTTTAAACATATGGAAAAATATATTTACATATAATTGCATAATTGTTGGCTGCTTTATCTACATAAGTTATTATAAAATATTCTTGTAAGTTTTTTATAGCTTCTTTTAAGTTTTTATAGGAATTATTAAAGAAATTACTATTATTAGGTAGTATAGAATGTACTAGCTTAAGAAAATTAATTTTCCAATGATTGAATGCTTCTGTTGGGAAAGAATATTTAATAGCTATTTTATATATAAATTTATCTAAATCAGCATTTAAGAAACCTATAGTTTTTTTATTATTAAAAGTACTAGGCAATCTATATTTAGTTCCCAAATTCATCAACTCACGCAGTGCTAAATTATCAACTAGTTCAAAATTGCCTGTTATTACATGACCATGTGCTGTGTCAACTTAACTATTGTATTTGGGAAAATGGCATAAACAATTTAAATTGATAGATTGAGAAAAAATTTTTGATACCTGATTATAGTTAAATATACGTCTACCCATAGGCAGTTTATATTTAAACGCACGTTTAATTTTTATTTCATTTACAGGAAACATATCATGTAGTTTATCAAAAATACTATTGAAATTTATATTATTTAATTTAAGGTTGGTAAAATTTAGTACACAATAAAAATTATTTGCAATGTTATATATTTTAAATAAGTTTATTTTTAAATGATTAGCACGTGTTAATAGTAAACTAGCTGCTGCGCGACCAGCATGGTCGCTTTAAGTTTTATATTTTTTTTTGCAAAACAACTCAACTGAAGTTATATATGTAAGGAATGTTACAATTACCTCATCAGAAATATACGTTGTTAAGGGGTATTCTCTATAAATCTGATTCTAAAACATCGTAATTAAAAAATGGGAATTTCCATTACTTCAGAAAAGAGTTAAAGATAAGACTGAGAATCCCAACACTAATGATTTTATAAATTACATTCCTCTTTGTAAGTGTTATTTTCCAAAATTAAGTTATATACACTTTATCATTACATCAAATAAGAAATAGTTGGGGAAATTTTTTTCACTTAAAAAATTGGAGTAAAAATTCAGCAAGTACTAAAGTATAGCGTAGATTACATCACTCTCTTTATGTACTATTGTTCACAATTCAGATATCTACACTTAATCACATCAAATAATAAATTGTTGAGAAAATTTCTTCGCTTATAAAATGGAGTAAAAATTCAGCAAGTAGTGAAAAAAGTGTAAAAAATAAACTATTGCTGGCTGTCAGTTGCTATGCTGGCGACAGTTAAGCCTAACCTCGGGTCATTTATGCTCTCTCTTAATGAATTATTTCTTCTTCGCTTTTTTTCTTGAGACTGTTCCGAATTTTCACTTGATCCATGTTTCTCGCTTTCGAGCATTCCTGATTTCATTGCGTAAATCCATGTTGACACGCGCTTGAAAATTGAGGCCAGCCGTTGCCATTCGGGGTGTAGAAATATCGTCGATTTTTGTGCCGCATACCTACGTGTTTTATATATATAGATCATATACCAGATTCTGAAAATGATAATTCTTTAGTGTAGTTCTTAAAAATAGTTAATAAAGCTTAATGATATGTTTTTTAATGATAGAAAATATCCAATCTTTTAATTTTTTATATTAATAATCATTAATAATGTTAATATCTTGAAAATTTAATAAAGCATTTTTATAAAAGTTACATTCAAAATTCTTATTTTATTATTATTTTTACCTATTTTAGTTCTTTTTGCTGTCTTAGTTTCTTCGATTAGTTGGGGGTAAATATATATATATATATATATATATATATATATACAGTAACCACCGCTTAAAATGATCAGTGGTTTTAAGAATCAACCGTTTATAAGAATCAATATCGCAAAAACAAAAACAAATGTATTATTTCCATGTTAAAATTTTCGCTTTAAAGAATCAATCCACCGGTTTTAAGAATCAGTTTCACTCTTCGCTTTCCTTTCATTTTTCCAAAAAAGCCACTTAAACCCTCAAAAGGCACGAAGTTCTTTCTTTATTTTTTTTAATGAAAGAGTGATAAGATGGGATGGAATACAGTCGTAAAATGCATCCATTTCTTTGTTAGACATAGCATAATAGTTTCCCCTTAAACGCTTTAGCTAAACACTTCGTATTCGCTTGACCCAGGGGCATCCTACCCAGCCGGATCTGACTTCACTTTTTTTCACTGGCATACAAAGGCACTCTTTTTTCCCACTCTTTGTTCCTTGTTGCTGCTTCCTGGACCCTGAAACACATAAATCTTCGGCGACTTGTCCACTATCATTTAGGCAAACGTGACATTAGTAGATTCAGCACGTTATCAAACCCTGAAACGTAAGCTAGAAGGTGAATCTTCGTCTGAGACTATTGGTGTTGAAAGAGGTATAAACAGCCTCCTGAAAACTTCATTACGTCAAACTACCATAGAAAACTTTTTCTTGCGCCCTTCCTGTAGTTGAAATGTTAAACAGTTAAGCAGGTGTGTTGTAACAAATATTGGATTTTTTCTTCTCTTATTATAATCACGTGTATCTACTTATAGGTCTATAAATTAAGTTGTATTTTTAAAATTATAAAGAATAATTTTATTAAAAGATAATTAACGTAAATTAAAGAGTATTTTATGGTAAATTATCCAATATATGTATATATAGGTGTGTGTGCGCCTGACCAAAAACCTAAGTTTCGGCTATAAGAATCAAAAACAGTAATAACAAACGTGATTCATATAAGCAGAAATCACTGTATATATATATATATATATATATATATATATATATAAATTGATAATTTGCGTTTGTAAACAAAAATTAAAGTTAGAAATGAAAAGAAAATAATCATATTATGAGGATATTGTGTGTAAAACTGTAAAAAGTAGTCAAACCAATGATGGGACATTGTAAGGATATAGATTACTTAGCATAGATTACTTTATTTCATTCTAGAACAAAAAATAAAGGTATGTTATGCAATATCTCGGACAACAAGTTAAAATATTAAGAGGGGGGATCTTTAGTATTCATTTACCAAAAGGGTAATGTGCTTAGGAAAATTTTATTTTCCTCTTTAGTATTCACAACTTTTATGAAAATCTATATACGGTATATTTCTGAGGAACATTTCCATTTTATCGACCGTTAAATTATGCATTCAATATCTTTTGTGCAATGTACTGAACAAAATCTGTAGAAATTGTATTCAGAAGCATGTTCAGTATTTTTTTTCTATACAGTGACAATGAAGCAAGCACGAAAATGCAATTATTAAATTAAAGCTATGTACACGATACATGGTTTGAAAGAATTTATTTTTAACGAAACCAACTTCACTGGATTATGTAAATTATTTATTGTGTTAGGTCTGCATGGTATTTTTTATGTGCAAATTTTTCCATATTCTTTTGTACCGGAATACATAGCCCTGTATATTAAATAAACAGCAAAAGGACATGCTAATGCACTAGAATATTTAGGTGAGTAGGGAAAGCGATTGTTATCAAAAGTGATTAAAATATATTACGTTAAGCTATGAATTACTTATATATGATATCTTAATTATGCAACATACATAATTATTACATGATTATATGTATACATACACACGCACACGCACACACACATACACACACACATATATATATATATATATATATATATATATATATATATATATATATATATATATATATATATATATATATATATATATATATATATATATATATATATATATACTATCATAAAAAAAATATGCTCCCAGAAGGAAACGAGCTCCTATCACGAAACTTAACATGTATGTAGTGTATGAGAAGATAAGGAAATGATTACAAATTCAGAAGAACAGAATGTTTTTTAAAAAAGATATGACATGAAAAATGTTACAAATCAGTAAGTAGTAAATGCACCTCTCGCAGCTATAAAAGCCGAAACACGGCGTGGCATTGAATCAATGAGGTCACGTATGAACTCCTGTGGAAGATCATGCCATAATCTTTGCAACTGGGCAGTTAATTCACCAGTGTTCCGTGACCGCTGAAGATGCCTTCCAAGCACGTCCAACACGGGCTCTATTGGTGAGAGGTCTGGTGACCTGGCGGGCCATGGGAGTACGTCATATCCTTGAAGACATTGTTGGGAGAGTCACTCAGTATGTGGACGAGCGTTCTCTTTCTGATAAATGGCACCTGGGCCACTTGATAGCATAGGAAGTACAACTGACGTTAAAATGTCGTCCACGTAACTTCGTGCCGTCAAAGTGCGTTTAACGACGACTGGGGGTGATCGTGTGTCCCAACAAATCGCTCCCCACACTGCCACACCTTGTGTAAACGCATTATGCCTCTCGACAATAAATGCCGGATCGGACGGGTGGCCCGCCCGCCTCCACATGCGTATGCGCTGGTCATCAGCATTGAGACTGAATCGGGATCCATCGCTGAAGATGACACGCCTCGAGTCGGTCACACTCCAGTTTGCCCGAGTTCGGCAAAAATCCAGTCGACTCTGCCTATGATGTTGGGTCAGTGGTAGACGTCTTAATGGACGCCGGCTCCTTATACCTACTTCGGCCAGTCGTCTCATAATGGTTTCCCTTGATACCACCGGATGTCTGGAAGGTGGTAAATGGCGTCGAACCAATTCTAGCGACGTTGTTGGTGCGGACGTGGTCGCTCTTATGATTGCGCGATCCTCGCGCGCATTTGTGTTCCTTCGAACCCCTGACCCTCTGCGACGGTAGACTATGCCTTCCGTGATCCATTGTTGCCAATACCGAGCAACTACCAAATCGCTCCGTCCGAGGTGGTGGCCGATACGACTGTTAGACGAACCTGCTTCTCTGAGGCCTACTATGCGCCACCTCTCAAAGTCCTAAAATTGTTCGTACTGTCACCGGTTACGTCTCAGAGGTATGTCAGTCACAATACCGTCCGTCTAAGTTGACTGATTTTTTTAAGAACCCTATGGCACGAGCAATCATGCCTTTAAACTCTCCCTGCTTCGCATGTCATATGCGCATAGCGCGCTTACCCTTGTCTCATCGGAGTCGAAATATTAATCATTTGCATATATCTTACCAGACTACATTCCTGCCAATTTTCGTGATAGTAACTCGATTTCTTCTGGGTGCATATATTTTTGTGACAGAGTGTATATATATATATATATATATATATATATATATATATATATATATATATATATATATATATATATATATATATATATATATATATATTTATATAACTATAAAGTGAGAGAAAGAGAGAGAGAGAGGGTGCATTAACAATAGATCAATCAAATTTGTATACATGAGTGAATTAAAGTAAACTTAGAGAAATTTAATGGGATTTATTTCCTACTTGTTGCAAACTAGTTATGATATTCTTGCTACATATCCACCTACCATATTTACAGCAATGAACATCCTTTTTGTTGTTTAGTTAAGATAGTTTTTATGTAAATACACGTTAAGAAAGTATACTTTGGACTGAATCAATACAAATGGTTGTATTTTGTCAAAGTTAAATATATTTCCAAGTTAAGTCCCCGATGCATCATGTGCAGTGCAAGGAAGTAATACATAAATAAGGTTTAAACTGAAAAAAAATTGAAAACTTAAAAGCAGCAATTGATATGTCAATGATCACTGCCATTCCTCACGAATGCGTCCATTACATACTAAAAAAATATGGAATATATGTAATATGTATAGGAATAAAATGTTTCTCGATATTGTTTGATAATGTATGGCCTATTTCTAAAAATGGAATTGGTAAATACCACGAAGTCGTGAGAAATTTTAATGATTCTCATAACACTCAAATTCTTGAATAAAGGATATCAAGACATAAAATGTTTTATTAATGCCTTGATAATATCACTCTTGCCTTTGTAGTAATTTTAATGTATTCTTTTCATTTATTCTTAACGTTTGAATTCTGTATTCAACATGTATAAATAATTGTGTTTTCTCCTAAGAAATATGAGTATACAAAATACTAATTGGAAAATTTTTAGGAGTAAAGTTTTAAAATGCTTCTAGCTTCAATTGCCCATGATCTCCAACACTTCAATAAAATGATGTAACTTCCGAATACCATCAACCGATTTTTTAGATAGTAAAATTTATTTTCTATAAATGTAAAATGTATTGGTTTCTTATACTTAGCATGTGCCTACATAAAGTTTCATTTTCTTCCATATGACTGATTTTGATAGACTTAATATTATGTGCAAAGGTCATTTCTCTAAGTATTTCATGCAAAGTTTGAACTAATTAACTTCAGGAAATAACGAGAGAAAGAATTTACCAATATCTGACTGGCTCCACTAACCCTGTTATATCTTGTCTAGAGTGAGTTTAGTCTTTTTGTTAAGTGCCTGTTTTCCGTGTCCTGGCTTTTTTTCCGTTTCCTTATGAATTAGGTTTTTCATAATATAGTGGTCTATATCTGCTACATGTAAAATGTGCCAACTTTTTAAAAAGCCTTAAATGTATCCCAAACTTTGTTCTTGCTACCACAAAATACATTTCGTTATCACAATGTCAGCTTTCTTTAGAAATTAATTGGCGTGTTTCTATTGTTTCTACAGCGTCCATTCTCCACAAATGCATAATGCATTAGGGTTGTTCCAGAAGCCAGTTCATAAAGAATTCTTGCTTTTCTGGAGGGAAAAACTCCTTGAAGTGTAAGCAGTACCAAATTTCATGGCATGCAGGGACATCCAAAGCAATGTTAGCAATTATATTAGGATTAACAGTCCATTAACTATAAATGATGCTTAACATCAGGACTACCAGGATGAAGATGTACCTAGTTCTACCAATTTTAAAATCAGGCGGTTTGACCAGCTTGGTGGTTTAAATATTAAAAATTTTAAAAATCAGGCAAACCTGAGGCCTATGTCAGAAGGTATTGGTTTTGATGGGGAATAATTATCAGTATTTGATAGGTATTTAGTCCGTCAAAAAATAAGAGCCAGTTCAGCAAAATTAATGTTACGCTGTTTTCGGATTTAGCAACCTTGAAATTCTTTAGGATGCATCCGACAGCATTGGCAACTCCAGTATATGCTGTTGTTGGATTATGTTATAATGGAATATACTGATTTCCACTGCCTTTGAATGAAAATCCCTCTTTCCATCTAATAACGTTCTCCCACAGATCGAATTAGATCGCGTTTGCATTGCCTCTGTTTTAACGAAATTTCCCGTCAAAATCTTCAGTTCACAGAATTAAAAGTACAAGTCAGAATTCGATGACAACATAATTAAAAATCCTTTTCCTACGCACTCTCACGAAATTAAACCACCTAATTTCAAAAATATTAGGTTTGAAGAATATACTGCATCCATATGCTAATTATATAATCCTTTAAAGAATTTACTGAAAACTGCTCCACATTAATAAATTCCTTTCAGAAGGAAAAATTGTTCAATCTCACTATTCAGTTTATAATTTCATCTGTTCTAGCATTTTATCTGAAAGAAACAAACCAACGTATATTTTCTTTAAATTTGAATGTGCATTTTTATGTGAGTAATGGTATGTAACTTAAAATTCTATACATATCATTTAAGAGGATAACTAACGTTTCTTAAACTAAGTTCGAGTTTCACTGTGACATATCCCTAACCTTAAAATATGTTAGCAGAGATTACATTGTAATTAATTTCCTAAGTCATCTTAAACGACCTTTCGCATTTAAAGATCTCCAAGCAATTCCGTATTTTAAAAGATATCCTTAGACGTCTAAGGATAGAATAATTGCATCCAAGTTTACGTCAATACTTTTGAAGTATTTTTTGATTAATTTTAGAAAGAACATAATTTTATAGTTAATTGTTTATCAGAATATTAAATAATGGACAAAAATAAATTGTCTAATCCTTTACAAATGACCAATAAGTCTTAATAAATTTTAATAATCATTATGACACTCAAATAGTTGAATAAATTATATCAAGCTGTAAAAATGCTTTATTTATTTCTCGAAAATATCACTTTTGCTTTTGTAGCAATTTTAATGTATTAATTTCTTTTTAACTTTTAGAATTAGTATTCAATAGATAATCATGTTTTCTCATGAGACATTAGTAGACAGCCAACTTGGAAAGTTTTGAGGAGTAAAGTTTTTAAATTCTTCTCCTAGCTTGAATTTCCCATGATCTCCAACACTTCCTTCAATTTACTCTTACAAGTAACAATAAATTTTTAAAAAAATAATCCTAAGAAGCATTTATAGATTGAGTTGAAATTATTTACCATTACTTGTGCCTCACATTTTTCTATACGTGATAATATGTTTGAAGTAAAAGGTATTAAAGTCTTACTGCTTAAAATCGTCTTCTAAGCTCGTTGAAACAAAGTTTCAAATGAAGAGAAAGTATTAATCTTTGCTACTCAGCGTTTTTAAATTACACGAGCAGTTGTCACTTTTTTTTTATTCGCAACACCTAAAAGAAATGTGTTGATATTCGAATAATTTTCGAGAAGAAATAAAATCATATAATTCATCTTTACTTCCCTTTCAGGACTACAGTATTGAATTTTCTTTGAAGCTAAGAAAAATAAAATATAATAGTTTTGAAGAAAAATAATACTGATTTCGTATAACT
The DNA here is from genome assembly GCA_907164885.2 of Dolomedes plantarius. Classification (NCBI taxonomy): domain Eukaryota; kingdom Metazoa; phylum Arthropoda; class Arachnida; order Araneae; family Dolomedidae; genus Dolomedes; species Dolomedes plantarius. The sequence goes on along the minus strand of OU015493.1, from coordinate 71,980,976 downwards.
ATTTTCAATTAGTAAAACAAAATTTTTCCCGCGTATAGAAACATATAAACGTAAATGGATTGCATACGCAGCAGTTTCAGGACCACTGATACAAAGTGGTAACAGCCGGTTCATCTCTTAACCCTAGAGTCTCGAAGATCTGAGAGCAATATCCACAACTGAGGTACCACTGTCATCTAACCAAAATGTTTTATCTTAGTTTTCAGTTATCAGGTTGTAGTGTTAAAATTTTTGGTAGTTTATAATGAAATATTCTGGGAATTCCTAATCTTCAGTTTCAAGTTTCAGTAAATGATTGAAGAGCTGTAAGCAACAAAATCTTTTAAAAGAATCACAAAGTTATATCGAGCTACTCATCATTATATCGAGCCATTAAATTAACGTTCTTTAAAAAAGCATTGATTACAGTAGCAAATAGAAGATTAGAATATTTAACAGGCCACTCGTTAGTGTTAATTTCAGAATCGACTTCCCGTTACCATTTTTAGAAACAAATTTGAAATGATAAGATTCGTTGCTTAATTGTCTCGAATAGGTTTAACAAGGTATTTTTCAAGTTAGCTATGTTATCGGAGTTTCGTTTACGATTGCAAAAACACCGCTTGAAAGCGAAAATTCAAGAATTAGCACGAAAGTGTTTCAAACTCAAAGCTGAAATTTAATTCTTTTTAAAAATCGATGGAGAGGTCCAAGCAAATCTCAAGTGGTGCCTTACAGACTCAAAGAGCTTTGAAAAAGCACTAAAACTGTGACAGTTGTGTTGCATATTGCGTGTTAAGTCCCACGAAAGATTACTTTTAAGAGAATGGTGGTCTCATTTAAAGCGATAAGGACGATCTTCTGTTTTTAGCCGCAATTCTTTTTAGTCTTCCGAATACCTAGGTGCCCTCTTACGTTAAGAAATTTTTATTTCAACGCACCCCAAAATGTACTTCAAAATTTTGATAACCATAATAATACTATCGGAGTTTATCGAAATTTGTGACCTGATGATTTGCATGATCAGGTTTCTTTACCAGTTTACCAAAATAATTACAATACTCCCTTCTTTAAATACTTCTACAGCATCGTTCTCTTAGCAAGCAAAGTAAAATTTACTAATCAAATACAGTCTACGCAGTTACTGTAAAAGTAAACTAACGTAAAATTTTGGAGAATTTTTAAGAAGTTTAAATCGATATTTTAAAAAATAGATAATATGAAGTAAATGAAAACACAAAATCCCCCATTCTTTTGGACCTTTAAAAAGTGCTGTAGAAACTACAATCCATGGGCCGAGCCCTCCATTGTAGAATAATTTAGTAATGCATGCAAAACTTCAATAAAATATAGAAACGAGTCTGGAAAAGAGAAAAGATAGTGGAACAAAAAAAAATACGCCTCGAGAGTTCAATGAAATAATAACGGAGGGAAGTTATAATAATTTGGTCGGAACTAAGCACAGCGTGGTCACGTAGACCAATACTTCATCAAATGCAGAAAGTTATTTTAACTAAAAGAGCATTTTTGACAAAGATAATCTTGTTTTATTGCTGTATGCAAAGGAATGCGCAAAAATTCAAGTTACTTGCATGTTTCTATCTTTTCAATCTATCACGTTCTTCAGTGAAGATTATATAATTAATTACTAAGTGAGGAATTGAAAACGTTACGTTAAAATATTCATCATAAAATTGCAAGAATAAAAGATTATTGCTGTTTTTTTCTTGCTATTTTTCAACAGAATTGTAGTTCCAAATGCACTCAGTGGTGGAAAACTTCCGTACTAATCCCATCATATTGTGCGATTTTTTTTTGGGGGGGAGGGTTGTTTTTTTTTTGTGTGTCTGATATTTCTTTCTCTTGAATAACTTCCCCCTTATGTTCTTTGTGCGGACAAGATCAAATTATTGATGGTACTCATCTGGACTCTTGCTCTGCACTCGTGTTCTTTACCTATATTTGACCATCGTCCTAAATATAGGGCAGCATACAGTTCTAGCTCATAAAATATTATTTCTATTTTGTTTGTTTTAGTATTACATTACTGTGAAAGGATATCTCATTATACTGGAAAATATTTAATTTCTAATTTTCAAACATTTATTTATTATGAATTTTTAAAATATGCCAATTTTGACAGTTTTTGTAGGAAAATGTATAAAATTAAGTTTAAAAAAATTGGATAAAAAATATTAAAATTCTGCCTCATATTCAATTCTGTAGATGTTTAACATTATGTATGTTAAAAATCAAGAAGAAAAATCAATAAAAACACCTTTTTTTACTTCGTTTTTACAAGCGTCCTATAAATAGGACAATGGTGAAATCCACTACTACATTCTTCTGTCAATAAGGCATACCTATTACAGTGGATATCACATTTTGCCTCTTGAAAATATGTACTGGGAAAATGCTCCGGATACTGGAACAGCACTAGTTAGTCGAACAATGCTACGAAACACATACTTTGAGATAAAGAATATATATTTTCATTGTAATGACAATAGCTGTATTGATTCGGATCGTTATTACAAAGTACGTCCAATATAGTATGACTTATTGAATGAAACTCTACAGCAGTTTGGTGTATTTTCTGAACATCTAAGTATTGATGAAAGAATGGTGCGCTATTACGGAAGACATGGCTGCAAGATGTTTATGAAAGGAAAACCAGTCAAATTTGGATATAAGTTGTGGGTACTGTCTTCTTATGATGGATATCCATTTCATATCATTTCATATCAAGGAGCGCAAAAAGACCCAATCATATCTAGGTAAAAAAAAAAAAATTGGAATTGGAAAGCAACAACAAATATGATCCTCAAATTTTTTAAAAGAAAACTAAATAGAAAGGGCAAAAGAACAAATTTCCATTATCTCAAGAAGTTGTGTAAAGTTTGCTGTCAATTGTAACAGCACAAAATTTATACGGATAACTTTTGTACCTCCTATGGCCTTTCCTTTAGACTCAGAAAAGCAATTACTTTGCTACGGGAACTGTAAGAGAAAATAGAAAAAACAAATGCTTACTAAAGTCAACCACAATAATGGCTAAAATGGATCGAGGTATGGCAGATTGAAATTTTGATGAGAGAAATGAAATTGCAGCAGTTCGCTGGAAAGATAAAAAGGTTGTATCATTGCTCCCGAATTTTAAAGATTCTAGATGCTATTCAAAGGTAGAAAGAAGAGTAAAAGGAGGCCGAGAAAAAGTTGACATACCAGCATGCATAATTTCTTATAATAAGTATAAAAATGGTGTAGACTTATTTGGCAATCATACGGAAAACCATTTTTCCTCTAACAAGGAAAAAAGTGGTATTGGACATTATTCTTAAATGCTTATGAAACTGCACTAATTGCAGCCTGGAAGATTACCAAACTGTTCAATCCAACAGAAGCTCTTGAACTTCTAGAATATCGAAGAGCTATTAAAATCTCTTCGCTCTATACCATGGAATTTGGCAGTTAGTCGATTAGGCACTCAACAAAGAAATCTATAATTTTTTAAGCTGCAGAGTGAACACATTATTATGAAAAACCCTAAAGGAAGTCGTTGTCAACTAGAGAACTGTACAAAAAAGCAATAACTATCTGCAAAAAATGTGATGTTGGAGTTTGCTTAAACTGTTTCTTACCATTTCATTTGAAAAAACAAGTTTGAGTACGGAAATAAAATATTAGTGTCATAGCAGTGGATTTGACCGTCGTCCTATATATAGGACATCATGTAAATCTGAAGATAATAAAAATTTGGTAAGTTTTACAATTTTATATCTTTCCTTGTGTCTTTATGAAGCTAAACCACAACTTTTGAAGAAAACAATAAATGTTTTCAATATTTGGTCAAATATGGGTTAAACAGCAAAGTTCAGATGTATTGGAAGGCAAGAGAACTAATGGCGTCATAGCCAATATTCTGGGCACTTGTAATAAATAAATTAACTAGTTTGGAGCAATCATTTCTATTTCTTTCTGTTCTGCAATTCACAAGTATCCATACGTTTAGGGGAACATTAAATTAGAGTGCTTCTTTAGGACATATCTGAAATCATAAGATACTGTTTTGTTTAAGCTATAAATACTGATTTACATATTACGATAACACTGATATACTCAAGAACAGATGCATCCATTAAAATAACAAAAGAAAACTTTATTGCAAGAACAAATGCCTAAGGACTTATTTAAATTATCTTTCTTATGTTTCACATATTATCTGTAATTAAATAAATTACTCAATTCAAAGAAGTGTGGACACTGTGAGACCTGAAAGCTGTATTAATTAAATGGCTAATCTGTGAAATACAGTCTTGAAGCAAAATATCTCTCAAAAGAAACGAAATCTTAGATTATTCAAGACATTAAACTAACAGACGTTGACGGGGAAAAAAAATCTCAATGAAATCTGATTATAGTTGAAGCGACATAGCTCTGACGAGAAAGTGTAATCGCATACGATAGGAAATTAAAGAAAACACTTTAAACAAAAACAGAATTTTTAAGTGTTTACGGAGTAACAACGATTGAAAAAAGAGTAAAAGTTCTACATTCTACATGCTTTTCATCCTTCTAATTAAATTTTCTTATTGACTCTGAAATTGTTGACATACTTAGTTTACGTTTGAATTTAAAAATAAAATGCTTAGTTTATGTCAGTGTGAAATATATGGCATATTTGAAAGCAAAATTTCAATGTCATGAATGCAATGGTCTAAAGAGGGTCTAAAAGATGAAATCAAAAAACAATAAAAAATGTTTCCTCGTAATACATTAGTTAGTTTAAGTGTCAATCAAGTTAGTTATGAAACACTGGAAAGCATTTTATTAATAGTTTTTGATATCTTATGCATTAATTGGTGTTCATTTATGAAAGATACTAGCTGAAAACCCGCACTTCGCTACGGAGTACATTCAAAGTAAAAACATCGGTGAATGTATGCAATTAATGCCAATATATATATATAATAAATACGACGATCAATGTATATAATTGAAGTAAAATATATATATATTTATAAAAAAATCGTAAGGGATATTTTTATAGACAAAATAATGTAGAAGATATTCAAATTAAATCTAATATAAAGAATACTAAAGAATATAGTACAGTTAATATAGTACAGTTTCTAGAACATTTCTTTTACTGTATTTTAATATTTTTTTGGATAATGTCCAATCGTCTGCCGCATTAGCAAGAAAAAAAAATTATTTTTGTCTATTTAGTTTTTATGCACGTGACGATAAATTTATTTAAAGTACCAGAAAAAGAAGTCACGTGATCAGCATTTAATAAATTAAATTCTAAAAATTAATCTTTAAAAATTCACCAAAATTCAGGAAATGAAGGTAAAGATTCGTAAAAGATTTCATTTTAAAGGAATTTTTATGATCTTTCTCGTGATATAAATTTTATAACCCTCAAATTATTATTTTAAATGCGAACTTAAAAAAAGTAAAAAAACAGCTTAAAAATTTAATTTAAAAAAATCTAAGAAGAATTTTTCAAAAATCTCTCTTAGTGCACCCCTACACTATAAGAAGAATCGCCATGCAAAATTTCAGCCCTTTATGTCCAGCGGTTTGGTCTGTGCGTTGTATGTCAGTCAGTCAGTGAATGAATGAATGAATGAATGAGTCAGTTACGGAACTGTTTTATATATATAGATTAATGGAGGAAAGCCCCTGGAATTTAAAAAGTGAAATGAACAGTCAATTTTACGTGAAGAAAAAAATAGCATAAATTATACATTAACTATACATTTTGATAATACAATATTTAAATGTTAAATTCCGATCTAGAATTGGAAATATCCATAAAAAATTGATATACACTGAAAACAGACTTCTTCAGATATTGCATTTCAATTTTATGTGGCAACTTGGCGCTAAAAATATTTATTTAGCTGAGGTTGAAGCAAATGCATTTAACCACATTCGGCAATGTCTCAACCTGAACCCACGACACGGGAAAATTGATGTCTTCGTGTCAACATGATATTTTACCATTCAAGAAATATTTTACCCGGAAGATGCTTTTTGGGCTGATTTTTCCCAGGAGACGAAATTTGATCTTCCGTGGGAATCGTGTTTTTCTTTACTCTTGTACCTAAGTGACACAGCAAAAATTCATTCAATCTTTTCATTTCTTCTGCAATTCGTATTCAGAAAAAGCAGGAAATGTTGTTCCCAGATAGAAATGTATCATTCCTTTTTATCGTCGATGTTATTATTATTTCAGCATGAAAAAACTGGCTTGTATAGAATTGGAATGCTTCAAAGATGAAATTTAGTATTAAACTATTATGACATAATATTAAATTTTGAGAGCTATGATAAATCCATTCCATGGAGATATTTTATTTCCTATAAATAAACAATATACACTAGAAACTGTAACATATATGTCAGTAAAGTGATTTGTTTTCCATCTGATTGACGTGGCTTATACATAAATTTCTGTTAAATTGTATCTGTATTTATAATCAAGAAGTAGGTTAAAAATGCAAGTCATATATGATGTGATTGGTAGAAAAACCGTATTCCTCTTAAAGTCAAATATTAATTGTTTTACTTAGATAATCATGATATTCTTTCTCTTTTTTCGCCTGTGTGGTCCAACAATGTCTTTGTGGTCCAACGTTCTTTAAATGGCCCGATACCCAAACATCTCACGGAGTGAGATCGGGAGATCGTTCCGGCCAAGGAGTAGGATACGATCGGCTAATCGGCCTGTCATCCGTAAAATGTTGTCGCAAAAACCTCCGCACACAGTGTCCATTATGTGGAGGGGCAACATCCTGCATAAAGGGAATAGATTCAAGGCATTGTCGCTGCTGGAGTTGAGGTAAAACGAAACTGCTGAGCATGTCACGATATCTGAGGGCTGTTACAGAACATGTAACAGGGCCATTATCTTTATGTTCTTCGAAAAAGAATGGTCCAAGGATAAATTAAATCGGAAGTTTGAAGAAGAGAACGAACCCAAAGACTGTTTTAGCGAGAAATTTAAAAGAAAACTTTGTAAAAACTATCTTACTTTTTATTTTTTCTTCACTAAACTTTTATATAAGATTCTTTACATTCACACGCTATTCCAGTGCCCTTTACAGCTTACAAGGAGCGTCTATATGTAAATAACAGTATGGTGCCAAAATAAAAAGAATTTCAATTCTATGGCTCTTGTTCCCTTCTTCAAACTTCAGGTTCAATTGGGAAGTGAATCCACATCAGACGGTAACTTTAGGCGAGTGTTGCGGAATTGTGTAGAAGGCACGTTGATTTTCCAAGGCCCAAATTCTACAATTCTGGGTGTTCACTCTTCCGTTCAGGTAAACATGAGCCTCGTCACTCCAGAGAATGTTTCACGGCCAGAAGTCATCGACTCCCATTCGGTTTAGAAAAGTCAGGGCAAAAGATAAGCGACGGTCATTGTCGGTAAGAAGCAGTTGCTGGTTGTGGCTGATCTTATACGAAAAAAAATTCACTATTTTTCTCAGGATCTTCTGCACTGTGCTATACGGTACGTCTAATTGCAGTGACACTGCACGTGCACTGCTGACTCCAAGATGATTTGTCAGTGACTGCTCTACAACGGGCGTTGCTACTTCTGAAATGACTTCTTCGCTGATAGACTTTCGCCCTCTGCCACGTTAAACGCTTAAACACCCAGTGTTTTCAAATCGAGATATCCTGTCTCTCACACCTTGTGGAGATATTGGACACCGACGCTATTTCTTTTGCATCGAAATTCGCGTAGAACTGCAACAGCATTTCCCTGGTTTTCATAAAAAAGTTTTACGATTAACTAACGTTCTTGTAATTTAATTGCCATCGTAACTGAGAGAAGGATATTCACTCAATCTCATCCATTTTATACCCAGAATTCACTTTGAATTCGTATGCTTATGCAAAACAGATATTTTTCTTCTTCACTTGCAGTGCCAAATATATATCAACTTTTGTACAGTCATAATGCTTCAAAATGTAAAAATAACAGTTTTAAACGTCATAATGCTTGAGAATGTAAAAATAAAAGTTTTAAATGATTTTTTACTGTGCACAGTTATTTATTGCGTGACTTTTCAAGCATTTAGGATGTAATGCGCTCCCTAGGGAGCATTTTATTTTACCTTTTTTTTCGGAATCTTTCAGCGCATCCTATGAACTGTTTATTTGCAAAATTTCCGGTCAATTCGCTTTTTAGATACAGAGGGCTCGGAGGCCAAGTTTAATTATGATCACCTGGTATATATATATATATATTGTTACGACAGGTAAATCACTCTTATGTATTCAATCATCACTCTTATGTATTCAAAAGGGTTTAAACAGAATTACAATTCTTACACCTTATTTACTTTTCAAAATAAATATTAAGGAAAAAAGTTTCAAGGGATTTATGACATTAGTTGGAGCCTTTAATTATATACTAGCTCATGTTATACTGTGACTCCATCGGAGTAGTATCATATGCTAATTCAAGGCAGTTATTTAGACTTTCATAACTCCTAAGAGTATATGGACATCAAGTACATCAAGTATGATTTTTCGTGTTTGAAGAATTAAAATCTTAATTTAACAAATTTACTACATTAATCTTTAACAATGGTAAGTAAAAATAAAACAGATATTTCTATCTTTCCCTAATCTTCTCTTCTTACATGTGCGCTTCCTTTCTTCAACTATATTCTTAGAAATAGTGACACCACTCCACAACTAACATACTCTTACCGGATAACTTACAATTCTGGCTTTTTTACTGACTACATTGGTGTCCTTTTATTTCACTTCGTATGTGTGATGTCATAGAATCCAGTAAAATGAGAAGTAGAAGTCTAGAGGAAAATGAGCCTAAATTGACTATGGTAGTAAATTAATGAATAGAGAACAAATCATAGCATGAGCAAGCCAATTGGATTTATACATAAACCTTAAAATGTGACTCATCATTTTTCCCAGGCATGAAATTTTTCTTATTCTTTCATGTTTTATTTCTAAATTTTCTCTGAACTAAGAGGAAATTAAGAAATATTAATTACTTGTAAATAAATCCAATTAAGAAATATTAATTGCTTGGAAACAAATTAATAAGCATTCAAGTGTAATTAAATAAAATTACCTAATACAAGCAGCCATTTCATGTTTTAAATCCTCCCTTGATATTCTTGTCAACTATATCCATAAACAAGAAATAATAATTATATTCAATGGCAGTATATAATTATGGGGCACTTTCGTTCATGCATGCAGAAGAATGCATTTTTCTACTGAATTCAGTATAATTTTAATTTCATTTAAAATGCAATACATACATTTCCTTTGAGCTAACTTGCCCCTTTTTAAAAAATACTCTTTCAACCTCTTGAAAACTGAGATTTTTCTGAAACACAAGAATTTTAACCACGGCAGTGTTAACCATTTTATCGCTTTACATTAAGGACAAATTCCACTTCAAAGCATAAATTTTTTCTTTCAAATTTTAAGCCCTAAATTGGTTGAAATAATTCATGCATTATCTACATCTAATGGAAGAATACAGTTAGACTATCAAATTATTGGCCGTAATTATATACCCCTAATGAATTGACGTTAAGGACTTCATTTTATATTTACGAGGTTTTAAAGATAATTTTGTAGATTATAGTAAATATTACTCCTATTTTCACAATGAAAAATATTGCATTTAATTATTAACTAATTTTAATTACTATGAAAACAAAATCCTGTAAATTGTTAAATTTGAAATAGAAAAAAATTCAGTAAATGCGCGAATATGAATCTGAGTTCCCCATTTTTGTTTTTTTCATTTGCAATAGATTTATTGGGATATGTTTCAGAATGAAATAATAGCAGCTGGAATAATTATATGGAAGTAAATGCGTGCAATAATTTATAATTTTTGACTTACAATTACAATAGCGTCAGATATTGAAAGTTGAATAAAATTTATTGAAGTTGATTGAGAGGTTATCATGAATTTAAGATTGAAATGTATACTTTTTAAAACACTGGTAATTAATACTTCATCACATTTTCTGTATAAAGTACTTTTTCCTTGTGCTAGCAGTTTATTCTCTAAAGTGCACAAATTGTTAACTAAATTGTGACGCCACTGAAATTTCAATATGCTTTAAAATTGTCCTTGTGTTACATATACACATTTAACTTAACGCTGCATTTATGTTACAACGAGTTTACAACTATAACCCTATGAGTTAAATCTACATCCTACCTTCAAATTTATAATTTCCTTATGGTTTCCTAGATTTAGAGTACTTTAACATCTTTATTCGTATCGCTCACATTTTAAATCACATTCCCAAATGCTTTAATTTGACATTGAAACGGTAAAATTTCCTAAAAGGCTTCTTTATCATTGTGTTATCACAGCAAATTGTTGTTTGAATATTTTAGATAAAATATTTAAGGTACTAAAGTTCTTGAACAAGCGCATTTCACTCTTAATCCTCTTTTCAACAAAATCACTAATGACACTCAGCTACTGTACAAGCAATACCTTGTTACACCAGCCCTCTCCATTTGTTTATATAGGAGGAAATGCTCATAGACGTCTAGTGATATTAAAAGCATGTACATACTCCTCTGCCATAACATTCATTTGGCACGTTCTCTACTTTTAATTGAATCACAATAACGAGCTTCAAAATCAAAACAATAAGTGAGTGAATTATTATTTTTCGTGAAACGTGGTTTTGAACCCTTGAACTTTTATAAATAAAAGTGAATATCAGATAGATTTAAAAAATAATAGATAGCTTTAAATTATTTACAGATATATATTTATTGTTTATCTAAACACATTACTTAAAATTTCCTTACGTCTTATTTCTGAAACATGCTGTTGAGCAAGAGACTTAATGTCAAGAAGAAACCTTGAATATTAATGCATATTTTGAAGGAATACACTGAAAATTCTATTAAGAGGATAGAGGACTTTCAAATTACCAAAAATCGAACAAAAATTGGAATATTTCGGGGTGTATTAATATTTTTTAAAATATTCAAATATTGGGATAAAATGCATTTAAAATATGTAATGAGAAGTAAAGTCATGACGTGGTGGCTTTAGAAAAGTAAATATTAAAGATAGGTGAAAAAATATCTTTTAAATGGCTTTTTATGAAAATAAGTAAGTTCCAGATTTGCGAGTCTTTTAAATGCTCCTTGCGTCATAATTTTTGACGAATTTTTATAAAATTAATAATAAAGACTTCTCTTATGAATTAAAATAAAGTTATGTATTGATTTCAAGTTTCGACATCATTATGATTATCAAAGTTCAATTAAGTGTAGAAAAGTACAAAAATTTCACGAAAATTCAGCGTACAAGCATAAAAATATTTCCTAAAAATTAACTATTCAACAAAAGCACAAAGTAATACATACCTCTGTTCAAAATGTAGTTATAAGTAATATAAATGTGAAGTTAAAAATTGTATCGCAAGGAGCATTTTAAAAAACATAATAAAACTTTCAATTTTGAAAATATAAAAAAATTAAAATATTTATAAAATTTTATGAGGTGTTTGATATAGTTATACTTAATGAATATACAGTGGACGCTTGTTAATTCGAACTCAAAGATTCTCAGAAAAAAGTTCGAATTATCCGATGTTAAGAGAAAATATATAACTTTAAATGTGTATCACTGAAGAAGAAACTCTTCTAGTATGTATAACCCCAGAAAATATATTATACTATGTTATCTAAAGTAAAGTTAAACATATTAAAAAGCAATACAGACCTACCTTAATCATAAAATGAAGCAGAAGATATGCAGTATAAAGTAAACTTTTATTAAAAATATGAATTTCACTTTGGGGAAAAACTGTAAAATGGATGTTTGGTTCTGTTTATGATGCCTACATTGTTCAGCCAGCTTCTCGATTTGAAGTAAACATTTAAATTCATTTTCAGAGGAAGGTTCCATCTGAATAAATGCTTTCAGAGTTTTAATAGAGTCCATTATGGCTTTGTCCATTATGGCCTCATTAAAAATGTCTTTCGGCAGGTAAGTAGAGAAAAGCCCTAGCAGTTTCCTACCGATATTAGTGTATACGTCTTCGTTTACATCAGAGCTCTGGCCACATACAGTTTGATAAGAAATATTTTGCCTTGACTTAAATCGAGAAAGCCATCCATCATTGCATTTAAAATCTTCAATACCCATTCGACTTGCCAATTCATCAGCCTTCGTCAGCACTAGGTGTCCATTTATCGGAAAATTTCGAGATCTAACATCTTGGAACCATAGCAGTAGAGCTTTTTCTAGAACTTCTTGGAACGCATTTCCCATGCGTTTCCTTCCTCTAGCAAATTTTAATTTTTCCCATGAATCTAAAATTGACTCCTTGTTTTTCAAATTTGTTGACAAGGCATTTTTTTTTAATTCCATAGTCAGCTGCTAACTTTGTTTTACATTCGCCATTCTCTACTTTCTTTAAAATTTCTACCTTTGTCTCCAAAGTTAGGGTTTTGTACTTTCCACGTGTAGACATCCTGAATTTTTACACGTTCACACCACACAATGAGGAAGAAAAACTAGACCACATTAACTTGTCTGCACTGCAGTTATAACTGACGCAGCTCCCTAGAATCTGTAGTAAAGACTAGTTTTTCTGAAAATAAGAAGGACAATATCTACTAACGTTTAGCGGACATACAATAGTCTAGGAATGCAGGCATGTGCCTCTTTACGCAGTAAAGAAATTTTGACACACAAAATAATAAATACAGTGTGTATTTTCTCCATTAAACGAGGAAAAAGAGTTTTTTTGTCAAATTTTTAGTTCGAATTAATGAGATATTTTTAACATTAACTCCAATACAAGTTTTTTGGGGCCTTTGGATTAGTTCGAATTAACCGAAAGTTCGAATTAACCGAGTTCGAATTAACGAGCGTCCACTGTATATGCAAAATTTCATATCTCTGAGATAAAATTTCAAAAATTTCTTTGTAATGTCCACCATTCCTTTAAAAATAAATTTTGTTACAACTACTGCATACAAATAATTCCACTTCAATTTATAATGAATGCAAAACTAGATATCAATTTATGAACACTGTTATTCAAAAATAAAAGGAATAGAGTAAAAGAAAAGCATTTATTTCAGGTGTCAGTACAATGTTTTAATTTTTATTCAGTTTACCGACTGTACATCTGCTCCTTAGTAATTGTTTTCATGTTTAATCTAAGTAAATCAGTATATATTTTTTGACCATTTTCATAAAATATATAAAGGCAGGTAATATCCAAGTAGCGCTTTTTAAAATATGCCCATAAAGAGTTTACGAACATTCACTTGGCATAAGTTCAAACTAATTTTGAACTGGCATTAATCCAAAATGAGTTCAAAAGGAAACACACTTTGTTCATTCATTAAAACATTACCTGGTACAGTTTAGAAGAAATTGCTTTTCATAATAAAAGTTCATTTTTTATATGTTTTATTTAAAAGTTAAGTTAAGAAATATGGAGATATACGAGTATATCGTCGGTGTTATGTAAAAAGGGCGAATATGAATATATATTTATATATATATTCACACTTTTACAGAAAACTGACGATATATATGTGTGTATATATATATATATATATATATATATATATATATATATATATATATATATATATATATATAAGATATAATTAAAACAATGATATAATGATACACCAAGATAAGTTAAAAAAAGAAAGTGAATTTCTGAAGTAAAAAGGAAATTTTGAAACAAAAACGAAAATTGATGTATTTGAAAAGACGTGAGGGGGATTAAGACCCCTCTATCCTGGTTAAAAGATCTTTTTTACATAGCTAAAACTTTCCCAGCATTCGTCATACATCAATTAGAAAATTTAAAACTTTTCAAAATGTTTAAAACAAGAAATATAAAAGGTGAGACATAAAAATTGAAGTTTTACTATAATAAAATAAAGTGTCATAATGTCTAATAAGATGATCTCTAAAAACTTCCTTACTAAAAACAGTAATTAATATTTGCCTATAGTTTGTTCCGAAATCATCAATAAATGAGTTAAAAGTATTTATTTTTTCATCTGTGTGATATGACTTCTATCACTTATTTTCAGGTTTTTATGAAGAGTTTAAATAAATTGTCGGGATGGCTAACGCTATGGCTTAGACTTTAAGAGTCTTTAGGGAACCATCTAAGTTGTGCACTTCTTAGATATTCTGTAATTATATATGTATAGTTAGTAGTAATCTTCCCAAAATAAAATTAAGAGAACGTTTTCATTTCCTTTAGGGCATTTAACAATAGCAACGAGGGATAGCAAGTTATACCAAAGAAAAGTTAAAGGGCTTGCAGTTACGTTAATTGTGATAAGAGATGTATGTTACTGTAAATACAAAGTAATCCATGAAAGCTGTTGGGAAGAATCGTTTCACCAGAAGATTATGCGAAGTTACAGTGTCCTTTTCCATCATTTCTTCATACGCGAATACAAAGAATATTAAATCTGATATGACTTTGACAGTACATAAATATTCAAAGATAAGAATAAAACTTTTGTGGAAATTTAGGAAGTGATACATATAAGTGATTGACGAAGAACAGTAATATCATTGGGCACCTTCTTAAAATCCGTAACAGATGGCAAAACTGGCTGCGAGGAAAATGCTAACTAGTTTTCCAGACTAAATATGGAAGGTCGTAGACGCAAACATATATAAGTCTTCGCAGACTAAATAGGAACTATGCAAGCAGTATTGAGAGTGTTATCTGTAATTTCCCCAAAATCCAATTAATATTAAATCATTAACTGCCTTTAAAGCTTTATTCTTGGCTTTGAATTTTAGTGCTAATGACAAAACTTTGTTGAAAACTAAACCGTTGCAGTAGTTCATCGAAGTGAAAATGACCAGATGCGTTCTTAAGAGCACACACTTATGATTAATTTCAATAATATATGCTTATAATCAGTTTTAATGCGCTAATAATATACAGATAGTTGAATTTACAGGCATGCACAGTTTCGTTCATACACATACACGAGATATTTATGTATCCATGTACATCGCACGCTCCTACTACCATCTCTTTCATTCAATGGAGCTGTGGTGCGTAAAATCTATTCGACCGCAATCCCCTTTCTTTAAATAAAAAAATCACTTGACCCACAATGAAAATACTTTGCAAGTAGCAATTTTTTTAATTATGAAAATGTTAACAAATTAGTAAGCAAATTTTGACAAACTATTTTAAAAATGAAAAAAAGTCTAGCTTGCCTTCTGCACTTGTTTTTGGCATTTCACATGTGGCTAAAACTTCATATTGAAATATTAACATGCATTTACATTTGATTATGATAAAAATTAACAAAAATTAAAATTATAAAAGAGCGTGACATCAAAATACAAACTTTATATTAAAACATTAAAAATTATAAACTTCATTTATTTACAATGAAAATTAAATGCGTCGTTTTTGTAATTAAATGGTTTGTCAAAATTTTAGATTTAGATTAGATTATTGGGGCCGAATGGGTTGAACATATAGAAACAATATCATTTTATATATTTTTAACGCTTGAAAAAAAAGTTAAAAATTTGTAATTAAGGAAAATTTAAAGCATATTTTAATTAAATACTTGAATATGACATAAATATACTCCAAGCCATCCATGACACCTCAATTATTTTCGCCGATCCCAGATTTTGTACGCCACTGCAATAAAGTGACAGATGAGTTTATCTTATTTCAAAGGTTTTCTGTCTTCTTTAAAGGTTTTGTGTAATTCTTTACAAATAAATGAATTTTTACGTAAAACGTCTTTAGTATACAGTATGCCATAAAAACGTGCCTAAATAATTATGTCCACGAAAAATGCATGAAACTGTAATTGAATTATTTTAATTGCTTCTCTGTCTTAAACTATATTAATGTTGTTATCACACTTGTAGGGTGCGCGTGTTGCTCAGATGCAAATTTCTGGTAGCAGCGCTGTACATGCCAGCCAAAGTGAGTTCGGCGCAGGTGTTTGATCTATTTAAAGGGCACACGCTGAGTTGGCAAAAGCCCAAGACATTAGTAGCGATACGGGAGAGAGCCGAGGCAAGCTTGATGGAAGGTGAAAGCGGTGTTTAACTGATAGAGCGTGTATTGATATTTAGCCGAGGTGGCTGCACGACTTCGAGAATTAGCTCAGAGCCGAGGTTTACGTGTATTATTAGTAAATGCCTACTCTGGCTGAGGGATTCATTGCGACCTTTAGTTTCTTAGTACCGCGGGTTGCGATACTGCTGTGTATTATTTGGGAAGCCCCAAGTCGGGCTATGTTAGTCTGCCTCTACGTAGAGAATAAAGGAGTTATTCCGAAGTTAGCCCTCGTACTTTATAATGTGCCTGGACCGTTAGAGATATAAAAAGAAAGGAAGAACCACATACTGGTGCCCGACCATTTCGACCGAAAGAGAGATGAGTGTTTGTACATTATAAAAAAATTGTATATTGTGTTCTATAGTGCTGTGGAGTTCGCACGAAGAGTGCCAAAGAAGTAGCGATTGTGTATGGTGTCATTCTATATAGTAAAACTCTGAGTTTTGTCTAAAAGTATAATATCTACGGCACTAGCATGTCAGCAAAGAAAGTAGCTCAGCTACGCGATCAGTTAGAACAATTAGCATTAAATGGCCGGGAAGAACACCAAACAGGCCAGACTGCAGGGTGGCAGCATTTGGCTAATTTTGTGGCCATGACTGCACCACAAAGTGCTTGGTTTTCGGGGGAAGGATCTGTCATTAGATATTTAGAGGCAGTTGAGGAACATTGCGTCAGCTATCCTGTCTCAGACGCACAAAAGTTGGTGATTGCAAAAAGAGGGCTGCGGGGAGCGGCTAAGCAATGGTATGATGTTATTGGGTCCAGTGGGATCACTACATTTGAGCAGTTTGCTGAAAACCTAAAGAAAACATTTCCAGAAGTAAGGGATACCCTTAAGTTGGAGCAGGAATTATATAGAGTATGTCAAAAGCCAGAGCAAACCGCGTACGAGGTGGTCATTCGGAAATGTGAGTTATTGAAGAAACTCAATGTGAACCAAACAGAAGAAAGGAAGGTTAAATTAATTACAGATCGATTAAACCCTAATGCGCAAGATTTTTTAGATATTATCAGGCCCAAAGATCTAACAGAGCTAATTGAGGGCGTGATAAAGTACGACCAAAGACACCCACCGAGTATACGAAAAGCGGTTCCGGACAATGTTGGGGGATTTTATAGAAGGCCACAAATGGATAGAGGGATCCGACAGAGTGGAAATTGGTCATATCCTCCTAGGTATAATAGGCCACAGGCCATTACAAACCCTAGATACCCTGACATTCAGTATGAGCACAATTTAAACTAGGTAGGGGCAACAAGAAGAGGGGCTCGTTGTCCAACACAGGTGGAAAAACCCCTAGGAAAGAAATTAAAAGTTTAACATTAAGAAATGTTGAGCTACCATATGTGGTTGTGCAGCCGGATCAAATCCCGGTGCGCAGTTTATTGGACACAGGGGCTACGAAAAATTTCGTAAGTAAGAAATGGTTTCGGGATACATTTTGGAATAAAATTGTGTATAGAAATAATCAGATCCAGGTTTTGTCGGCGCAAGGTAAGTATTGCACAGTATGGGGCCAATTTGCAGCCATGGTGCGGATTCAAACTGAAACACTCCATACACATTTTCATATAGTACAGGATCTGCAGGAAGATGTCATTTTGGGGATGGATTTTCTGCAACGGGCTAAAGTAGTTATGGATTTTGCGAGAGAGTCAATGTCCGTGCAAATGAATCAAGAAAGTAAAAAGGGAACGAAACAATTGGATATAAAGTGGGAAGACTCCGTTTTAACCCATAACCAAAAAGAAAAATTAATGCATGTATTAGAGGGCTTTTCCGAACTTTTTTCTGAGAATCCTGGATTAACTCATGTTAGTACTCATACAATCGATACGGGCGAAGGTACGCCAATTAAAGGTCGACTATATAGATATGACCAGATAAAAGAACGGATCATCGAACAACATATTGAGGAGATGCTCAAGCAAAATATTATCAAACCCATTAGTAGCCCGTGGGCAAGTCCAATAGTGCTTGGTAGAAAGAAAGGGGATTTACCGTTAACAGACCCTAAAGCATGGAGATTTGCGATTGACTATCGCGCATTAAATAAAATTACTAAGTTTCCGGCCTACCCGATGCCGCTAATCCAAGACATCTTACATAGTTTTAAAGCAGTTAATTATTTAACAACTTTGGACCTGACATCGGGGTATTATCAAGTAGCGGTGAATGAAAGCGACATACCAAAAACGAGCTTCATTTCAAAAAAAGGGTCGTATGCCTTCGTGAGGATGCCTTTTGGGTTATCGGGAGCCCCCGCGACTTTTCAACGTACGATGGATACAATCCTCAAACCAGTGTTAGGCCAAAATGTATGTGTTTATCTGGATGATATTATTCTATCCTCAGAAACATTTGAAGAGCATACCGAGCTATTAGCGAAGGTATTAACATTGATAAAAGAAAGTGGGCTCACGGTAAATTTGAAAAAGTGTAAATTTGCACGGAAAGAGCTGCAGTATCTTGGATTCAAAATTACGCAAAAGGGGAGAGAAGCTGACGATTCAAAAATTCAAGCGGTAAAGGAGTTTAAGATTCCGAAATCAGCACGGCAACTTGCATCGTTTTTAGGGCTGTGTTCATATTACAGAACCTTTATCCCATCATTTTCAGAAATAGCTGAACCATTATATATGCTTCGTAGACAATATACTAAATTTCGTTGGTCATCAGAAGCGCAGGACGCGTTTGAGAAATTGAAAGCTGCCCTGATTCAAGCCCCAGTACTTGGTCATCCAGACCCGCAAAAACCTTTTATAATACATACGGATAGCTCAGCAGTGGGAATTGGCGCAGTGATGTCACAAGAAGGGCGACCCATTGCATATGTATTCCGAACGTTAAATGCAGCAGAAAGAAATTATACCACAACAGAGCGCGAAATTTTGGCAATTGTGTTTGCGGTGAATAAATTCAAGGGATATTTTACAGAAAAGCCAGTAGTGATTTATACCGATCATGCAGCACTCACGAAATTATACACGGGGAAAAATTTAACCCCAAGAGTTATTCGCTGGGCACTTAAGCTGCAAGAGTATAATTTAGATTTCCAGTTTAAAAGTGGGAAGGAAAATAGGGTGGCTGATGCGTTATCCCGCGCACCATATCATACTGAGTCGGGTCAACTGCGATGTGCACTACTCACTACAGCGGTGTTGGAAAATCGAGAGAAGTTGGCGGCCAAGTTAGAAAGGGATCCAAAGTTTGCAGATATCTACGCTTATTTGAAGGATCCGGCCAATTATCATGCCCCCAATAAAATTGAAATTCAAAATCGTAGCAAAAACTATGAACTCATCGACGAAATCTTGTTCTATACCCTACATCGAAACGAGTTTGGGGAACTTCGACCCGTGATTCCAGAATTTATGAGAATGGAAATATTACATGATTTGCATGATTTGCCAATTTGTGGCCACATGGGGATCCGAAAAACGTTTGCGCGAACAAGAGAAGCAGTATATTGGCCTAAATTGAAAGAATGGGTCACGCAATATGTTCGAAGCTGCGACACATGTCAAAGAATAAATTATGTGAATCACAAGCCTGCAGGGTACCTCACAAACATTGTAGCGACATTTCCTAATGCTATCGTCGGAGTGGATTTATTGGGACCATATCCCAGAAGTGCCCATGGAAAGTTTAGATATTTGTTAGTGATCGCTGATCATTTTTCAAAATGGGTGGAAATTGTACCCCTGAGGCGCGCATCAGCTCAGGCAGTCACAAACGCGTTCATGCAGAAATATGTGTTTCAATATTCTGCACCAGTACAATTAATTAGTGACAATGACCAACAATTTGTAAGTAAGATATTTGAGGATATGTGTGAAAAGTTAAACATAAAGCACTGCAAAATGGTCACATATCGAGCGCAATCTAATATTGCGGAGCAAGTAAATCGAAATATTGTGTGGATGATCGCAGCTTACATTGAGAAATACCACCAAAATTGGGATAAGTATATTCAAGAATTTACTTATGAACTTCGCACGGCTCAGCACGACTCCACGGGGAAAACACCAGCAGAAATTTTTTTGGGACGAAAATTAATGACACCCTTAGATCGAATTTTTTTTGTACAGCAGCGAGAGGCTGAATTTCAAATGAAAGATATAGAACAGTTATTACACGAAACGCGTAAATGGAATGATGCCGCTCGAAACACCCAAAAGAAATACTATGATACCAAAAGGCGAGAAAATAATGTTCAAGTTGGAGATTGGGTACTCATAGCAACACACCATTTATCTAGTGCTCAAAAGCATTTTGTAAGTAAATTTGCACCAAAGTTTGAGGGCCCATATCTAGTGCAAAGTTCCCGAAATAACGTTCTGACGATTCAAAAGCACGGGAAGCAGATCGCGGTAAATGTGGATCAGTGTCGAGTGTATATTAATCGACAAACCATGGTGGATTTTGATCAGAAATTAGAACGAAAATCGAAATCTACACAAAGTTCTGAACTCCAGGGTCAAAATGAAGCAGGCCCCTCAAAATCGCAAAAACGTGTTGCAGACACACCGATTGAGAATTCCGAAAAGAAAAAACAGAATCCGCATTTTCAAAATGAAGCAGGCCCCTCAAAATCGCAAAAACGTGTTACAGACACACCGATTGAGAATTCCGGAAAAAAACAGCAGAATCAGCATTTTCAAAATGAACATAGCCCTCCACAGTCATGCTTGAAACGGAAACATGAAAACGGAGATCAGACAGCAAAAAAAGTCCAATTTAGAATCCCAGGGCCGCACGTAAGGGGAAAACGAAAGTTTTCCAACGGTAATGCAATTCCAGAAAATAAAATGCAAGAAGAAAGAGGGTCCAGCAAAACCCTATTTTTACACATCCAAATTTAATCCAAGGAATGTGCGACGAGAAACAATTGGCCGGAGAATACCGACCTGCAGTTATACAGATCAACGTTCAGGGCCCACACCAGGACCCCCGAAATCCAACAGCCATAACACTCAGAAGCAACTGCCTCAGAAACGGCAGTTGGCAGACGGTGTATCTGGGCAAAATGAAAAACAACCACGGTACGAACTCAGAAAGAGGAGGGCGAAGACGCAGAAGGGTACTTCGCAAAGGAAACAACGCATTTCAGCGGTTATTCCAAACAATAAACAACACCGAAAAGGCAGAATGGCTTCGGGAAAGTCTAGACGGAAGCCTCAAATCAGGAAGGAACGATTTATGACACATTCTGATGTTCGATGGATAGCTTGGTTGGATACAGTGCGAGCCCAGATGTGTGGTGAGGTATCAATTCAACATTATTGATTTTCAGATTGGAGCCGGACTTCAGAGTCTTCCAAAGTCGAACTTTTTTTTGTGAAAATACATTAATAGTAAAATAACTTGGAACGCAGCTCTGATATTTTGAGTAATCAGTGCTATGAGTCTATAATGATATAACTGATTTTGTTATACAATCTAAATTCTGATTGGTATGTAATAACTTTAATGATGGCTTTCTAATAATTTTTGACGCGAGGTATTTTCAAAAAAAGTGTCATGTGGAACTCTGGAATTGTAGTAAGTGAAACTTGTGATAAGAATGTAATTTTATGGCATAAAAATGTAAAATTTTTGAATATATTGTGATTCTATTGCATAAAAATGTAATTTTTATTTTAGGAATATAATGTAATTTTGTATCAAAGTTTGACTTGAATGTGTAATATTGCTTGCGAAATATTTGATGTTGAATGCGTATTTCGAATTGTAATAATTAAGGTTAAACACGTGTCGTCACTAAGCTGTAATATCCCCTCTCTCAGAGCGATCAAGGTCACACAGAGGAATTTGCAATTTAACCTCAGAAGAAAACCATGGTCTCTTAAATTGTAAATCCCCAACGGCTCTCGGACACGGGCCGACACATTTAACTAATTGATCCCTAACAAAACTAGCGCGCGTTACACATTCCACGCACAAACAGATTGCTTTAGTAGTATAAATAGATATATAGATTGTTTTGTTAGGTATTTGTAGATGTATTAGAATTGGTAAATATTTACATGTATTGTATTCAACTGACTGTACATAGCAGACATTTCTTTACATTTCTGACATTTGTGATGTCATGTCTGAAATATTTTTTTAAGTATCCTTAGAACTTGAAACAAAAAAAAATAATAAAAAAAAAATAAGGCTTTTAGTGTCAGCCTTGCCTAGATTTAAATGGCATTATATTGAGATCCCGGACAGAAATGATTAATGAACTAAATTTAGGTATCTTATATAACACAATTTAAATTCTGAAGTATCAAGAAAGTATATGCCTAATTTTCACTTTGTTTTACTTATACAACTAATAAGATGTTAATACTATGTTTTGTTTGTACAATTGAGAAAACTAACAAGTGAAATACAATTGAAATTGAAATGTGCAACTGTTCAGTTAGAAATGCTTAGAAATTGAAATTGTAGTTTTAGAATGTTTAAGATTGCAGGTGAATTATATATTTTGGTGCAGGAATAAGATTACTATGAAACTTGTATTTTGGATGTCTGAACGGGATTCCGGTCAGTCAGACATGAGTGCAGCTCTACGTTTAAATTAGATTTTTTGTTTAAGTAGACGGAGGTGTACTTGCAGTGACGGATACCAGGAGGAAGAAGTGCTGGCTACAGAATGAGATGGACGCACCAGCAATTGCCAGGGAGCCGAAGGACAAGTTCCGATGAAATGCTGCCGATCACACTATACGGCAGAGAAGGGCTATTATTCATTTGAGTTAGTTTTTCCGGGATTCCAGCTATGGACTCCGAATTAAGAACAACCTGCCGATGATAAAGTGCAGAGACTTTTTGTAATAAACTTTGCTTCTAGGTTATGTTACTCAAGACGAACGAATGTTAAAAGGGGTAAGGAATCAGTTCAGGCTGAGAGTAGTTTCTAGGGGAGTGTAGGAAATTGCATAGACTCCCAATCTCGTGGGGAGTTTTATTAAAAATCCGCGCCCGCACCCCGTTAAAGGGGTGGCTGTCTAAATTTTTTTGTTGGGTCAGGGAGAGTGTAGGGTTCTCGTGTTGCTCAGATGCAAATTTCTGGTAGCAGCGCTGTACATGCCAGCCAAAGTGAGTTCGGCGCAGGTGTTTGATCTATTTAAAGGGCACACGCTGAGTTGTCAAAAGCCCAAGACTTTAGTAGCGATACGGGAGAGAGCCGAGGCAAGCTTGATGGAAGGTGATAGCGGTGTTTAACTGATAGAGCGTGTATTGGTATTTAGCCGAGGTGGCTGCACGACTTCGAGAATTAGCTCAGAGCCGAGGTTTACGTGTATTATTAGTAAATGCCTACTCTGCCTGAGGGATTCATTGCGACCTTTAGTTTCTTAGTACCGCGGGTTGCGGTACTGCTGTGTATTATTTGGGAAGCCCCAAGTCGGGCTATGTTAGTCTGCCTCTACGTAGAGAATAAAGGAGTTATTCCGAAGTTAGCCCTCGTACTTTATAATGTGCCTGGACCGTTAGAGATATAAAAAGAAAGGAAGAACCACATACACTGAAAGACAACATTTCAATGGAATAGAGCTAGATCAGTATGCCATAAAAACGAGCCTAAATGATTATGTCCACGGAAAATGCATGAAAGTGTAACTGAATTCTTTTAATTGCTTCTCTGTCTTAAACTATATTAATGTTGTCATCACACTGAAAGACAACATTTCAATCCATGGAATAGAGCTAGATCAGTATGCCATAAAAACGAGCCTAAATGATTATGTCCACGGAAAATGCATGAAACTGTAAATGAATTATTTTAATTGCTTCTCTGTCTTAAACTATATTAATGTTGTCATCACACTGAAAGACAACATTTCACTAGAATAGAGCTAGATCAGTATGCCAAAAAAATGTGCCTAAATAATTAGGTCCACGGAAAATGCATGAAACTGTAATTGAATTCTTTTAATAGCTTTTCTCTCTTAAACTATATTAATGTTGTCATCACACTGAAGGACAACGTTTCAATGGAATAGAGCTAGAGCTAATGGAAATAAGCTTGAAATTAAAATATAATTACTAATTTAAAACTTAATCTAATTACGTTTCCATTAGAATTATAAAGAAGAGTTTCGACGAGGAATTTCAAAGTAGTCGAGAGCAAAGAAATGTGTTTTCAGAACGCTGTGTACGTAAACAAAGAATTAGCGAAAGAAAAATATCGTACTGTCTGGAGTTCGAATACATTTTTAATTTGAAAAGAAGTGCTGATAGAATTTCCATTAGCGATCATGTAAACAAAAAATATATATGTCTTGAGAAGGAAGTGATCTTTAAATAAAAATTCTTTGAAATGCAAAATATATTAAACTAGAATGAATTTTTTTTTCATTTTTGCCCGGGCTTTCATTTCTTCAGT
Organism: Dolomedes plantarius; assembly: GCA_907164885.2. NCBI lineage: Eukaryota > Metazoa > Arthropoda > Arachnida > Araneae > Dolomedidae > Dolomedes > Dolomedes plantarius. Next base: position 71,956,468 of record OU015493.1, on the reverse strand, counting down.
TAAGACATTTCTAAAGCTATGGAAAAGAAAACAGTTTTGAGTTTCATTTTCCCTGAATGTAAAAGAATTTTTTCTGGAATGAATGCTATTTTAAAAAAGTTAAATTCTTATTAGTATTTTAAAACTTACCATGAGTATCTTACATAATCATTCTCTGCAGATGTACATTTTGAGATAAAATATTTCAAAAGATTATTTTAAAACTTCTTTGTGCATGATTTATAGTTTTGAATATTGTGTAAATATAAGGTTATTTTATATATGACATATTTTACTGTCCTTGCTTAGTCGACAGAGCTTGTATTGTTAAAAAAATTTTCCTATTTGAAATAGAGGAAGTAATATTGATTCAAAGTAATATTTTATGTATTTCTGTTAATGTGGACTTTGAATGCCATTGAGCATATATATATGTGTAATAATAACGCGTATCCTAAATTTTTCTCAATAAAGCTGAACCCTATTTAAAAAATGAAATCGAAAATCGAAATAGCCTAATGTTCTCTTTAACGGGAAAGTTATTTTTAGACTTCCGTGATCTCGATCCCCCTTCGAAGATATACCACATGATTGCGGTCAACCAATTAAAATATTTCTAAGCCTAGCGGCAAAATCAGAAGTTAATCAGTATAAAATGTGTGACGAGAGGATTTTCGCGCCCTCTACTTCCTTGGAGCAGGTTTATTACTTCCTTGCTCGCTGTCTGCGTACTGCTCCAAAATATATTAGGATGTAACTGTATTCCATACTCACGACTGTGCAGTTCCGGGCAGTCCAGTGCCATTGTTGTCAAACATCATGCCGTCAGCTTGTGCCAATTCGTTCAACTATGTATAGCTGTGTATCTTCTCTAATGTCTTAAAGTTTGGTTCCATGGAATAAAATATTTCAAGTGTTCATCGTGTTCCTGTTCTTTCCTCAAGTGTATATATGTGAATCCATCTCCTGTACCGATCTACTAGAAGTATTACCTCTCTGGCTATGTCTACATTGTCATGTTTCGTGTACTCTACACAGTTAAAGTTATTGGTGCGAGAAAATACCCGTTTTTCGTTATATATATATATATATATATATATATATATATATATATATATATATATATATATATATATATATATATATATATATATATATATATATATATATACACTGCTGGCCACTGTAAATGCAACACCCTGAAGGAAACATGCAAATAACATGAAATTTACAACATGCATTAGAAGAGGTGAGATATGCAAATGATTAGAATTTCAGGGCAGACGCACATCACGCGCGCCTGTGGTGCCACTTCAAAGCGCTATGTAAGGCTTGGAGATTTCGACGATTTCAAGTTCGGCAATTGTGTTTTTCTTGTGGTTTTTTCAAAAAAACGATCAATTATGCCTCGTCTAAAACAGCGATCATCTTTTGATCAAGTATTCGAGTTCGACAGAGGAAGAATAGTGGCCTACCGAGATTGTGGATTACCTTTCAGGGAAATCGGTAGTCGTGTTGGACGAAACCAAACAACTGTAATGCGGATATGTGATAGTTGGATGCAGGAGGGTACGACGGACCGGCGTGTTCGATCGCATCCACCTCAGCGCACCACTTCACGTGATGACAGGCAAATTGTGCGCATGGTAGTGGCGGATCGCTCAGTCACATCACGAACCATAGCACAGCACATGCAGTCTGTAACGCATCATCCAGTGTCTGCGCGTACCATTCGACGCCGTTTACAGCAGAGTGGTCTGTCCGCAAGACGTCCATTGCTTTGTTTACCCTTGACGCAGAACCACAAACGTCTCCGCCGCCAATGGTGCGATGACAGAAGGATGTGGACGGCAGAATGGAATGAAATTGTCTTTACTGACGAGTCACGCTTCTGTCTGCAACACCACGATGGTCGCATTCGAGTCTGGAGATACCGTGAAGAGAGGATGCTGAACAGCTGCGTTATGCACCGCCACACTGGTCCTGCACCGGGTATTATGGTATGGGGCGGTATTGGATATCACTCTCGCACACCTCTAGTACGCATTGCCGGTACTTTAAACAGCCAGCGCTACATCTCCGAGGTGTTGGAGCCAGTTGCCCTTCCTTACCTTCAGGGCTTGCCCACAGCCATATTTCAACAGGATAATGCGCGACCACACGTGGCACGTATTGTCCAACGGTTCTTCGTCAATCGCCAGATTGAATTGCTTTCCTGGCCGCCTCGCTCTCCGGATCTTTCGCCGATAGAAAACATGTGGTCCATGGTTGCTCTACGATTGACCCAGATTCCATCCCCAGCTGCCACAGCAGATCAATTTTGGCAACGTGTAGAAGCTGCTTGGTCTGCTGTACCCCAAGAACTCATCCAAAGTCTCTTTGAATCAATGCCGAGGCGTGTGGCAGCGGTGATCTCCAACAATAGCGGCTACTCTGGCTACTGATTTTGGCAGGAACCACAGTTCACAGAAGTCTATAAATTTAATCATTTGATACTTGGTCAACATGTTATCTGCAAAATAAATTTTGTTGTGATATCTCTTGTCTTTCTTGGTGTTGCAATTTGGGTGGCCAGCAGTATATATATATATATATATATATATATATATATATATACATACAAAAATCGAGGAGTTGCCTGATATTATTGATAACTATTTAAATTAAATTTTAGTAGTCTAACTAAATAACATTATTTAAAAATAAATACATTAACCTTATATAGTCGTATTAAATTGCTATAATAATCCCTTCATACGGACAAATATTTATTATAGCAAACTTAGAACCTGTTTCTGACAGAAAATCATAGGAAAGAACATTTCCTCACAAATGCCACGGTAGTTCCGACATCGAGGTATGGAGACAGTAGTTCGATCCTCGCACCAATGAGGCATTCGCACAATGATAACAGTTCTCTGGATAGAAAAGCTGAAAAGTGTTAAGTTAAATATTGGGAAAACAAGTTCCTTTCGGAAAAAATTTGTTTCGTCCAAAGTAAATCTATAAAGATAACAAGTCTGTGTTATTGACCTGAAAAAAAGTAGGAAAGAATACGTCTGGAAATATCACGAAAAACTACACCTTTCGGATATGAACTACATATCAACAACAACGCAGGGGTAGTTCATATCTGTTAATACCAGGTTTGAGATTTGAAGATCTGAGTTTTATCCTCATCCCTGATCCTCATCAAGAGATCAGTACAAGAGTATATTTTCTCCAAAAAATAATTTCTCCAAAATAATAATTTCGATATTGGAAATTTTTTTATGGAGAATGAATTCTTTAGAAAGAAGTATATTATTTATACGTATTTCATATAAGAGACAATCCGAGTGATTTTAATGATTATCATTTTAGGAAAACTTTTTTTTTTCAAAGAAACATTTTCTATACTCATCTAATCAAATATTTGTAAAATAATGTTTTCTATCTTGTATTCTAAAATCTTTGATGTTACCTAATAACCATTAATTTTTAGTGTAAAATTTATTGTCAACCGCAATAAAAATTAATAACATGCAGAGTTCTATACGGGAATCTATATTCAGGTCTGGTGTATCGCCAAACACATATGTGTAGAAAGCAAAATATACTCACATGTTTACCAACGCAGTTTCTGTCAAAACTTAGTGAAACAAATTTATTCAGATGTTGCTAATTATTCAAATTTCACAGTTAAGCTTTTATAAAGCTGGTAATTTATTGTATTAATAAACTTACTAACCAAATACTTAATTTAAATATTTCCTGCTGTAAGATATATTGGCACATACAGTGAATAATATTATTCAACTACTTAAAACTCTACATAATTCATAGGCATAGCAAGTTATCTCCCCAACATCGATGGATGTTTTAAATTTTGTATTCATTAACTTCTTACAGATTTGTAGTTAGATTGTGTTGTTTTTCATGCCACTTAACCAATACTCCAAAATACTAGTAGTTAACTTGGTTGAAAAGTATTTTCTGCTATTCCGGAGGTTACACCAGTTTCTCTAAATTGCCCATATTCCTCGAGAAAATACAATAAACGAGTTTTATTAAAGGCATACAATCCCATAACTGCAAAGAGTATAAATGGAGTTAAATATAGGTATGGAAAAAATATGTTATACCAAATTTATTTTAACACGAATATTTTTTTTATCTTTATTTAAATCAAATAATTATTTCATTTTTTAATAAAAGTCTCACTTTTAGGCATTTCCTTTAAAAAAGGGAGTTAAAAAAGTCTCATATAGGAAAAAGTTCTATTGAAACACCCATTGAAATGTATCAGTTAACCTGCAAAAACAAACTCGTAAATTGCAAAATCTGCAAAAATATTCAGCAATACAAACTGGTGTAAGTTCACACATTTCAACAGATCAACATCGAAACAGTTGAAAATTGATAACCAGTCAAATACATCTAGATTCATTTATATTGAATAGTATATATCCTCTTTATAATACCTTGTCACTACTGTTTCCCTCTCTCACAAATCATTCCGACTTAAGTTTGTCACAGGCGGATGAACAGTCGAGACATTTCGAGCTCACAAAATGGTCAGATGGGACATTTTGGGCGCCATAACGTAAATGAAACTAGTAAAACTTCGTGATTTAATGTATCGTGATTTAAATTACAGATAAGGCAGTTGCTTAAAACTAATCGCATGGCGTACACCAAAAGATAGAGGATATCATATAATTATCACCCTTTAACACATTTTTATGACATTATAATTATAAAAAAATCGACAGCAGTGTAACTGTTTTTGAATGACCCAGAAAAGATCGCCATATGATGAACATGAATTTTTAATTTCTGAAAAGCATTCTGTTTAGTATGAAACCAATTATCCCAGAAAAAAGAAATCTTAAGCTATTTTTAAATTTATTTTGAGTTAGACTGAATTTGATTCTTATGTCAATTTTTCAATTTTCCGTTGAGAGTTGTCTGAGAGTGTCGCCCACATATAAATAGATTTTTCTGTTTGAGAATTACCATTTCCAAACATTTCATATCAAGTTAGATCTTCAAAGAATGCTTCTTTTTATTTTACCAAGCAACTTCTCTATTTCAAATCCTATTTTCACCATCTCTCAAATTTAGTGGTGATTTTAAAACATTGCATTGTGTTAAAGAAGCTGACAGCAGGCTGTTTCGGTTAGTGTAACACACGAAATTTGTTCCAGTGATGCAATTTGCTTGGGCTTATGAACAATTACTGAGCTAACCCTTTCCAGTATGGTGGGATTAGAAGAGTCCCAACTAATTATATTTTTTCACCTTAAATTCTATTCATTTGAACTGCATTTCTAATATAGAATACAATTGGTTTTTAATCATAGTTTTAGGTTGTAAATGACAGATCATAACAGGGTTCTCCATTTTTGCATAAAAATTCGCTAAAGTAATAAGTAAAAAGTGTATTTAGGACTGCAAATTTTTTGAAGGATTTTGAAAATATTTATCTATGTATATTGCTATTAATTTGTTGTGCGAAACGTGCCTCAAGAAATTGCTTCCAAGAAAAGCGATTGTACGACATTGTGTGTGATCTAACTAGAAATTCCAGCGAGACAGGTGCAAACCTAGACGGTTGCTGAAAGCCAAGGCAATATATTGACAATTGAGATCTGGGAAAGTCAGAATTTTCCATTCAGAATAGGAATTTTTTTAAATTGATAATTCTAAATAAGTGTTATAATTCTAAATAAGTGCATATATATATATATATATATATATATATATATATATATATATATATATATATATATATATATATATATATGTGGGCAATAAATATCGAAAATTTATTTTAAAGAAATTGTTGACGGTATTTTATTGTATATATCTTATTTTCCTTGATTTATATTATATACTGTAAAACTATTGTAATATCCACTATGGTGCAGGGATGTCTTTGTTGCATGGTGGGACAAACGGTATCCCACCTCCCCCTGTAAATATAAAATCAGCAGATTTTTTTTTTTTTTTTTTTTTTGGGGGGGGGGGGGGGGCATTAAATATCTATGTAAGTACATCTGATCCTCTATACAACATTTTTTCCAAATGTCAATTATATTTTAATACATCGTGTCGCTAAAGGTGAAGATAGGAAGTTATAGTATATTTAAACATTTTATAAATATTAAAGAATTGTTAAACAATTTTAATAATGGTCCGTCTTGCCTCGTTGTTTGCTAATGTTTAAATAGTATCATTTTTGTTAAAAATTATATCTACTTCAAAATTTGTTGTTGTTACTAATGACCAATGGTCGGAATTATCCTAACTACGTCCATTGTGGTGGCAAACACAAAGAGACTTACATATATTAATGCTTATTCAACCTATTATTTATTCACAAACCAGGTTCCTAAAAAAAAAACACGTATAGAAACAAGTAAAGTAGCCTTGGTTGCTTCTGCTCAATATATGTCCATTGTGTGAATTAAATTGACAGGCACTATCAATTGCAAATACATACATTTATTAAAAATCACTTCTATATTTATCAAACAATAAAAAAATTAACTAACTAACCTATGAACATTCTTAAAAATGGTATGCCCTGGCCAACAGGTAATTAACTTTACAAGCAAAGGAAAGAATTGCAGGGACTCTAGCCTGTAGAATTTACAGTGGATTATCAAAAATAATAATCATAAAATTCCTGATTATACAATGCACATTATATGAAAAATAATAGTAATCACAAACTTCATCTAATTAACCCTAGAGGAACGGCTTCTCCTCGGCGGAATAAAAAAAGAGAAAAGTAATTATAATAAAAAAGAGAGAAAAAAGAATATTACCCTATTCACAAACATCTACACTTACACATTACTGCAATTGGATGTAACAGAACTGCGTGAACACTGGATTGAATAACAGTCCGATTCCTTTGTTGGAAAAATAATTAAGAATGCCTTTGCAGTGGTTGATTTGTCTATTTCATGGAAATTAACTGACCCTCATCACTTGTTTTGCTTCCTAGATGGAAAAACTAAAGTTCTAAAACAATTTGGAGAAGAAATGGCTAAACAACTAGTAACTACTGTGAACTTCCAGTGATTGAATTTTCACCTATTGAAAATAATATTCCATAGTGAGAACAAAAATATTTTTTAGAAATGTTTAATGCAATCTCTGTTGGAAGGTGCTCCTCTGATTTGTCCATGAAAATACCAGGAAAACTCCGTCTTTCATGATGGCTTACCTTAGCAAACCGAAAACGTCGCTTGTATGTGGGAACAGAATGTCCTGCAAAAAATCTCCCAATACTGATTGAGTACATTTTGAAAATGTATGCTCCTGTTTGGTTGACCATAAAGCTGAAACCATCTTGTATACACAGATCGAAGCATTTGTGGAAACTTCTAAGCTATTCCCGTTACCTCAATCAGACACTTAAAAATGTAAATGACCCAGTCAATCAAAGAAATGCATACTTTGTATCGCCTGAATATTTCCTCCTTTGTATGTCAAATGATCGCACGCAGGTAACAGAGCTTGGATGACGCCTGTTTCAAAAATGAAGGGCTGCAAATTAAGCACGCATGAGAAATTTTTCAATTCAACATACAAATTTTGTTGCCAAGGACTATATTGATATTAGTCAATCGAATGCTGTTAAAGTAACAGAACCTCCCATGAGGACGCATCTTTCTGAAGACAAACTAAAGCAGTTTATAAAGGAAGCAAAATAATGTGACCATGAAAGACAATATAACTTACCATGTCACACACATACAGTAGAAAGGATTATTAAATTATTTACAGAGTCATCGTTGTCCGTTTGTAGCACTTCTCCAAGAGAAGCATTGATTAAAACAAAAATATATTCTCAAAAGATAATGCCAAAATTTTAAATAAAAAACAGTTCAATTTGTCAGTGAAATAAGTAATAGAAATTATGAGTGATTACTATAGACTTTTGAAACAGATGAAATATTTTATTCAAAATAACATTATACCTTTAAATACATTATATTTATTTTATTTAAATAAGTGTGATTTGATTATTTTATATAAGGCTCATCAATTACAAATTGATTTTCTTTTATTCCAATGTGTATTATAAGAATATGCTACCGTAAAATTCATAGGATGGAAATCGCGAAATTCTACAAAATCAGTTGTTCTGTAATTACATCTAAAAATTAGCAATAATTAAAATGCGCAAATTTCTGTAGAAATATATTATTTGGAATATTTTGTTTACAATATATATATATATATATATATATATATATATATATATATATATATATATATATATATATATATATTAATTATAATATACTTTAAAACACGTTTTAAAAAATAGTAATTTCCTCACTTTTTTATAACAAATATCCATTTTGCAGCCCTTTGCGGTACTTGAAAATAATTTAGTAGAGAAAACAATTTTACAATCTTTATTTTATTTTAAAAGGGCAACTTTTGCAGGCTGTAGGAAATCTCTTTGTAAAAACCAGCTTTTTGCTTTCCATCCTACTCTTTAGACCTCGCCGAACAAAAGATTCCCTGCTTCTGCCCTCAAATTTACAACGAAAATCGAGTGGTGTATACTATTTTGAAAATATTTATTGATTCTAAGACAGACACTGACGAATACAGTTTCCAACACATTGGATGAAATCTTACACACGTGCGTTCCAAAGATGAGAATTAAAGAGGAATATAGTTATTAAAAGGTCAATTTGTAACTCAGGAGATGTATATAAAATAAGATAGGGAATTTATGATATTTGGTGTACAAAAGTATATATATCTCTCTTTTTCTCTCTATCTCTCTCTCTCTCTCTATATATATATATATATATATAAATATATATATATATATATATATATATATATATATATATATATATATATATATATATATATATATATATATATATATATATACATACATACATGCATACATACATACATACATACATACATACATATATATACACTCAAGAGCCAAAACATTATGACCACCTGTCAATAACGAGTTGGCCCACCTTTGGCGCGCAACACATCTTCAACCCGCCTTGGCATGGATGCCACAAGTCCTTGGTAGATGGCAGAAGACAGATTGTACCAGATGTTTCAAGCAACGGTCACGCAAATCGAAGAAATTGCGAATTGGTGGTCTTTGAACTCGGAGCTGCCGTCCCATGACATCCCAAATGTGTTCTATAGGATTGAGATCCGGTGAGTTAGGCGGCCAGGACATTAACTGGAATTCAGCATCATGTTCCTGGAACCACTCCAACACAATTTTAGCCTTGTGACACGTGGCGTTGTCCTGTTGGAACATTCCATTTCCAGCTGGAAAAACAGAGGCCATGTAAGGGTGCAACTGGTCCGCAATGATGTTCAGATACCCTGTAGCATTCATGGTCTGCTCTACCACAACCACGGGTCCCAGAGACGCCCAAGAGAACGTCCCCCAAAGCATAATACCGCGAACCACCGGCCTGTGTATGACCTATTGTACATTGAGGGAGCAACAGTTCGCCTGGAAGACGGCGTTTCCTGACACGGCCATCGGCATGATGAATGACAAACCGTGATTCATCTGACCAGGCAATTCTCTCCCACTGATCCATGGACCAGTCGCGATGTTCCCGGACCCAGCGCAGGCGCAGTTGGCGATGACGCTTGGTCAGCAAAAGCACACGAGTGGGACGTTTGCTGCGTAGCCCCATATCCAACAGTGTCGGCTGAACAGTATGCTGCGATACTATTCTACTTGGCCCTGTATTGTATTGGGCTGTCAGCTGAGCCTCTGTCTGGCTCCGGTTTTGCTTCACCATGTGAGACAGTCTCCGACGACCTTTTTCTTTGATAGCGTGTGGACGTCCAACACCATGTCGTCTACTGCTGTTTTCACCGCCATTCATCAACTTTGCATAAGTACTAAAAACTGTAGGTCGCGAACAACCCACGAGTCGTGTAGTTTCGGAAATACTTGTTCCGAGCCTTCGAGCCATTACAATCTGCCCTCAATCTAAGTCGCTTAGATCCGCAGCCTTTTCCATCACACACAGAAGTATGTGAAAGAATGATTCTCCAGACTCACCAGCAGCAGTTAAATACCACTTCCACCTGGACACATGCCCTCCACGTCATCCAGGCGAATTCATTGCAAAATGTAGGAGTGGTCATAATGTTTTAGCTCTTGACTGTATATATATATGTATATATATATATATATATATATATATATATATATATATATATATATATATATATATATATATATATATATATATATATATATATATATACACTGCTGGCCACCCAAATTGCAACACCAAGAAAGACAAGAGATATTACAACAAAATTTATTTTGTAGATAACATGTTGACCAAGTATCAAATGATTAAATTTATAGACTTCTGTGAAGTGTGGTTCCTGCCAAAATCAGTAGCCAGATTAGCCACCATTGTTGGAGATCACCTCTGCCGCACGTCTCGGCATTGATTCAAAGAGACTTTGGATGACTTCTTCGGGTACAGCAGACCAAGCAGCTTCCACAAGTTGCCAAAGTTGATCTGCTGTGGTAGCTGGGGATGGAATCTGGGTCAATCGTAGAGCAACCATGGACCACATGTTTTCTATCGGCGAAAGATCCGGAGAGCAAGGCGGCCAGGGAAGCAATTCAATCTGGCGATTGACGAAGAACCGTTGGACAATGCTTGCCACGTGTGGTCGCGCATTATCCTCTTGAAATATGGCTGTGGGAAAGCCCTGAAGGTAAGGAAGGACAACTGGCTCCAACACATCGGAGATGTAGCACTGACTGTTTAAAGTAGCTTCAATGCGTACTAGAGGTGTGCGAGAGTAATATCCAATACCGCCCCATACCATAATACCCGGTGAACGACCAGTGTGGCGGTGCATAACGCTGCTGTTCATCATCCTCTCTTCACGGTGTCTCCAGACTCGAATGCGACCATCGTGGTGTTGCAGACAGAAGCGTGACTCGTCAGTAAAGACAATTTCATTCCATTCTGCCGTCCACATCCTTCTGTCATCGCACCATTGGCGGCGGAGACGTCTGTGGTTCTGCGTCAAGGGTAGACAAAGCAATGGACGTCTTGCGGACAGACCACTCTGCTGTAAACGGCGTCGAATGGTACGCGCAGACACTGGATGATGCGTTACAGACTGTATGTGCTGTACTATGGTTCGTGATGTGACTGAGCGATCAGTCACTGCCATGCGCACAATTTGCCTGTCATCACGTGAAGTGGTGCGCTGAGGTTGATGCGATCGAACACGCCGGTCCGTCGTACCCTCCTGCATCCAACGATCACATATCCGCATTACATTTGTTTTTTTCGTCCAACACGACTACCGATTGCCCTGAAAGATAATCCTCAATCTCGGTAGGCCACTATCCTTCCTCTGTCGAACTCGGATACTTGATCAAAGAATGATCGCTGTTTTCGACGAGGCATAATTGATCGTTTTTCTTTAAAAAAACCACAAGAAAAACACAATTGCCGAACTTGAAATTTTCGAAATTTCCAAGCCTTAAATAGCACTTTGTAGTGGCGCCTGCGCTGAAATTCTAATCATTTGCATATCTCACCTCCGCTAATGCATGTTGTAATTTGCATGTTTTCTTCAGGGTGTTGCATTTACAGTGGCCAGCAGTGTATATATATATATATATATATATATATATATATATATATATATATATATATATATATATATATATATATATATATATATATATATATATATATACAGTGTGTAACAAAATTATAAAACCACTGTGGATTTTGTGATTTTTTACTATAAATAGTATAATTTTTTTAAAATTAAATTAGGTTGATGTTAATAAATGAAATATAAAATATATGTATATTATTTTTAAGAGATATTTAAATATACTAATTATTTTATCAACAATTTCAATTTTTTCCGATCAAATATCTGTAACAAAATTATAAGACCACTAGTTAAAAGAAATTTTTTTTAATAAAAGTAATATGATGTTGATCCACCATTTTTCTGAATAACTTCAAATACTCGATTTTTCATTGAATTAATTAGGTTTTCGAGCAAATATTTGTTAATTTTGTCCCATTCATCCATGATAGCTAGTTCCAATTCATACACAGAATCATACTGACGGTTATTTGCATACACTTGACGAGCCAAATGGCCCCACAAGTTTTCGGTGGGATTCAGGCCTGGACTAAGGCTTGGCCAGTTTAAGACCTTGATTTTTTCTTTTTGAAACCAGTTTTTAGTTGATTTAGACACATGGCATGGTGCATTGTCTTGCTGAAATTTCCAGTTTCACCCTCCTAAAAATGGGCTAAAAGGTATAAGGTGTTGGTAAAGCAGTTGTTGATAACAAATAGAGTCCATTTTTCCAAGAACTAGCTGCAGATCACATTTCCCATCATATGCAAAAGCTCCCCACACCATCACAGAGCCACCACCCATCTGTCTTCTGAAGAAAACCCGAGATTCCGTGCGTAAATCATGCCAGTAGGAAATATTACCGTCCGGGCCATCCAACTTAAATATTTTTCGTCGGAAAAAATAATATTTTTCCAAGCAGCATCCCAGGTCATGAGTTCCTTTGCCCACTTCACTCTTCCTTCTATATGATGCTTTAACAGTCTTGGTTTTCTATTTAATTTCCGAAGAGCAACATTTGAATTTGATCTTAAAGTGACCCAGACTGTCATATGTGAAATAGTTTTACTTGTCTGCTGTGTTATTTTACGAGTAGACAAGTTGTGTTTCGTTGCAAGCTTGAAAATTCGTCTATTATCGCGAGCTGATAATTTACTCTTTCTGCCAGATCTTTTATATTTTAAATAAAAATCTATTTTACTTAAAACGTTATGAATAGCAGTTTTAGAACGTTTAAGTATCTTACTTATTTCACGTTCCGATTTTCAAGAGCCCTTATAAAACCAAATTTTTCGAACTTCTAGTTCAGATAATTCTCTTCCACGTAGCATTGTGAATTTCCTCACAAAAACAAACAAATTAAATTCTATTTCTTATACAATATTATCGTTTGGGCTTTTTTGTTATATAAAGTTACAGTTTATCTACGAATTTGAAAGAAAAAATAAAATAGTTTTAAATACGCAAAAGAATTTAAATAAAAAAATAAGTGGTCTTATATTTATGTTACACCCAGATTTCAAAAAATCTTTTACTGTGTGAAATTAACTCAATTTTTTTTCCTTTAAGCGATTTATTTGAGAAAATATAACTTTTTTCATTTGCTTCAAATTTTAAAATTATTCATTTTATCCATTGTAATATTAAAATAAGTGATATTTTGGGTGGTCTTATAATTTTGTTACACACTGTATATATATATATATATATATATATATATATACAGTGGCTCCCAAAAGTGTTCGTATACTTACGATTTTCAAAGAAATTGGGGTCTATCCATTGATTAAAATGAATATTTCAGAATGGGTATTTAATAATAAGATCTATAATCTATTCTTAACAAAACTACATGAAATATTTTGAAAACATAGTAAAACTTTATTTTTAAGAAACCAATAATCCAAAAGTAACAAAAACTTTATCTCACAAAAGTCATCGTACACTTGTAAAAAATCTCTACATATTAGTAAATATTCTAATTTTTCGTTAAATTAATATTTAGTAGGATATCCTGTAGCATCCACAACAACTTTTAAATGCCTGGGAATAGATTGCTTTAGTTCTTTTGTAATTTTTGCATCAATGTTCATCTATTCTTCCATCATAATTGTTTTTAGTTCGCTTTTCGTGTGAATGTCGTGTTTTCGTACTCCAACCTCCAGTTCTCTCCAAATATGTTCTATTGGGTTTAAATCTGGCGATTGAGGTGGTGTTTTCAAAACTTGTGGACAATTATAGAGACAACAGATGGGAACGTTGAGAGTCGTGTGCTTAGTATCGTTATCTTGATAAAAAACAAAGTTGTTTCCAATACCCAAATTTTGTGCTGATAATTTTAAATTGTCTCTTAAAATATTTATAAAAACAGCATGATTCATTATGCCATCAATAAATACCAAATTTCCTAGTCCTGATGCTGACATGCACCCCCACACATGGATACCTCCACCGGCATGCTTAACTGTTCCTACTAAGTTCTTGGGATTAAGTTCCTCATTTTTTTCTTCTTCATACAATTATACGCCCATCAGCACTAAAAATGTTCATTTGCAAATAAGACATTATTCCAATAGGTTTGGGGCTTATTTATGATTGATAGTGCGAAGGGAAGCCTAAACTTTCTGTTTTTCTCACTCACAAAAAATTTTCTATGGGAAGAACGCCCATGTAATCCAGCTGTTCTGAGAACTCTTCAAAAAATTTCAGGTGAAATTGAAGTAGAAAATGTTTCATTGAATTCTGCAGAAACATTTACAGCACTCAAACGTGAATTTTTCACAAATGTTCTAATTATAAATCTCTGATCACGTTTTGTTAACTTTGCCGGATGGCCTTTTCTTACCTTGGTTCCGATCCAATTTTCTTCTTTAAACCGCTTTTTCACATACTGCACAGTAGAATGAGATAAATTAAGCAATTTAGCAATATTCCGAACTGATTTACCACTACTATGATGAAAAATAATCAATTTTCGAATGCTGTTTGTTGTTTCTTTACGACTACGAGCCATTTTTAAATAATAAATAGAATATTAAGGAGTAGGCAAGAAAAATTAAAGCCAAACGATATTTTAAATGCCACCTTAATTAAAAAATAAAAATAAAGCGACAGACGATAATTTTAATTAAGAATTTATCTGAAAATATTTCAGTGTACGATGACTTTTGTGAGATAAAGATTTTGTTACTTTTTGATTACTGGTTTCTTAAAAATAAAATTTTACTATGTTTTCAAAATATTTCATGTAGTTTTGTTAAGAATAGATTATAGATCTTATTATTAAATACCCATTCTGAAATATTCATTTTAATTAATGGATAGACCCCCTATTTCATTGAAATTCGTAAGTGTACGAACACTTTTGGGAACCACTGTATATATATACACTGAAGAAAAAAACTGGTACAGGCGTGCGTATGCAAATAACGGAGATATGCAAGCAATCAGCGTAACGCGATGCGGTCGGCAGCGCCTCTATTATACAACAGGTGTCTGGCGAAACTGTTAGATTTATTCCTGCAGCTACAATGGCAGGTTATCACGAATTATGTGACTTTAAATGTTGCGTTATAGTCGGCGCACGAGAGATGGGACATAGCGAGAGATGGGTAGCGATGCAATTTGGATTTTCGCGCAAGATCATTTCACGAGTGTATCGTGAGTATCAAGTATCCGGTAAAATAATGAATATCTGACTGCGGTGCGGCCGGAAAAAGACCTTGAACGCACTGGATCATGGACGACTGACGAGAATCCTTGAACGAGATAGACGTGCAACACTTCCTCAAATTGCTGCGAATTTCAATGATTCGGCATCAACAAGTGTCAGCGTGTGAAATGTTCAATGGACCGTCATTCATATGGGCTTTTGGAGTCGCAGGCTCACATGTGCACTGTTGTTGACTGCACGACACAGAGATTTACACCTCGCCCGGGACCGCCAATACCTCCGTTGGACTATTGATGACTTGAAACACTTGTCTGACAAGTTTGTTACCAATTGCATCGGGAGAAAAGACGTGTAAGGGTATGGAGACAACCTCGTGAATACATGGATCGTACCATGAACAGGGGACTGTTCAAACTGGTGGAGCCTCTGCGATGGTATGGTGTGTGTGCAGTTGGCGTGATATGGGACCCCTGATACGACTATAGATGACTCTGACAGGTGACGTGTACATAAGCATCATGTCCGATCCATGTACCCATTCATGACCATTGTGTATTCTGACGAACTTACACAATTCGACCAGGACAATGTGACACCCTTAACGTCGAGATTTGCTACTGGGTAGCTCCAGAATCACTCCTCTGACTTTAGACAATTCCATTGGTCATTTAAATCCTCATATATGAATATTATTAACCATATCTGGGATGGCTAGCAACGTGCTGTTTAGAAGAGATCTCCACCCCCTCGTATGGATTTGTGGACTGCCCTGAAGGAATCATGGTGTGAATTGCCTCCAGAATACATTGAGACATTAGGCTAGTCCATGCCACGTCGTGTTCCAGGACTTTTGTGTGCTCGTGGGGGCTCTACGCGATATTAAGTAGGTGTGCCAGTTTTTTTGGTTCTTCATTGTGTGTATATATATATATATATATATATGTGTGTGTGTGTTAAGAATTGATTAGAAAAAAAAGAATAATCAAACAATTTACAGGGGGGGGGCTTCAGAATAATCAAATTTCTAGAATCAAATCTCATTAATTATCGTATTTCGAAACGCACCAATTCTCAATCCTAAGGAGGGAAATTCCCTTTTGAGAATCTAAAAATAGTATCAAACGTAGCCGCGCCCATTCCCCATCGCCGGCGCAGACGTCAGAAAGCCGGCAGTGACGATATCTACAAGAAATGCGAACTTACCCAATTGGATTTCCCACAGGCGTAAAGTTTTTGCTTAAATATTTGACAGAAATATCAAATGACTTTCGTTACAAAATAAACTTTCGGAGACAACAAAAATGGAAAGTAAAATAGAAGAAGAATATTTAAAACAGAAATTACACCTCGATGATAGTATGTTAAACCGAGACGATTTTTCAGTGACAGCAGTCACACGTTAGGACTGCTCCGCGTTTGAGTAGGGCGGGCGCTACGATGTGCGCCATCTTCGAGAGGTGATTTACGTGAAGTTGGAAGAAATAATAAATACTGTATATCGAAAAGGATTATCGTGTGAGTTTTGAACTGCCTTCCACTACGCTGTAGTTCAACTAAGTGATTATATATGACTGCAATATCTTCCATTATAGCGGGTGTCATACCACGCCCGTTATTTATATATATATATATATAATTTGTTAGGTAAAGAAAATAATTTTTTACCACGCTACAACCCGCATTAACTTAAGTCTTCCAAAATGAGTACTTAGATTAAATTGTCAAACAAATGTTAAATACAGAATACATTTTAAAATAAGATTACACCAGAATACAATGCCAGGTTATTTAAACATTTGCAGGGTCTTTAAATGATGTTTTATTCAACACTGCCCCAGGCAAAGACTTATTTGTTCCAATAAGATAAGCGAAGAATGTAAACCTTTTGCATTAATTATGCGATGAGTCTAAATTTTAGAAGGAATTTGCATACAACTATTTCTTAGTGTATATTTTGATTAAAACATTATACTTATATCCTTATACTTTATTCAATATTATTTTAATGTAAAATTCCTGATATTAAGTAATTTATGAATTCCTAATAAGTTTTGATTGTCTTAAATCTTTCTTAATAATGCACATCAGAAATCTATCGTGACATCTAAATGCAAAGATTTGACCAGATAGTGTTAAAACAGACTTTGTAAAGTGTTTTTTAAATTCGTCTCAACGTTTTAGGTGAAATAATTTTGTGTATCTGGAATATTATATTGTAATGTACTGCTAACGTATGTAATGTTAACTACTGTTTTCTTCTCAAATAGGAAAAACTGTTTCTACCATTGTTAATAAATTTCAACAAAGAGGAATTTTTCCCCAAAATTGTGTTACAAAAACAATCCTGGAACAGATATTCACATATGATGAAAAATTATATCTCATAGAATGTTAAAGGGTAAAAATAAAAATTAATTTTTTTTTATTTATAGTGAAACATTACTTGTTGAAACGGAATTTTCCCAGTGTGGAGCTTTTTTTTATCAATATAGATCTGATTCAGTTCAAGGGATATCCACAAAAACTATATAAAAAATCCAAGTTTACTGAAACAAAGACAAACAATAAAATCTTCACGAAAATTAACTTTACCATAAGTTAGTAATCTACAATTTTTTAAGTAGATTTCTAACTAATATATAAAAATAAACTTACTATCAGTAATCTTACTAATATATAAAACTATACTTACTATCCGTAATATTTGCTTAATTTTTGGTTGTACGTTGTTTGTAACCTTTTAAGAACTCACCATGAAAATAACATGTTAAATACAGAATTTATGTAACATGTCTCCGTGGATATAAATGCCCACTCTTTATTTTAGCCTTTTACAAAGTGGTCAGAATTCATCATAAGATGTTGAGTTTGCGGTTAGTAACAAAAGGTTAAGTTAGATTCTGTCCTTATTTCGTTTAACAATATTGCATACAGCGCCATTTCCACCCTGGTGGTGAGTTTTTGAATTTTTTTTGGCAGAAAAAAAATTCCCATGATCTCCTTTAAACTATTACCCAGTATAACAATATTTGATCCAGAAGTTTTCCTTTTATCACCATTTCAAAGTGGAACTTTAATTATAAACATCCTGTATATTCCGTATTACTTGAGTTCCAGTTGCCTTCGTATATCAAGATCCAATGGTTTCTGTTCAAATAGCCATACTAATAATATTCAGACCTGAGTTTAATTTATTTGAAATAAATTTTATGAAATTGAATTGAATTACATTTATACAAATCGGTAATCTAATAAAATACAGTTAAAAAATTTAAATATATAATCTAATAAAATGTTACAAATGTTTACGAATTACACATTATAATAAAATTATACGATAAATGATAAATGTTTAAATTTAATTATTTCATTAAAAATATCAATTAGCATCAATAACTTTGATGTTAATTAATTTTTTAAAATATATAAATTATTGAATCATTAAATTGTTTTTACTCGTTATCATAAATCATAAAAATGTAGCGTATTGCAAATTATTATCAATTTTTAAACTAAACAAAAATTCTTAAATATTTACTAATAAATTTCATATTAAAAGTTAAAGTTACATTTTATTTTTAATTTTTGATTGAATATATTAAAAAATAAAATAATGGTAATGAATAAATATATAAATTATTTATAAATCAATGTGAGTAGAATAAATTCAGTATAAATCTTCCTCAGATCGTAAAGACTGTTAGTTAAGTTTTGTGTATACTCGGATGTTCATCCAAGTATAGAAAAAAAGATCCGGATTCTTTTTTTGGAACTTGAGTAGAGATTACAAGTTTACATAAAAAAATATGATTCAAGATGTAAAATAAGAATTATGTTAAATGGTAAAATTAGTCTCTCTTATTTTAGGCTATTCGGAAAACTTTTTTTGACAAATTTATTCTGTAAATGAAAAAATAAACTTTGTGTGCAAGAAAAAGTTATATATACAGTCTTTTACAAGAAATATTTTGAAGAAGTCTTTTAGTTAGACATTTACAGGGGATTTAACAAAATTATTAATAAAAGTTAATTAATTAATTATAATCTGATACGTATTAGTATATTTTATTTTTTATGCAAATAATAAAATAGCAATAATGCTTGAAAATTTACATTTTAGTCGAAAAAATTTCCTTAAGGAGCATTTTTATTTAAATGGAATCATAATATAAAAGTATTACCATTATACATTTTTATAATTTGCAACATATTATTAATCTGCAATATTTTATTTTTATAATTTATAAAATTTTTCTTCTTTTATCACCTTATATCTTTAATAGGTTACTTAATTTTTATCTATTTAATCTCACGTAATGATGCATAGAAGGCTGTATCATCCATATTTAAACGGAAATCTGGGGTCATGATAATTAGCAGTAAGCCTACGTGATAAAGAATTTAGCCAGAGGGTTCAGGACAGGTGATTATTTAAATAGTAAGCTACGAGCTGTAGCTATCTATTAACATTTCGATTGTACTAATAAGGCCACTAGAGTACGCGCTTTCATCGTAAGAGCAAAGAATCATAATTCGAGCCTGAAGGATATTTTGTAGCTACGAAAATATTGTAAAAATCAGTTTTTGCCATTGAAACACTCAAGACCATTTCTGGTTTTACCAGTAGTTTATACAGAACTTGTAATTAACTCCAAGATGTCGCGAAACAAGTATACCCTAACAACCTGCGATAAAGCATGTATGTATTTTATGAGAGACTAGCTCAATACCCGTGCTTCGCTACGGATTAGATTCAAATTAAATGCAACGGTCAATGTATGCAATTAATGAACAAAATAAACAAAAAAAATATATATTTGTAATAAATACAACAGTCAATGCAATTAATGCCCCTCAAAAATATATTTATAAAAAAATCGTAACGGATATTTTTATAGAAAAAATAATGTAGAAGAAAATATTCAAATTAAATCTAATAGAACATATTAATGAATATACTACAGTTAATATAGTAAAGTTTGAGGAACATTTGTTTTGCTGCATTTTAATATTTTTTATTCAATCCTCTGCCACATTAGAAAGAAAGAAAAAAAAACATTTGACAATTTATTTCGTTGTTATGCACGTGACGCAAAATTAATTTAAAGTATTACAAAAAGAAAAGAAAACACGTGATCAGCATTTAATAAATTAAAATCTAAATATTATTTTTTTTAAATTCACCAAAAATCAGAAAATAGAGGTAAAGATTCGAAAAATATTTTATTGTAAAGGAATTTTTATGATCTTTCTCGTGATATAATTTTTATAACACTCAGATTATTATATTAAATGTAAACTTAAAAGAATGTTACAAAAACAGTTTAAAATTTAATTTAAAAAAATCTAAGAAGAATATTTCAAAAATATTTCTCTGCACCTTTACACTATAAGTAGAATCGCCATGCCAAATTTCAACCCATTAGGTCCAGCGGTTAGGTCTGTCCGTTATTTGTCAGTCAGTTACGGAACTGTTTTATATATATAGATAAACAATAATTTAATAAACTTTAAAGCAAAAAAATATTCCTATATTTCAAAGTGTCAAGGTATGTTTGCTGGGAAAAAATTAAAATATTCCTTATAGTGATTATTAACGCATATATACCTATAATCTACAGCAGAACACGCAATTAATTTCTAGATTTCAAGACGCACGAACGACCTTAAACTCTTTTATCAAGCATTTTTTCTTTTATAATAAATAAATAATAATTTAATAATCTATAAAGCACAAAGAAAAAACGGAAAACATTTATTTCCTAATGTGAAGTTTTGATTGCTGCGAAAATTAAATTATTCCTTTTAAAAAATTTGTTACAGTTATAATTCTGTGTTTGCTGTGCAAAGGGTGTGAAGTCCAAAATGCGCTAAAATGAGTTATAAAACCAGACATGTTTGAAAAATCAAGGGCTACTGCAGGGTGCAGAAAGCTAAGTCCAATTCCACTCCTAAATATTTTTATTCGTCAGGGAAAATTAGGGATATGTGAAACAAAATACAAACATTTTATTCTTAAAGGGGTTATGTCCGAATAAAGGACATAACAATCTTTACTCAACAAAAATAAAATTCGAAAAATTTGCTTTTTAAAAAATTAAAAATTAAACCTAAAAAACAGAATTTAGAAAAGCCGTTTTTTTTTCAATCTCGTTTCCCTCAAAACTACGATTTTGGGCTTGACACTCTTTACACTGCACACGCATAATTTAACGCATGTATACCTATAAACTAATTCAGAATCCGCACATAATTCCTATATTTCAATAAGCTAGAACATTCTTTTAACATTCAATTAAGCATGTATTCATTTCATGCGAAATATACAATAATATAAAAGGCTTTGAACATGAAAAAATATTCACTGAGCTTATAATATCAAGGTTTGATAGCTACAAAAAATAACCTGTCCGTTAAAAAAAATCATTATAGTCATTATTAACACATATATACCTATAAAAAATATATGCACACAAAAAAATAAATTTTCATATGCACATTTACAATTATGGTCATTTCAAATTTACATGGACTTTTAAATTGAGCAATTTAATTCCCTTTCTTCCTTCATAGCCATTTCTTTCACCTTTGCTTATTGAATTCTCTCGTTCTTATCTTCACCATCCCTATATCCTAGCACAGAAACGTTTGAACTATTTCCTAAGTGATACAGGTGAAGTACGCTTCTTAACTTTTAAATTTATATCCCTTTTATCTCTTCTGAATATGCGAAAATCCCTCAAGGATATTTTGAAAGCAATTTCATTTTTTACTCTTGAAACAGGGATACTCTTTTTCCCCTTCACTAGCCCTTTAAAAAGATGAGAATTCTTGTGATGGACTCATCCATCTGACGCTTTATATAATGCGGTGCCGCGATGATAAATTGGGTAGGGACGTTTTTTCGCATGTATTCGCATCGTCAAATTTCTGAAGGGGAGATATTTTTGAAAGGAAATAGGTATGCGAAACAATTAGCAATTTGCTCTCAGCGGAAACTATATTACCACTGCAGAAATTTCTGATTTTATTTCACTATCAGGATGAATATCAAGGGAAAGTGTTATATTAATGGTGGAAAAGTGCAATGTATATTTGATTTTGATTGAAAAAAAAGGATTCAAGGAGATGTACAAAAATATTTCTACAAATTATTTTTCCTAAGAATATAAAGATATTCTTTTTAATCTTAATTTCTGTAAAAGTGTAGTACATTGATGAAAATAAATCCATTTTTTTAAAGTCTTACTCCTTAAAAAGGGAGGAAATTAAAAACTGTTTCTGTAGACAGCATATATGACTAAGCATCAGATATATTCTTTTTTTCAAATTCTTCGCCAATTTATCTCTCTGTTCCCTTTCAAAAAGAAAACTTTTTTTGGCTATTGCAGAGGTATTTGCCGTGAGATAATCGCAAAAAACCCTGGATTTCTCGATTACCTTTTAATTGAGAGCACCGTATAGGTAAATCAACATTTCTCTCTTAGTACTATTATGATGTTTACTTGATAAAGGGATATGAGAGGGCTCTCTCTGTCTTAAACACGCACGCACACACACATATATAAATTCATACATATATGTAATAATAGCGCCCCACCATTATTAACTGTCTCGCCTCACCTTTTTTACTTAACGCGGATTCTAAGTTATAATCTTTTCAATAAAGCACAGTCCCCTTTTCTAAATTGTGATCTAGGAATAAACAAACTAACTAACTAATTTGTCTCTTAAGTCACACGCGAACAGGTTTCACATTAACCGCAATGCGTCAGGACCTCGCACCTATATATCGTCATACAACGCGAGATTTCCCTTTGACTCATAGCCACGAGACTTTGACCCTATGTACCCTATATGGTTTGACCCTATATGGTTATACCATATGTCCGCTCCTAACAAATTAAAAGAGTTCTAAACCTAGCGTCCAAATTAGAAATTACTCAGTATAATAGGTGAGAAACAGGATTTTTGCTCTCTCTGCTTCATTACTTCTTTGCTTCTTTCACCCGTTCCTCTGTTCCTTGTCCGTGTACTGCTTCTGACATCTCTACGATGTAAAGTCAGTATTCACAAGCCCGGCAGGGAACGGTGGTGTTGCTATTGTGTGTGTTATGTTGTAAAGATACCTGTTTTGCTGAATAATATTTGTCTGCAGAATAATCCACAATAAAATACTAAGCGTCTCATCAGTGCTGTGTGTGAATCCATCGATGCCTCTCCTCTCTGTGGCTTTTCCTCCCATGTGTGTTTATTACAAGAAGCCTGAAATAGTGTTCTTCTCCTCTCTGGATCTACAGGGTGTATATGTTCCCTACTCGGTGTTTCGACTACAACATGTTTATGTATCATCTCCTCTACATAGTTTAAAGTTAAAGTTTATCATCCTTACATTATATATATATATATATATAAAACATTTCCATAACTGGCTGATAAACTCACTGACATACAACGCACAGACCAAACCGTTGGACCTAAAGGGCTTGACCTAAAGGGTGATTCTTCTTATAGTGTAGGGGTGCACTAAGAAAGATTTTTGAAAAATTCTCCTTTGATTTTTTAAAATTAAATTTTTCAGCTGTTTTTGTAACTTGTTTTAAGTTTCATTTAAGATAATAATTTGAAGGTTATAAAATTTAAATCACGAGGAAGATCATAAAAATTCCTTTAAAATGAAATCATTTTGGAATCTTTACCTTCATTTTCCGATTTTTGGTGAATTTTTAAAGATTAATTTTTAGAATTTAATTTATTAAATGCTGATCACGTGATTTCTTTTTCTAGTACTTTAAATAAATTTATCGTCACGTGCATAATAACTAAATAGCCAACAAAAAAATTTTTTTCTTGCTAATGCGGCAGACGATTGTACATTATCCAAAAAAATATTAAAATACAGTAAAAGATATGTTTCTCAAACTGTGCTATATTAACTGTACTATATTCTTTAGTTTGTTTTGTTAGATTTAATTTGAATATTTTCTTCTGCATCATTTTGTGTATAAAAATATCCCTGACGATTTTTTGTTTTTTTGCATCAATTGCATGCATTGATCGTTGTATTTATTATAAATATATATTTATTTATTTATTTTCGCATTAATTGCATACATTGAACGTTGTATTTAATTTGAATGTACTCCGTAGCGAAGTGCGGATTTTCAGCTAGTATATATATACAGTGATTTCCGCTTATAAGAATCACGTTCGTTATTGCTGTTTTTGATTCTTATAAGCGGTTGATTCTTATAGCCGAAATTTAGGTTTTTGGACAGGCACACGCACACCTATACAGAGGCTGTTCACACATTTTTTAAACGATGTATATTGTATTCACAAAACTAAATTACATAAAATTCTTGTGTTTTAAATGTTCTATTTGACATCCCTTATTCTGAACTATCTTTCGACACCGCAATTTCCAGGATAATAATGCCTATGGAAGTGTCAGAAGAGGTATCTATCCCATTCCTCCTGAACAGCTTTCCAGAGTCCTGTAAGGGTTTTGGGACGACGTTTGGATAATGCAGATTTTAAAAGTCCGAAAGCACAAAAATCCATAGGTGATACATCGGGAGATTTAGTAGGGATATCAGTGAAGGGTATGGCCTTGATACCAGTTTTTTGTTCCATTTCTTTTAGGAAATTTACAGTGGATTTTCATGTGTGACTGCTAACTTGTCCTGATTGAGTCTGGCAGATTGATGGCACTGTGGGTAAAGCGATGGTATTTCATTCAGAAAAATTGGCGATAAAATATGTTCCTGGCAGTATTTGGAGTTAATCTTGACATTTTTTTCCACTCTCTTTATTTTTAACTTGCCATTATAAGAAAAACCAGCAACAATCATGAATCCCTTAGAAAAACTTTCTTTCGATTCTTTGAACCATGTACTTAAATTTTTTTCTCCCCTTTTATGATAATAAATGGCTCTTTTTTTGTTGCAATCATTTAAATACACCCATGATTCATCTATTGTGACAATTGTTTTCCATTTTTCTTTGGATAAGTGTTTCTCATATAGATTCTGCAGCGTGTCCTGCGTTCAGCGATATGATTTAGAAGAAGACGATGCACATTGCGTTTTTTCGCTTTCTTAAGATTTAAATCAACGTTTATCATTTTGTTTACAGTGGACACCGAGCATTTTAATGATTTTGCAACTGTCCTTTGACTAGGGGGATTTTCTTTTAACATTAAACAACGTACCTTTGCAATAGTCGAAGATGTCCGTTTTTTCCTTGGATACTTGTTAGGAATTTTTGTCCCACTTGAGACTCCAATTTGACGTTTTTTTCCTTTCTTGTTGACGATATTACCTATCGACGCTTTAGATATCACAAAACCATGAGTCTCACATCGTTTTTGGATAACGGAGTATGCATAATTCTCTTCGGAAAGAACATAAATGTAGCCATCGAACCACTGCTTTGTTAAAAACGCCAGTTTGAATAAAAACAAAATTTTCCAGCCGCAGACTATAATTTTGACTTTTAAAAACATAGTACAATTGCAATTATTTCTTTTGCAGCAAACGATTTTTTATTACCGCTTACCATTATCGTCTAAAAAATGTGCGAACAGCCTCTGTATATACATATACTGGATAATTTACCATAATTTACTCTTTAATTTGCGTTAATTATCTTTTATTAAAATTATTCTTTATAATTTTCAAAATACAACTTAATTTCTAGACACATGTAGATACACATGATTATAATACGAGAAGAAAAAATACAATATTTGTTAGAACATACCTGCTTATCAGTTTAACATTTGAACTGCTGGAAGGGTGCAAGAAAAAGTTTTCTATGGTTGTTTGACGTAATGAAGTTTTCAGGAGGCTGTTTATACCTCTTGCAATACCAATAGTCTTAGACGAAGATTCACCTTCTAGCTTACGTTTCAGGGTTTGATAACGT
Organism: Dolomedes plantarius; assembly: GCA_907164885.2. Classification (NCBI taxonomy): domain Eukaryota; kingdom Metazoa; phylum Arthropoda; class Arachnida; order Araneae; family Dolomedidae; genus Dolomedes; species Dolomedes plantarius. The sequence goes on along the minus strand of OU015493.1, from coordinate 71,930,226 downwards.
GCTGGATCTACTAATGTCACGTTTGCCTAAATGATAGTGGACACTTCGCCGAAGATTTATGTGTTTCAAGGTCCAGGAAGCAGCAACCAGGATGTGGGAGATGGGAAATAAGAGTCCCTGTTTGTGAGTGGAGAAAAATGAAATCGGACTCGGAAGGGTTAGATGCCCCTTGGTCAAGCTAAAAGGGCAGTGTTTAGCTTAAGTGTTTAAGGGGAAACAATTACGTTATAACTAACAAAGAAAGGGATGCATTTTACGACTGTATTCCATCCCATCTTATCACTCTTTCTTTAAAAAAAATTAAAGAAAGAACTTTGTGGCTTTTGAGTGTTTAAGTCGCTTTTTTGGAAAAATGAAAGGAAAGCGAAGAGTGTAATCTGATTCTTACAACCGGTGGATTGATTCTTTAAAGCGAAAATTTTAACAAGGAAATAATGCATTTGTTTTTGGTTTTTCGATATTGATTCTTATAAACGGTTGATTCTTATAACCACCGATCGCTATAAGCGATAGTTACTGTGTATATATATATATATATATATATATATATATATATATATATATATATATATATATATATATATATATATATATATATACATATATATATATTAACAATTAATTAGAAAAAAGAAAAATAATTAAACAATTTACAGGGGGCTTCAGAATAATCAAATTTCTAGAATTCAATCGCATTAATTATCGTATTTCGAAACGCGCCAATTCTCAATCCTAAAAGGAGGGAAATCCCCTTTTTGAGAATCTAAAAATAGTATCAAACTTAGCCGCGCTCATTCTTCATCTCCGGCGCAGACGTCATGAGCATGCGCAGTAGTTTTAGAAGCTTTTGAGACAATAGGTACGTTAAGCAGACCGAGACGATTTTTCAATGACAGCAGTCACACGTTAGGACTGCTCCGCGTTTGAGTATGATGGACGCAACGATGTGCGCCATCTTGGAGAGGTGGTTTTCTAGAAGATGGAATATTTTCGGGAGCCGGCTGCAGTTGTAATCTAAGAGGAATTTGAACAACGTGGTATAAAATGGGCGTAAAAAGACGAGTCACGACACGTGACGTGACTCGTACGGAGCGCGCTCGTACCGTGCCCGCTCGGTGGTTGGGGATGTGACCTACAAGACGCACCAAGCACCAGTCACCTTCGAGCGTTCGTTCAGGCTAGATCATGTTTTTAGTGGACCCCTGTGGAGTGACTCGGTGCAAGCTCAAAATGCAGCGAACGATTGAACTGCTGTGAGCCATCAAATTTTGTGTTAGACTGGGGAAATTGGGTGCGGAGACGTTGGGCATGATTCGCCAAGTGTTCAAGGATGAAAGCATATCCCAAACTGCAGTTTTTAAGTGGGAAAAGCTCGTCCAAGATGGCCGAGAGAATCCCGCTCTGGACCGCCGTCGTCCCAGTGCCCCCAGCCACGCCTGCTTTAAGGTCACAGAGTACCTGACGATAAACGACATCGAGACGATTCCACAACCCTCTTACAGTCCCGACTTGGCACCAACAGACTGTTTCCTATTCACAAAAGTGAAATCCTCCCTCAATGGACATCACCATGGGACCCTAAGTGCTGTAAAAGAAGCTTGCACGCGTACCCTTAAAGCCGTTCCGGAATTCGCCTACCAGGGGGCCTTCGAGTCGTGGAAAAACCGCTGGCAAAACTGTGTCGACGCGCAAGGGATGTATTTTGAAGATTTTTGAGGAATTGTAGCACTATATATATATATATATATATATATATATATATATATATATATATATGTATACACAGTTTTATGCAAATGCGCTATTGGGTCACAGTGTTACCCCTAAAGGGCGAGATAGCTATAAAAAGGGAATGCAGGACAAGTGAACCAACGATTGCACTGTGTTGCTTGAAGATATGAGCAAAAAATGTGATTTAACTGAGTTTGAACGCGGGATGATTGTAGGCGCTCGAAGTGTCGGAACCAGTATTAGCAAAACGGCTGCACTTGTGAAGTGTCCGAGAGCAGCAATTATAAATGTTTACAGAGAGTAGACTACAAAGCCGAAAACCGGGTCTCAGGGACAGGATTTTGGTCGTCACAGGCTACTGAATGCTTGATCTGAAAGGAGACTTGTCAGAGTTGTCCAGTCCAACAGAAGAGCAACAGTATGTCAAATAGTAGGGAATCTTTATCAAGGAGCAAATGCGAACGACTGTGAAAGAACCATTTTCCGCACATTACACCACATAGGCTATGGAAGCCGACGACCTGTTTGATAGCCTCTACTGTCTACCTTGAACAAGAACAGAAGTATCCAGTTCGCAAAGGAGCACAAGGATTGGACAATAGATAACTGGAAAAGGGTCATGTGGTCCAATGAATCGCGTTTTCAATCACACCATGAGATGGTAGTGTGCAGATATGGAGAAAACAGCACGAAATCATAAACTCCAACTGCATTGCCACACCACTTCAAGCTGGGGGAGGCAATATTATGATTTGGGAGATGTTTTCTTGGCATTCTATTTGTCCCTTGATTCCTGTGAAACAACGTCTGAATGCCCAAAGGTATTTAAGTGTTATCATAGATCAAGTACATCCTGTTATGTTAATGGTATACCCTACCGGGAATAGATACTTCCAGGAGGACTGTGGATGTAACGACTCAAAACTCCGTCTGTAACTGTTTGTCCCTATAAACGGGGAATTTTGGTTTTACTCTCCTTACGGGAGGGAAATACTGTATGTGTATGTCACGTGTCAAAAAGAAAGTAACTTGTTGTCACGTTGGAGAGCCGATTTGCGCGGGTCTTAGAACCATGTTATGGCTCGACGTAGACGAGTGGGAAAATCTGGGCGGCATAAATGAAAAGCCGTGCATAATTATTGTAAGAATACTGTAATTGTGCTGTGATTGTGAATTGTTAATAAATGTACAGTGTTTCGTAAAGGATACGGAGTCGGATACGTTTAATTTATGGTACAAACTTTTGGTGAAACCGGACCTGATGGAACTGGACTAAACTTAATAGACTAAACTTAATAATATACTATATGGAACTGGACTAAACAGGGATAATATTTTGGATTATTAGAATTTATGGATCTTGGAGGGACCTCTTGGAAGTGGAGGTAGGCCCTTTCTGATTTTTCCCTTCTAGTTAAGTTATTAGGGAAGGGTTTGTTGTTAGTTGTTGTATAGGAAAGAAATTGCTAAAACGGAAAAGTCAGATCGGAAACGAAACAGTATTAGATAGCGAAACATAAGGGTTAAATAGTTAATCCTTGTTATAACTAGTGAGACTAGTTGAATTAAATTAATTCAATTATGGATATTCAAAGGCTTAAGGAAAAACGGAAGGGTTTAAGGAAGTTATTTTCTAAGCATTTGACAAAAATTAAAACTTTGATAGAAAGGAAAATAACGGCAGAATATACAAAAAAGATGAAAATTGAGGATCTGTCAAGCTTAAGGGATCAGCTCATTGAAAAAATGAATGAGTTGAATAAAATTGATGATGAGGTACAGTTAATAATTAAAATCGAAGATATAGAGAATGACTTATCAGTGAGCGAAGAATATAAAGATAAGGGAACCGATTCAAAATCAAAATTAGAGATGTGTTTAGGATCTTTATATGGTAGACCGGGAAGTGTAGTGCAGGCAAACCAACATGAGAATCAATCTGAGAGTAATGTGGAAAACAGAGAAGGTTTCAGAACCGAAACGAAAAATGTCGTTAAACTCCCTAAGCTATATATAACAAAGTTTTTTGGTGATTGCAGCCTTGGGCTTGGTTTCTGGAATTCGTATAAAGTAACTATACACAATAATAGCGAGCTAAGCAAAATCAAAAGTTTACGCATTGGAAAACATATTTAGGTGGTGTTGCTTTGAACGTCATTTCAGGATTTTCTCTTACAGAGCAAAATTATGACGCATCGGTTCAGTTGTTGAGCTTGAGGTTTGGAAGGCCAGAGGTCATTATTTCGTCACACATCCATAAACTTCTATTAATTGAACCTGTAAAATCTTGTTCGAATGTAACAGGGCTACGAAAAATGTACGACGCAATAGAAGTACAAATTCGTTCGTTGCAATCTTTAAATGTAGCAACAGGTACTTACGGTAATTTACTGTGCCCGGTAATATTGCAAAAATTACCCGAGGAGTTGAATTTGAACTATAATAGGATCTGTAAATCAAACGAATTGTTTAATATTTCAAAATTAATAGAATACATACGGAAGGAATTGGAAATAAGAGAAACGTCTATAATATTGGCAAACCCAAACCCACACAATACAAATGTAAATGATCCTTATCAAAATAAGGAGAATCAAAATTATTAAAATAAGCATCAGTTAACTGTTAAGAGAAATGAGTATTCTAAATCTAGATCAACAGTCGCAGTTTTAGCTACTAAGGTTGAAGAAAATTTACCATCGTTTAATAAATATTCTAGTAGTAATACAAGAACTTTTAGCCAATACCGAAACAACTTTCCATTTAGACAGAATACTCGAAATCAATGTATATTTTGTTCTGCCAATTCGCATATGACGCATGATTGTTTATTGGATGTTAATAATAGGATAAAAGCGTTAATGGCCAAGTGATTGTGCTTTATTTGTTTCCAGAACCACTTGAGGAAATTTTTTAAAAGGGAACAGAAATGCAGAAACTGCAATTCTTTAGACCATAACTCGCTGATTTGCAGTTTTAAGAGAAATGAATTAAAAGCAAATGCGAAAGAAATCCCACCACAGGCGGAAAGTTCACTCAGCTTATTTTGTGATAAGAGACCATCGAAAGAGGCACCGCATGAATCAGTTTTACTACAAACGTTCACAGCCGCTGTCAAAACAAGTCCTTTAAATAAAACGCTGAGGGTACATTGCATGATAGACGGTGGAAGCACCAAATCATTCGTGATTAGGGATGTTTGTGAACTATTGGGGTTAAAGGCCATAAGTAAAGAAGTACTTGTTATTTACACTTTTGGGGTAGTCGAGCTGAGAAGAAAATTTATGATATCGTTGAACTGGAATTGTGTAATGTGAGTGATCCAAAGCGGAAATTCAAAATTAACGCAGTAGTTATTGATTTGATTACATTAGGACAAATTGAAATACCTTCTAAATGGATTCGGAATATGGCTTTGGAAAAGGGTATTGAGTTGGTAGATCAGGGTACATCCAGATGTATACAAGTTTTAATCGGGTAAGATTGTATTGGGGAAATTTTGGGTGAAACAAATATAAAAATTTCTAAAAGACTAGTAGCAACAGACACCATTTTTGGCTTCGTGATACAGGGAAGGGATGGAGGATATAATTGACAGGAGGTGCTTGCTAACCATTTGACCGTTGAGAATGAAGAATTCGACTATGAAAGATTTGAGCGTTTTGGGAACTGGAAACAATTGGAATAAGTCCAGATAAGGAAATTTCTCGATCTGATAATGAAATTTTAGATTCATTTGAGCAAAATACCACGTACAAAAGCAAACGATATGAAACTCGGTTATTATGGAAAGAAAATGATAAAAAATTAGGGTGTAACTATGAAAACGCGAGGCGTCGGTTGCACAGTTTGAGCAGATTATTTGAAAGGAATCAAGAATTAGGTTTGAGATATAGTGAAATAATTAATGAACACTTAAAAGAAGGTATTGTGGAACCAGTAACGGTAGATTTAAGGAAAACCGTCAATGCAGGATACTTTATGCCACATCACGCAGTAGTGCGCGCAGAAAAGGACACTGCAAAAGTCAGGATAGTTTTCGAGTCATCTTCTAAGGGTAAGGATAAATTATCCCTAAACGATTGTTTGGATAGCGGGCCCTATTTGAATCCCGACTTACTGAAAATCATTTTGAAGTTCAGATTAAATCCAATCGCTATTTGCGCCGACATTCAGAGCGCGTTTCTTAAAGTAGGAATTGACGAGGGGGATAGAGATTTTTTAAAGTTCCTGTGGATTAATAGGCAGGGGCCAAATCTCTATTTCGATCCTCCAAATTTCCAAGTGTTGCAGATTGCAAGAGGGCCTTTTGGGGTAAAGTGTTCACCGTTTTTACAAACTGCGACAGTGCGGCTTCACTTAAAGAAATATGAAGAATCCCACAGCGAATATTGTGACATGTTGAAAGAGTTATATGTTGACAACTTAATATCAGGATCTACGGATATCGACCATGTTCTAAAACTGAGTAAAGAAATGATAGTTATTCTTGATCAAGCCAGTATGAATCTTCGTAGATGGATATCAAATTCCCCAGAGCTCAATGAACTATGGAGGAAGAATGGCATCGCCTGTCGTGAAATTTCGGAAGAGTCTGGCGAACCATTGAAGATTTTGGGTATTATTTCGGACAATGTAAATTACAAATTGAGAATTGACATTAGTCAGTTTAAGAAATAGAAAGGAGATAAGCCGATAACGAAACGTAATATTTTAGCAGCTTGTGGAATGTTATTTGACCCTATGCGTAAAATGAACCCCTTTTCAGTACGACTCAAGAGAATAGTCCAACTGTTGTGGGAAAGAGGCCTTCAATGGGATGAAGGTGTTCCTAGTGAAATTGAAGTAGAATTTCTAGAGTGGCTGAACGACGTTGAGAGGTTAAAATTCTTTGAGATACCCAGATTATATTTCAGTGAAATTTGCTGGGATTCTGTTGAAATACACATATTCTCAGATGCTAATCCCAAATGCTATGGATCGGTAGCATACTTTAGCATGAGAAGGTTAAATAGATACGTAACGTGTTTCATAATATCGAAGTCTCGTTTAGCCCCACTGAAGAAGATGACACTACCAAGACTCGAGTTATTGGGGACCCTACTATCAGCAAGACTGGGGTCATATTTACAGTCTACCTTTCCTATGGTAGAACCAAGGAATATATTTTACTGGACTGACTCCCAGATTTGTATTCATTGATTAAAGGGCGTTGCAGATGACTGGAAGATATTTGAGAGAAATCGCGAGGTAGAGATAAAGGAAAGGACTGATCCATCGAGATGGCAATTCTGCAATGGAAAATTCAATCCAGCTGATAAGCTCACTAGAGGAATAAGAGCACAAGCTCTAATCAATGATAAGGCTTGGATTTCAGGACCACCTTGGCTTGCAAAGTTAAATATTCTAAGTGAGGTATCAACGACGAGAGTCAGTTCAGATACTGAAGGTGTTGAGGAAGAGAAGCGAAAGGTCGTAGCGTTTCATATAAATTTCGAAACTGTTGAACCACTATTGGACCTTCACAAGTATAGTGACCTAGGAAAGGTCATAAGAATAAGTGCATATATCATGAGGTTTGTGAACAATTCTAAACCAAAATGTATAAAATCTACGGGTGCTTTAACAGCGCATGAACTCTTTATCGCAGAGAACTATTGGCTTCGAATCGTGCAACGAAAGAACTTTGGTAAAGAGTATAACCAATTAAAAACGAAAACCGCAAATGATTCTGACTCTAAGCTATATGTTTTAGATCCAATTTTGACCACTGATGGGTTAATAGCTTTAAAGGGAAGATCGCAGAGTTCTGATTTATATGTTCAATCTAAACATCCAATAATTCTTCCGAGCAAGACTAAATTTACTGAGCTTTTGATAATGAGAGAGCATAAAAACGTGCTTCATTCTGGAGTTTCTGACACTCTCACACAGCTCAGAGAACGATTTTAGATAATTCGTGGCAGACAAGCTGTAGAGTCCTGTTTAAACAAGTGTTTACGATGCAGACGATTCAAGGCTAAACAAGGAAGGCAGGTAGTAGCTCCACTTCCTTCAGCCAGAACTCATGAATCCCAACCTTTTGAAGTCACTGCAATCGACTTTGCAGGACCCTTATATACAAAGGACAATTGCAAGGCTTACATCGCAATATTTACCTGCGCCGTCACTCGATCTGTCCATTTGGAAGTTGTGTCTAGCTTAAGTAGTGAACATTTCCTACTAGCGTTTAGACGATTTGTTTCAAGGAGAGGTGTTTGTCGAATCATTTACTTTGACAATGCCTTGACTTTCAAAGGTGCAGACACCGAACTCAAGAAATTGTATACGAACATAAAGGACTCAGACATACAAAATTATTTTGGAAAAAAGGGGATTACGTGGCAGTACATAGTAGAAAAGGCCGCTTGGTGGGGCGGATATTGGGAGCGGATGGTTCGTATGACAAAGGTTGTTTTAAGGAAAATTCTTGGGAGGGCTTTAGTAACTTTTGAAGAACTGCAAACAATACTTGCAGAGATTGAATCCATTTTGAACTCTAGACCTCTTACTTATGTCTATAATAAACCCACAGAACTATCCCCTCTCACTCCAGCTCATTTCCTCATTGGAAGAAGAATAACTGCCTTACCTCCCCATATTGGCAAATCAATTTCTGGAAGTGTGTCCAGTACTCATAAACCATTAAGAGATATTTATACCGCGAAAAGCTTTTAAATCTGTTTTGGAAACGATGGAAGGGAGAATACCTTTTACAGTTAAGAAATGTAAATTTTATAAAACCAGTTAATGTAACTTGTCATTTTAATGTAGGTGACGTAGTCTTGATAGCAGATGATAAGATGCCACGGCAAATGTGGAGAATGGGAAGAGTAACTGAATTGCATTTTGGCAGAGACAAACAGGTTGTCACGCTGAAAACAGCTACATGTCAAATCAAACGACCGATTCAGCTTCTGCATCATATGGAGATATGTAAGCCGTGATCCAACTTTAATACTGAGGCTGTGATTTTACCAGCCAGCTATCAAGTTATATTGTTTGTTTCATTTAATAAGTGTTTTATTTTTGTTAATATTAATATTGTTCCTTATTAATTTTGTAATAATTGAGTGTAAAATTGTTTGATTTATTATGTTGTAAGAAATAATGAATGTCTTCATTTGGGGCGGAGGATGTTACGACTCAAAACTCCGACTGTAACTGTTTGTCCCTATAAATGGGTAATTTTGGTTTTATTCTCCTTGCGGGATGGAAATACTGTATGTGTATGTCACGTGTCAAATCGAAAGTAACTTGTTGTCGCGTTGGAGAGCCGATTTGCGCGGCTCTTAGAACCATGTGATGGCTCGACGTAGTCGAGTGGGAAAATCTGGGCGGCATAAATGAAAAGGCGTAAATAATTATTGCAAGAATACTGTAATTGTGATGTTATTGTGAATTGTTAATAAATGTACAGTGTTTCGTAAAGGATACGGAGTCGGATACATTTAATTTATGGTACAAGGACAATGCTCCTTATCATAAAGCTTGATTTGCCTTCAGTTGGTTTGAAGAGCATGACGGAGAATTTTCCTTGCTTCGTTGGCCTGCACAATCACAAGATCTCAATCCAATTGAGAATTTCTGGGATGCGATCGAACGGGGCATCAGGCAGCTGGATCCAGTGCCATCAAATCTTAAGGAATAGGAAAATGCAATTCATCGGATATGGTTTCAAATTCCTCATACCACCTACCAACATGTCATAGAATCCATGTTACGAATAATTCATGTATTATTAAGGACAAAAGGTAGTCCAACATTGCATTAAGGGTTGGTCATGCATATATGAATACATACATACATACATACATACGTACATATATATATATATATATATATATATATATATATATATATATATATATATATATATATATATATATATATATATATATATATATACATGTATATATATATACATGTATATATATATATATATATATATATATATATATATATATATATATATATATAGAGAGAGAGAGAGAGAGAGAGAGAGAGAGAGAGAGAGATAGATAGATCTTGACCCTGAACTAGAAAAAAGAGAGAATGTATTGCTTTTAAGGAGATCGCAATGGAAATGTAGCATCCGTAAAGTATCGAGATTTTTCACGAAGGATTTAGAGTCTAGAAATTCAATGATATATTCCTTGTGTTAAAAGAAAGTTTACTGTTTTGTAACTTTATTAATTATTTAGGTGATATCAAAAGATATTTATTCTTCCGTGTCTGCTTTATATTTCTGTTGTTACTAATTTCAGTAGGGACTGCACTACATTATAAAATACAAACATCGATAACATTATTCAGAATGAATAGATTTAATTCAGCTAATAAATCATTTTTTAATCGAACTTTTCAGCATTTAATGAAATATGTTCTATTACAGAAGATAACAACACATGAATGAAATCTTCATTATATGAAGAGTACAGTACAACGTCCCTCATCAACAAGTAATTTAAGTGAAGTTAACTTTGATAGTAAGGAATAGTGTCTTATATAATTATTAGAATTATTTATGTTACACATTAAAATAACTTATTACCTTTGTTTAGAATTTCTTGTATTTATATGTCAAGTAATGAAACTCCATTTCAGAACTTTCTTTTACTTTTTAGACAATTTGGAAACAATTTCCTTGTAACGAAATTTGCTATTCATGCATACAACTGATTGGAACTTCGGAATATATATATATAGTATATGTGTAGAAAATAAGTTTCAAACTTTGATACTACTACCTCCGTAGTTCTATGTAGCTCACTTAATATCCGTAATTACGTACCCTATTTTCAGCATTAGTGATTAATGAAAATATAATAGAGTTAAATAAAAGACAAATTATATTTACTAATTATTAAATATGTTTACCGTTAAATTAAGATTATATCTACAGTGTAATGTTAATTTATCCAACTACATTGAGAAAAAGTATTCAACCAGCTGAGGAAAAGTTATAACTTTTTTTTAAAAACTTTATTCCACTCTAAGCCAAATAAGGTGCTATACGCATAATCTTAGACTGTTTTTCCTCTTCTTCCATATTTTCTCCGTGTAAAAGTAAATCATACTTTCCTTGTGATTTAAAAAAAAATAATTATCTGCGTAAATTTAATTGCACATTTTATTTATATATTATGATCTCGTGTCTTAGTAGGATATTTAAACAATTTTAATTAAACGCTTAATTTAAGTCCTTTAATGAAGTATCTAAGCAGACTTTATAATAACTACGAAACAAGATTCAAATGCCCAAGAAGTTTCTCCGGAAAGAAAAGTTTCTTTTCAACATTCCTCTTGTTGGCCGTGTTCATGATTGAATGTAATCAGTATTGTCCAACTCGAATATTTAAATTAAATCGATTATTTCATTATTCGAAGCAGAAACGTATATTAGGCGTACTTTCTGTAATCAGAGAAAAACATTTTAATATTGATCTTGTTGATTTATGACACAGCAACATTAATATAAACATGCAAACGGTTCCTTCCTTTACGAAAAAATACACTTTTTGTAAGCAATATTAAGGACTAGAACATGATTGCTGGACAGTTCATTTTGTTTGCGACACTATAAACAAAGAGCTCAAGTACTTTATTTATTCGCATATTTCTTTTGGACTTCTCAGACATTTGATACTCGGTAGCACAATATCTACATTGATGACATCATTACGATTCATAGCTGTCTAAAGAGTGCGACCATATAGACACCGACATTACACAGAAGGCCACTGGTAAGGATGTGTAAGGCAGTGCGAGAGGTGATAACAGTTCGGGTGGATTTCTCGTTGCCTGTAGACAATATGAGGTGGTCCGGTTAAGACTGGTGTGCAAACCATATTGGATTCATTCACTTCAATGCTAACATATGGAGAAAATTTGTCCAAGGATTGAAGACTTGGATTTAATTTTTTTTAAATTGTTCTCCGTAATAGACAAAAAATATTACACCTTGGGACATTTTTCGTTCTTGAAAGTTGCAAAAAAAAATTTTAATTTAAATTATTAGGGGGAAAATCTGGTGTAGAGTGTTTTAAACGCTCATACATTCCTTTGGTGCACAAATTTTACAAAATGAATTCTGCTGCAAGGTGCAGAAAAATCTAGGCTATCAGAAAATGCCATTGTTATTTGATTACCAACATTCATGTTGCTGCAAATAATAGACAAAATTTCTCATTATGTTAACATTGAGGTGAGCGAATCCAATAGGTTAGTAAACAACAGCCTTAAAATTGTGATTTCGTTATCCAGGCGTTCATTAAAAACGATTCTGCAACCCAGACACAAAGGGCCTTTTAGATTCTATGCAACTGCTGCACTTTCTGATCGAAAAGTAATCATTCGATGGTTTTCAAACATCAGAATAAGTGGTTCTTCATTGCCAGGGAAACTAAGAAATTGTCCTTGGATCATGAGCACAAAATGTGCAACGAGACTGTTAATACGTTATTCGTGATGAAGTTGTTGCTATTCCCCTAGACCAGTGGTCGGCAAACCGTGGCTCGCGAGCCACATGTGGCTCTTTGGCCCCTTGAGTGTGGCTCTTCTACAAAATACCACGTGCGAGCGCGCACGTACAGTGAGATTGAAACTTCGTGATGACCAGGGCCGAATTTAGACTTGCTGAGGCCCTAAGCTATATAAACCCCAAGGGCCCCCTGCTGTTTTAAATTACATCAGCTGGTGTCGGAAAAAAAATTAAATATGTACGCCTTTTTAATGTATGAAAATATATTTCTTTTAATTTTTATTAAAAGTTAAAAAAGGATGTGTTTACAAAGTCACAGAAATAATTATATAATTAAAGGGTTTTAAAAACGACAAATAAGGCTCACAGAACAGAAAGTTTTAAATTAAAATATTAAAATAAAAGGTAAAAATTAAATTAATATAACAACATAATTAGTAGTATATAAAAACTTAATCTTTTATTCGGGTGAAAATTTAGTCTCAATCAATTTTACGATGCGCTTAAATTATTTTAATGTTGCATTTTGTATATTTAAAATTATTTAGAAGTTATCGTGATATGTCGGACTTCATTTGAGTGATTTTTCTAAAAGATATTTTTATATATATATATATATATTTTTTTTTTGAGGCCTCGGCAGATTGCGAAGCCCTAAGCTGTAGCTTTTTTAGCTTATACGTAAATCAGGCTCTGGTGATGACTGGTTTTCTTATTTCTATTTTTACATACTTAGTTGGTGTTTATGTGTCTTTTTTTTTTTTAAGCGAGTGCTCTGAAGCGACTTAATGAGAAAACATTTCTAGAAAGATTAAATGTCAACGCATATCATCGTATCTTTGCATCGTGTTTTGCAATGTATTACTTCCGAGAGCGTGTCCCCGTAGAAAACACTAGACTAGTCAAAATGGTATTCGAATGTAACCAACCAGCAAGTCGAAGATCTTAAATTAGTTTCAGCTTTATCAATAGCAGTTGACGAGTCTTGTGACATAAATGATACAGCGCTAGTTTCACTTTTTGTACGATTTATTTCATCTACAGGTCCTAAAGAAGAACATTTAGAATTATTGTCGCTCAAAGGTCAAACACGTGGAGAGGATATAGCAAATGCTGTAATTGAGTGCATTGAAAAACAGCGTATTCTACTCGATAAAACTGTCTCAATTTCAACAGAAGGGGCGAAAAGTATGACCGTCGTAAGAAACGGGTTTGTTGCTATTTTGAGAGAAATTCACCTAGACGTGCTTTGTGCGCAGACATTTAATCAACTAGGACAGGGATGGCGGACATGTGACCCGCGGGTCACAGTGACACGCGAAGCAATTTTAGACGCGAGACGATCACATTGTTTTAACATCCATTTAACTTTTCAAATTTTGATTTTCATTCGTCGAACTCAGAGATCTATAATCTAATTTGTACTAGAAATAATTTTTAAAAAATAATTGTTTGAAATTAATTTTTTCCTCTCTTTTTGCCAAACAGAAGTCTTAAAACACTCTTCTTCAGTACTAGCGAATTCAAAAGAAATATTTGACGAAAGATTCTCCCAATTTCTAGAAATGGAGAAAACTTAAATTATCCTCTTTCGATTGGCTTCAAATTGATAACTTAGAAACGAAAATGGTTGAATTTCACAACAGTGTTGTACGGAGGAATAAATTTGCAGAACTAAACGTAAAATTACAAGATCTGGAAAATTGAGACGAATATATTTTAACAACAAGCACTGAAAATATTATTTCAACTGAATGGAACTCGCTGCCTAATTCACTAATGTCGATGAAAAACTTAACAAGAGTTCCTTTTACAATGTTTGGATCAACCTACGTTTGCGAACAGTTGTTTTCGACAGTGAATTTTATTAAAAGAGTAGAAATCGCCTCGGCATCGACTTGTCCGCTGCGTGTGTACAATTAAAAGTTATAAATATCGAACCACGTATAAATAAATTATCGTCCGAAAGACAACAAGTGTCACATTAAGTTCCATAATTTTTGTATTTATTTTCTTCCTGATATTGATAGTTTTAAAAAAATCCTAATAAAAAGTTAAATTTGTTTTTGTTTTAAATATATATCGTATAATTTTTTTAATTTCCGAAGGTCTTCCAAAGACCGAAAAAAAATTTTTTTAAGTGACATGCGGTTTTAATTTCTACGGTTCCAAGACATTTTTTGACGCGCGTTAGAAAAAGGTTCGCCATCCCTGAACTAGGAGATGCGAGGCTATTGATCATATTAGTGCTTGTCTGTCATTGTTATGATTTAATTTTATGCATACTTTACAGTTTAATTTTATCAATAAATAATATCGATATTAAGTATGATATCAAGTTTTATTCGACATACCTATAGTTTAACTAAGACATAAAACTTAAAGTAGAGTTTATTAAGTTAATTTTATGGAGCACTGTGGGGTGAAAGAAAATGTAGTGTCGAGGATTGAGAAACGTATGTTGAGATGGTTTGGACATACAGAGATGATGAACGAATGGAGATAGACGAAATAAGTATACAAAACGAGTGTAGATGGAAGAGTTGAAAGGGGTCGACCTCAGCGAACGTACATCATTCAGATTGAGGACGTTTTTAGCAAAGGCCAGCTTTGGAGTATCCTAATAAAATTAATAACAATGCACCTGCCTATATAGTTTGAGTTTTAAAAAATTTGGCTCTCAAAGGAAATTTCAATCGTTGTACTGTTGACATTTGGCTCTGTTGACTAATGAGTTTGCCGACCACTGCCCTAGACCAACTATGTTTTCAACCACTCTGTTGCTATGACCAACAAAGTGGTTTGAAACAATAGAAAACGGCTACGGCAGTGCATCCCAAATAAAGTGCGGCAAGGGAAATGTTATTGTTAAAATCTAGTAGCAAATAAATCGATTGTTAGTCCTTTTAGAAAACATAAATCTTTTTTCTGTAAATTGTTTCACTCGTTTTTTATTACACTTTTAAATGTGGTAGTCCATTCTGTCGCACCTTGTAAAACACTGACTCTCTAATTGACGTACAAAACGGATTAGAGAAATGATAATTTTCTTTCGTAAGAAATAAATCAAAATATCTATTTAAATTGTAATAACCTTTATAAGAAATGATAGTGAATTTAATGCTTTATGATAAAATTTCAGAAAAGGTTACACATAATTGTAGGGAAAATCATGAATAATATCTTAAATGTTACCTCTCAATGTCTTACTAGAATTGAAGAACTTTTTATTGGCCGGAAATATTTAACACTTGTATATTTTTCAAATACACTATGACGACAACCCTGCCTGGTGTTTTCATTTCTTCTTAAAGAGAAGAATTTTACCTCAGATTAAAAGTTGTTACATCGCATAACAATAGTGAATGGTTAGCTAACAAAGCCAGTAGTAAATCTAAAATTATTAATCATTCTAAAATTATTTCTTTCAAAATTTCTGCTTATCATATTTTATACAAAATTTCCTTTTTTTTGGATATTGATTATATTGAAAAGGCAAAAATAAGAAACAACATTTATCAAGAAATAAATTTATTTATCATTAAGCTCTTATAAGCTATGTTCCACTGAATGGTCTTGTCATGCGTATAGACTAAAACATAGAAAATTACAGAGAATACAGAAGTGACTGTAATGCAATGCATTGCATAATACGAAAATAAAGTGATAAATTACTTGAATGCATTTAATCATCAGAAACAACAATAACTTTCAATTATCAAAAAAAGAAGCTTGCTTGCGACAGTAAGAATAATTTACAATGGCAAGAGGAGTGATATTAAGATCCTGTGAACAGGTTTTGATAAAATTTTAGTTTGTTACTTGCCTTCACTTAGCTATATCTCATAAAGCAAAATCACATAAATAATCAGTGGCAATTGCGTGATTTAGATTGGTAATACTATAGAGTAAAAAACGCATAAAAAAATTGAATTAATATTTGATGCAGTTTATTTACCAGATTATGGAGAGTGTTAATGGAACATATTTTCTGGGCGATAATCCTTTCCACATAATCTTTGAAGGTGAAGCTGGCTCAATTTAAAAATTTTACTGAATTTCTTCTTAGAAATATGTTAACACATTGTTGACCGTTACCGAGTAAACTCACATTTTTACACGCAAATGTTGAAGACAATTTAGGATAAAGGAAATTTATATTGGAGAAAATTTTGATCAACTGATCATTACTTTACTTGAAAATTACCATTGCTATACATAAGTGAGGTTCAGGCAAATCCTCACATTTTAACACATAAATTGTAACTCGCAGACCCCAATCTAAATAAAAAAACAGATTTCGGAAAATGAAAATGCCGTACTTATTCCAAAATTTCAGTCTATTCAAGTGATTTTCGTATATGAGGCGGTGAAAGGCAAAGTGGTGTAAGTCACATTTTCACCTTTTTTCATTTGAGGGCAAAAATGTAATCTCCATGTTCAATTTATAGTGAAATTACAAATAATTATTATCTTCAATATTATAATAATTATTATGAATTATAATTTGATTAATTTATAGTGGAACTTTTTGTAGTTTTTGCAGTTAAACGCTTTAGACACACCACTTGACTTACTGACTTACACCACTTTGCCATTAACCGCCTCATATATTTAACCCCGGAGAGGAAGCGCGAAGCACAGAGTCACCCGATGCGTAGAAAATCAACAAACCTGGCGGGAAATTTTTAGTGTTAATCAATCACCCTTTTAGTATCCTCCTGTCTGACCATCCCCTTGGAATGGGTATTGTTATTTTTACTTGCAATTCCTCTCTCTGCGAGAAGCAATCGTTTCTTGGAATTCATGTGATATCGGGCTGACTCAGTCTCCCCGTGCGACCGTTATTGCTTCGAAATTTCTCATTATAAGCAGTTTAGCTTTCTGTTCTAGAGTGTTTTCGTTGTTTTGTCTGCTGGGTTATATGATAGATAACGCCGTACAACAGTGGCACACCCAGGATTTTTTCTTGGGGGGGGGGGGGGCGAGATGAATGGATAAAAATATTTATAATGCATGGAGGGGGGCGAGATGAACGAATAAAAATATTTATAATGCAAAATCAATATTTCTACTTCTTTGGGGAGGACCAGGGCCCTCTGCCCCCCCCCGGGGTGCGCCACTGCCGTACAAACGGAAATTTACGGAGTATGAGAAGGAGATGAAACGTTTGAGAACTCTATTGTTTGAAGTTGAGTCTTGTGCAGACAAAATTGATCAAGGTAGCGAAAATGAACCTGATGGAGAAATGTACAGTTCTCCCGACTGCGAAAGAGAATTTGTGCAGAATGATGAAAACGATGAAAATTCTGCTTTAGAAGAAAGCATTTTTGTTAGAAAAAATAAGACAGTTTAGCAGAAAGAAATTCCAAATCAAAAAGTGAAAACGAGTTCTCAAAATGTAATAACTCATTTACCAGGAGTGAAAGAAATTGCACGCAGTATAACAGAATCTCAAGGAAATTGGGAATTGTTTTTTAGTACTAAAATCACACGATCCATAGTAGAGTAGACAGAATATTTATATTTAAAAAAATCGGTAAATTATACCAGAGATCGACCAAGACGACAAATGAGGTGGAAATCAGAGCACTTTTTGGACTTTTATATCTATGCGGCGTGCATAAATCGTCACATACAAATGGGCCAGATTTGTGAGCTACTGATGGATCAGGAATTGAAGTTTTACAGAACACAATGTCATATAAAAGATTTATTTCGAGTGGCTAGGTTGGACTATGTGACCGATCGCCAAGCTCGGAAAAAAAGTGGACAAACTGGCGACTGTAAGAGAAGTCTTTCCCATTTCAATGAAAATTGCCAAAAGACTTATATTATTGGTGAATATGTCACTATTGGCGAAAAATTAGAGAAGTTTCTCGAGCGGTGTTATTTTCGTCAAAACAGTGGAATCTGTATCTATCGTTTCTTGGACTAACTGAACTGAAAGATCAATGCGGGAAAACGGTAGATGCTAGAACAAAACAAATTTTCTCTTAAATATTAAAAAAAAAAAATCTTAAGTGAAGAAATATAGTCTCGTAATGAAACATTGTAATTATTGTTTGCAATAAATGATTTTTAAAAAATTTATAGCACAATATTTTAATAATACTGAATGGGTGTGATCAAGTCACCCCGCGCGATCTCCAAGATCAGTTTTCGGTGCACGACTTCTGCTGGGTTAAATAAAATTGCCGATCAACAATGTGTTAACATGATTACATACTGAAGGCCTTCAAATTTTTGTAAAATTTCATAATTGCAATTTTTAACGATTTTTTGTTTTTACAATTTTATTTCATATTTTGAAATTTATAATGTACACTCAAATTAAAGTTTTAAATAGTAGAAACTTTTAAATTCAAATTGGAAAAAAAATGTGATTATTCTATGGATATCCCAACGAGATTAATGATTGTTCAGTCTTCAAGATGCAGTTTTTTAAAAATATTAATTAATCACTTTGCTTTTCTTAGTGAAACATAACATTAACTTAAATCATACAATGTTCCCATCATTATTTCCGGATAAAAGAAAAAAAAATACTTTAAAAGATTACTTATGTTTCATGCATTGAAGAAACATAGTTGCAAAATTAAATTCTGAATTCTCTGCATAATGTATTATAACAATGCAATTTGAAAATATGACATAATTTTTACTATAAAACATAAGATTTAAAAATTTAACCTGGTTATACGTTACATAACTTTAGTAAAATCTATTTTCTATCTACTGAACACTTATTACAGCGAAATCTTTCTTTACAGGTGACAAATTACAGCACCACCTCTAATGTTTCAGTAAAAGAAAGAAAAAAAAACATTATAACAATAAAAAGATCCTTAATGTCTGTATATATCTACCCTTTGATCTAATATACATTAACTATTGAAGGTAAAGTAAAAATATACAAATGTATGAACGTATATAGTAAAAGTTATATGGTAGGCTTTGTTAAAAAATTGTCATTACTGGATAGTGATCAATTTCGAAGTTTTCAGCACCAAATATGTCGTTCACTGCCGCCTGAACAATCTGAGCTAGCACAAAATTGGAAGTTGTGTATACGTATTTAAATGTATACACTTTGCAACAGATCTTACACCTGTTTCCTTCTTGTTACCACCTAGTTTCATTGGCATTTAATATTCTTCATGCATGGAAATCCTTGCAATTTTATTAAAAATCCATATAAGGAAAAAATTTGGTTTTAGAATTTTAAGCATTACAAATGACGCAGGTTACTGAAAAATCTCCATAACAGTAGCTTTAAATTAAAGATTGTGTATTGGAGATAGGTGATCTTAAAGCGAAAAAAGCATGTTTTGTGCTTTGAATAGAAATTTTATGCAATTTATCTCTGAAATGCATAAGAAGTTGCAGTAAATCACGTTGTATGACAATATATCGGTGTATAAAAGTTTACTTACAATTCATTCCATACAAATAATTCGAATACAAATGATACAGTGTTTTTGAGCAATAATATATCATTTATAACGACATACACATTATCAGAAATAAAATAAATATAACAAACTAGAGCAACACGTACTCTCTATTTCGTTAAATATTCTACCACGCGCTGTACGTATTATATAGATCTCTGCATTTTCAGCACACACATTCCTCTACAATCTAAGACACCAATACTTTAGAAGATATATTTATAAATGTAAAAAAAAATTTTAAATATTATAATTATGCTTTTAAGTGAATTTCGCAAATTCCACAATAATTGCATTTCTACAGTTCTCATTTTTTTGATACTGTTATTAAACCATTATTATATCAAAAGACATTTTTGAACTTCTTTAGGAAAATGTAAAATTCTAAAATAAGAAAAAGGCATTTTTCTTTCCAAAACCATATAAATACATTTGTTTATACATGGTGTACAGAAACGTAAGTCTAAATTAAAATTTCTTAAATTAAGATAGAAGATTAAAATATCTTTAGAGCCCTATTTTGCTCTATTTAAAGTTTGTTCATAGATATTATTATATATATTTATATATAAATATTATATATATTTATATGTATTAAATATATATGTATATATAGTTTAATATCTTTAAGTTTTTTTAAAATTATTTTACTTTAAAGTAATTACTCTACAATCTCATTCGTGATAAATATTTTGATTTTCTACTGTACATAAGACCTGTATTTTCCTTCTGTCCAAATATGTTTTATATTCTTTACTTCTTTAATTATATTCATGAATATAAAAGAGTAAATATAAGTGGCGTTATTCATATCTTCACATCCTCGTGCACCTGGATAATTTCGCTTCGAATACCACTTAAAAATAATCACCACGTGAAGTAAACATCTTCAAATGCTTTAAGAAACACACAAAAGTGTAATTATAAAATTCAATATTGAATTGCACGTATAAAGTTATAAAATAATCTGTGATTAATGTAAAAAAAATGAAACAAAATGTCCCTTCGTGTGTTTTCGCAACGAAATCTCTTCTTGCAGTGTTTTTCTCCCGCAGTGTAACGCAGAAATCTTCCTCAATGAAGGCGTGTGTTTATATGTATATTTTTTTTAATCTCAAAAGAGTGAGTGAAGATAATTCTTGCAAAAGACTTTCAGCTTCGACAAGAACACTCGCTTCTCGAATTCCATCGACGATGCGATTCTCCAGAGCGTGAAGAGTACCAAAGGTGTCAGGATGTGTCAGGCCAGAAGGTGGGGCGCGGAGAAGAGACAAATGCATGTGGACAATACCGTGAACGCAGTGAAGACTATCAAACACACTCTATCCACTACCATGGCCGCGTATTTCCACTCCGCGATTATGTCGTTTACGCGATCTTCGCGGCGCATGCGTCCTGTGATGTATCGAAGTTCTCGCAAGATGGCGCTCAGCTCGCGCTGCACGGCGAAGCACCCTCGGACGGTGGCCGGGATTTCCTCCACCCCTAGGTATGGCGTGGAAGGGCCGGTTTCGTTCTGCCTAAATCCACTGTCGTCAATGTCAAGCACGTTAGCAAGCAGGCTTTTCGAAGAGCGTTCTTTCAGCTCAAATTCCTTTTTGGAATTTACCACCAATCCCTTCCGTTGCAGCTTCTGGGGTGGACGTTTCATCAGCAGCAGACGGGGTAGCCAACCCAGGAAGACAGAGCGAATCTGAAAGGGAAATAAATATGTTTATTGCTCTCTCGTATCGCTCATAATTAATCTATCTTACGCTTCAAATTTAAAAAAAATTATGTTTTAACATCAGTATGCAGGGTTTTCAAAAAGAATCACCTGAATTAAAAAGATCATCACTATTCATCTTTTAATCTATTTTGATCGAATGTATAGGCAGAATGAAATCTCGAGTTTCACGCACTTACCGACAAGTAGCGCCAACGCTCTTTCATCGCCCGGCAGCGATGAAAGAGCGTTTTTTTAACTTCAGTGTTTCTAAATATGGAGACTGCAGAACGGAAATCATTTTGTGTTTTACGCTTTGCGAAATGTAAGTCCGTAACGACTGTTCAGTGTGATTTTTGTCGACAAAACCCTGGTAGATTGAAGTTCTTACCTCTCAGAGCATTAGGCGATGGTATAAACAATTCCAAGACACGGATTTTCTCTGTGCACATAACAGCCGTGGAAGCAGTGTATGTAGACATGCTCGCAAATGTTTGGGACGAATTTGCTTACTGTACATACATATATCGTGCATCCAAAGGTGGGCATATTGAGCACCTTTAATTTGGTTTGTAAAAAAAACTTTATGATTAGCCATGTAATATAAAATTAATTTAAGCTCCTATGTTCAATATTTTTCATAATATACTCATTTCAAATAGGGGGTTTCTTTTTGAAACATCCTGTATTATATAATAATCAACCACTCAAATAACGCATTTTAAAGCGAGTAGCGAATACAAAGAATAATACTGCACGACAGCGTGGACCATTAGTGTATTGCCACAACACATCAAGCTGGTGGAAGGATTTAATTATTTGAGCGCTGTTTGAGGGTCTTTGAATCGTGCGAAAGAACTTCTGAATGTCGAAAAAGCTTGAAAATTTTCGCTTTTTGAGCAAGTAAATCCAATCATGTTAATTTCTTAACCCCACTGGAGATGTTTAATTTCAGCAGGACAATACTCCATGCTATAAAGCTCCCATTACCCCCAGATGGTTTGCAGAATCAAGGAGACTTGCTTATTGAACTCCACAATCCCAAGATCTCTGACCAACTGAACATTTGTGGGATGAGGTTGAAAATGCCAGCAGACAGCTGGATGCAGAACCATCAAGTTTTAGAGAAGTGGAAAGTGCAGTCAATCAGGTATGGCGTCAGATTCTTCAAGCCACCTACCAACATCCCATAGAGTCCACTCCAAAGAAGAATCAAAGCAATATTCAGAGAAAAAGATAGCCACGCTATGTATTGAGTAGGTTACTACAATAAGTTAACCATTCGGGGTATATAAACATGCTTCTAAAACGGGTGATTTTATATTAGGGTGGTTCAAAAAAAACTCTTTTTAAAATTTCAAATTGCTATAGTGCACAAAAGTTGCCATTTATATAGACGTGAAAAAACCACTAATTATTATTTTTCTATTAATTTGTCTTCCGGTCGCGCAATGCCATCGAAGTTAGCAAAAAATTGTGCAAAACCTAAATTTTTCATAATTTTTTTAAGCACGCCAGATGGTTTTAATTGCGTTCCTATACCATGAATTAGCTACTAAAAGTATGTAAAATCAATATATATGCACTTATTATACGTTTCTTTCATATCTCCCGGTCGCGCAACATAGTACAAAATGAGTAAAATTAGTAGTTTTTGCGAAATTTCAAAGTTCGACTGTTTAGTACATTTTAATCATACGACTTTTAGAGATGCTGTAGTTTAATTATATTAGAATAATATATTTAAAATCCAAGCATATAAAATAAACTTTGATATTAAAGTGGAATTCGGTCGCGCAGCTTCGTCAAAAACAGCAGAGTAGCCTACAACCGACATAGCCAAACTCATCATGTCTTATTTATCAGAAAATGGCTTTTTATGGTGACGGTACTGTTATTAATACGGGCTTAAGAAATGGGGTAATTCGACAAATAGAGATATATGTGGGAAGACCTCTACAATGGATTATTTGTCTTCTCCATTACAACGAACTGCCATTCCGTCACCTTTTCCAACACTTAAATGGAAATACAACAGGCCCAATAGGATATTCTAGACCGATTGGAAAGGCCCTAGCTGTTTGTGAAAGACTACCAGTTGTTGATTTTAATCCTATTGATTGTGAGATTCCAAAAGTTGACAAGCGTATTCTTAGCAAGGACCAATTGTACTTGCTTGAGATATCAGAAGTAATCAAGTCAGGACATTGTTCAGAAGACTTTGTAGTACGTGATCCTGGCCCAATGTCACATTCAAGATGGCTTACTACTGCAAACCGAGTTTTGCGCCTCTACATCGGTGTGTCAAGCCATTCTGAAAATCTGAGAGAGATTGTCACATTCATTCTGAAATGTTATGTGCCCATGTGGTTTGCCATAAAAATAAACCAAAAATTCATAGATGGGCCTAGACATGTTCTACAAAACTATTGAATCTACAAGGTACTTACTAGAAGAGCTGCTTCAAGTTGTTGATCACGTTTTACAACGGAATGCTTACACCAACAATTGAATATTGAAACAAAAAAAAATTACCAAATATTTACTATTAGAAAATTTCTAAATTATCTGAAAGGAAACATTGTCAAACAACAAAATTGTCAGACAACGATAATGGCTGCTACCGGCTGCGAGCGCATCGCTGGCATTCGTCATGCACGCCTCTCTGTCCAGATAGGCTACTCTGCTGTTTTTGACGAAGCTGCGCGACCAAATTCCACTTGAATATCAAAGTTTATGTTATGTGCTTGGATTTTAAATATATTATTGTAATATAATTAAACTATAGCATCTCTAAAAGTCGTATGATTAAAATGTACTAAACAGTCAAACTTTGAAATTTCGCAAAAACTACTAATTTTACTCATTTTGTACTATGTTGCGCGACCGGGAGATATGAAAGAAATGTATAATAAGTACATATATATTGATTTTACATACTTTTAGTAGTTAATTCATGGTATAGGAACGCAATTAAAACCATATGGCGTGCTTAAAAAAATTATGAAAAATTAAGGTTTTTAACAATTTTTTGCTAACTTCGATGGCATTGCTCGACCGGAAGACAAATTAATAAAAAAATAATAATTAGTGCTATTTTCACGTCTATATCAATGCCAACTTTTGTGTACTATAGCGAACTAAAATTTAAAAAAAAAAGTTTTTTCGAACCACCCTATTTTATATAAATTTTTCGTATGACGAAATAGAAATTCCAAATATCAGGAAAGCTGTGTCAATATCGTTAAACAAATTAAGCTAAAAAATGATATTTTTCCATGCAAATTTTGACAAATTAAAATCTATGAACTGCGAAAGTGATAGTCATATATTTTTTTCAAGTTACAACTTACCACTTCACATTTAATTCTGTTGTTCAGAATTATTATTTATTTATAACAGCAGAGTTGTGTTTTGAGCATATAAAAAAATATTTTTCCTTTGTAGAAAAAAGTATGAAGTAAATAGATGTTAACAGTTTTATAAACTCTGAAGCATTTTATTTTTCAATCTAGACACTGGTATGTTATGAAGATCTTACTTGACACTTATATCCATTACTCACACATAATTTTCAAAAACGTCAAAAGAAATATTGAGTTACTTCAAAGCGTTCAAAAGGATGTCAAAATCTTAAGTTATCACTAAGTTTTTAACAGCGAGATTATTTTCTTTCATGAGGCTATTAGGTTCTTGTATATTAGCTATCTTGTATATTATACTAAATCGTTTATGTTCTGTACCTGATTAAACATGGTTCATTACAAATTTTATATGTTAAATGATACGCATTTTAAGTTACTTTTTCTAGAAAGTCACAAGGCTTTGCTGAATTATGTATTAATGTGATAGCTTATTGGTTATGTTTTTGCAAAATTACACCTGAGCACTTAATGAATAAACAATAACCGATGATAATAAATAATCGCTAAGGAAATACCACTATAAGCGTATTCTTTATTTTGTTATTAACACATTCAAGGAGGTTTATTTTTTTTTTTCATTCAGTATTTAAAGAAGATAATTATTAATCCAAAGAAAATATACTTTCTTACTATTAACAGCTGAAGGTAAACAAACGTATGTTTGTTAGTGAACAGACACGGGGACGGGCTAATCTCGCGAACCGAGCATAGCAGGATATCGCGACTGGTACCGCTGAACGCGGACATACAAGACGCGTGCACTGATGTTATCCTCAACTTTCAAATCTTTAAACTTTTTTAAATTATTAAATTAAAACCGCCGAACTCAAAAGAAGAGGAAAACAGAAACAGCTGACATTCCGGGTGGGCCAGCTGCTTTCCGTTTCGCAAATTTCCATTATTTTCAGGCATGTAAAATTCAACTTTTCCGTCCACCAATCGACACAATTTTTATTTCCATGAGTTCTACCACTCTTCATCTTTAAGGATATACACATTTTTATAAAGTTAGAAATGTTTTTCATTGCAAACGAAGATTTTCCCCCAAAGCAGTTTTCTGAATTTCACGAAATCAGCAATTTTGATGGACAAATATTTCGGTTTTCTGCATCTAATAATGTCAATTTTACAATTTATTGGCATTTGCTAGATTTTCCGCTTCCAAAATATACCAAATACATTTAATTAAAAAATTTTATCATTCTAAAAATGCGTACTTAAAGAACTCAATTTTGAAAATTCTCGCGCTGATCGCCATAGTAACTTAATGTAACTGAATGCAGAATTCGTAATTTTTCGACTCATTATTTTACTCACTAATAATTTCAGCAAGTTCGTGAAATTTGTTTCTAATTAATGAGCAACTGATGAGGATTCTTCCACGATGAATTTTGAATTCATCAGAACTGCCTTTCTATTTTTTTTACATGAGGAGAAGCACTTTCCCCCACCCCCCCCATGAAATTTGATATTTACATTCGGCCATGTTGCCAAAAGGAAAATTTTTTAGTTGAGAACGAGTCTGAGAATGAGTCATTTAATAATTGAAATCCAGAAATAATTTTAAATTACCAGAATCAATTTTAGTTTTAGGAAATGAGAAGTTAAAACCTTTGGAATTTTTTTCGAATTGAATGAACTTCTTTTTTGTTTAAAAAGCAAAATTTGAAAAAGGAAATTTGAAAGAATTATTTCAAAAACCGAAAATCAAAATTTTAAAAAGAGAATTTTAAATAATTATTTCCTTTTTAAAAACTAATATATTTTTAAAAGTGATTAAACATTTTTTAATCTTTAAGAAATAAAACCATTTCATTTTAAATCGAAAAAGCAACACATCGGGTTTCCACTCAGCTAGTAATATCATATTCATGAACACTAAACTTCATTGTATATGAAGGATAATTGGTGTATATGAATAGTTTTCATGCCATTGAAAAGATTTTAATGTCTACAAATATGATTTTTAGAAAGACTTATTTACTTTATAAGAATAATCAGTACAAACAAAACAAAAGAATATTTATGTTAAATCATCGTTTTTAAATATTGAAATAAGTAGCATTTTTACATAAAATAATATTACAGAAATATCAAACGATATAACTCCCAACATACAGGGAGCGTCAGAATGGACTCCCCATTTCAAAGGATAATATAAATCGAAACAAAAAAATATTACAGAAAAATCTTTATGGTTTAAAATAGTATTTATATTCTAGCTTTTTCCCACTAGGTTTTGAAAATAACATCATTCATGTGGCGTCCGTTTTTTTTGCGATTCTCTACCAAAGCCGTTCTCTAAAGTTTTCCATCCCATTGTTGGTCATCTCTGGGGACTACAACTTCCTCCCGGATAGCAGACTCACGGACTCGATGCAAGTTTTCAGGCGTTCTATTGTTCCGAGAAAAACCACTTGGTTTCTTAGCAATGCAGACGAAATTTCCTCTGACGTTTGAAACACGTCGCAGGATTGTTTTTCCATCAGGAACGGAATCCGCTGCATAGATCCCGATGGGTGTCCTAAATGCCATCTGAGTCGCTGTTACACAATCGTTGTTTTTGATCCCTTCAGCGATCACGCCCGAGTATAGAGTGCAACATTTTAATAAGTTTGAATGGTTTGTTGTTGCATGTAAGATTGAATGTTCTAAGCAGTTTCTATTTATAGCTACACCCTTTGTAATGCAAGCATGATTTTCTGACACTTCTATTACTTTCCCTTTGATAATGATTATTGTTGTGGCCGTGTTTATAAAAGATCAGCACATTGCATTAAAAATAAAAGAATAAAAGTAGAATTCACGTACCACACTTTATGTAATACTTATTCTAGGAGAGCACAAAAATTATTTGCACGTGAACATTACAATTCTTAGCAAAAGAAATATTTGGACGTGGACATCACAATTATTCCTCAAAAGATCAAGAAACATTAGGATGTCTTGAATCCATTACATTGGTCAATTCCGCATTTGTACAAATCTGTCCAACACATGCGCAGGAACTTGGCTTACATAAGCTCGATTAACTTCTACGTAAAACCCTTCGTATATTAATTTCATTTCCTTTGTGCTACACGTGCAACCACGTGCTCCAGAGAGCCTTCTCTATAAGAACTTCGATGGAATCTCGCCGAAGAAAATTCAAAGACTGACTTCACATAACGTTCTTCAGCCGGAAAATTTGAAATTCACCACACCTTTTTTGCTGCCAATTTTTTTTTAAAACATTGTAAGAAGTTCTGGAGAATGTCCATGCGCGCGCATTCATTGGAGCGCCACCGCTTTGAATTGGGCGAGCAGGAGCAAAGCAAACCAGTTCCATCTAGTTTTAAATCGGATGTTCCGGAGCTAGTTTTGAGTTGATGTTTTCATAACACCCTTCATTGTTAGTCGTGATTTATCCCTTCAGCCAATCATTTGAATACCAGCAGGCGCGTGTGGCACAAAGTGCAACGTCTTTTTCAACGTTGATTATTTCTTTTTTTCAAATTGAAAATAATATTTCTGCTTTTTATGACAAGATTTAAAATGTTGATAATATTGAGATATATTTATAATTAAAGGCCAAAGAATGCAGATACAATCGCCTTATTTCAAAACTGCCCAGTTTATTGGATCTGAGGAAAACTTGCGAATTGATTCCTATTATGTCCAAACAGCTAAAAAACAGAGTTCATCTTCGTGATATTCGGGATACCATGTAATAGCTGCACATTTGATCGAGTACATCAACTCCTGCTTTTTTCGTATTGTAATCCAGTATAATATCTGGCTTACCACGGTTAAAAAACGCCTTCATGTTTTTTTGCTGAGAACTAGAAATCCAACTGTTGTCTCAACCCGCGCTTCCCTATCCCTCCCCCCCCACACACACACTTCTTTATCATTGACCTTCAGAAAGGTAGGAGACCATTCTGCCGCACCCTGTCGTTATGAGCTCTTTATGAAATTCTAACCGAATACATACATATTATTTTGCACATTTCGTTACATGGAAATAAACAAGCATTCCGTCAAGTTTTTCATTTCAATAAAACGAAATCTGATCTATAATGTTTCCACCGATTGAAAACATAAAGATAAGGAAAAAATGATTATAAGTACATATCACTAGCAACGGCTGTCGTGTATTTAAATTTTGATTAAAAGAAAAAAGCCCTGTAATAGTGATCTTCCTCAATCTGTAACCCTAACGACAATTACAAATGGCATTTCATAAAAAAATTTTAATAATTTCATTAAAATATTTTCAACTAAGTTTAAATAATTGTTGATTGGTAATAACATAACTGTAAAACAGAAAAAAATTATTATGACGTCTATTTAAAATTCTCCATGTCTCTCTCTATGTATATACACTGCTGGCCACTGTAAATGCAACACCCGGAAGGAAACATGCAAATAACATGAAATTTAGAACATGCATTAGTGGAGGTGAGATATGCAAATGATTAGAATTTCAGCGCAGACGCACAGCACGCGCGCCTGTGGCGCCACTTCAAAGCGCTATTTAAGGCTTGGAGATTTCGACAATTTCAAGTTCGGCTATTGTGTTTTTCTTGTGGTTTTTTTTTCAAAGAAAACGATCAATTATGCCTCGTCGAAAACAGCGATCATCTTTTGATCAAGTATCCGAGTTCGACAGAGGAAGGATAGTGGCCTACCGAGATTGTGGATTATCTTTCAGGGAAATCGGTAGTCGTGTTGAACGAAAAAAAAAACAACTGTATTACGGATATGTGATCGTTGGATGCAGGAGGGTACGACGGACCGGCGTGTTCGATCGCATCCACCTCAGTTCACCACTTCACGTGACGACAGGCAAATTGTGCGTTTGGCAGTGACGGATCGCTCAGTCACATCACGAACCATAGCACAGCACATGCAGTCTGTAACGCATCGTCCAGTGTCTGCGCGTGCCATTTGACGCCGTTTACAGCAGAGTGGTCTGTCCGCAAGACGTCCATTGCTTTGTCTACCCTTGACGCAGAACCACAGACGTCTCCGCCGCCAATGGTGCAATGGAAGAAGGATGTGGACGGCAGAATGGAATGAAATTGTCTTTACTGACGAGTCACGCTTCTGTCTGCAACACCACGATGGTCGACACCGTGAAGAGAGGATGCTGAACAGCTGCGTTATGCACCGCCACACTGGTCCTGCACCGGGTATTATGGTATGGGGCGGTATTGGATATCACTCTCGCACACCTCTAGTACGCATAGCCGGTACTTTAAACAGCCAGCGCTACATCTCCGAGGTGTTGGAGCCAGTTGTCCTTCCTTACCTTCAGGGCTTACCCACAGCCATATTTCAACAGGATAATGCGTGACCACACGTGGCACGCATTGTCCAACGGTTCTTCGTTAATCGCCACATTGAATTGCTTCCCTGGCCGCCTCGCTCTACGGATCTTTCGCCGATAGAAAACATGTGGTCCATGGTTGCTCTACGATTGACCCAGATTCCATCCCCAGCTGCCACAGCAGATCAACTTTGGCAACGTGTGGAAGCTGCTTGGTCTGCTGTATCCCAAGAACTCATCCAAAGTCTCTTTGAATCAATGCCGAGGCATGTGGCAGCGGTGATCTCCAACAATGGCGGCTACTCTGGCTACTGATTTTGGCAGGAACCAGACTTCACAGAAGTCTATAAATTTAATCATTTGATACTTGGTCAACATGTTATCTACAAAATAAATTTTGTTGTGATATCTCACGTCTTTCTTGGTGTTGCAGTTTGGGTGCCAGCAGTGTATAATCATGTAGAAGTGTGAGATATACCGTATAAACTAACACTCTGTTACGGTCAAAGAAATTTATTAGCAGGATGCGAGCAGGAAGCAATCACACTATTGAACTGCTCTCAGCTTGAAGGATGTCTCTTATATACAACTTAAGAACTTTCAAGAAATATTGATATAAACAGGTAAATTAACATAAACATGAACTTTCTCGAAATTTTAAGAAAGGTAACATAAATTAGAAGGAAAGTAAAACCAGAAGTTACTGACTGTATTTGAACGGACGACCTGTCGGTCAGCGTTCCAGCGATTTAAACACCTGACCGTGCTGCTACTTGCAGTTACCTTCGCAATGTGGCATTTCCCCTCATTTAGGAGAACAGCGTCTCGCTGTTAAACTACGGTTTTTTTCTGGAACGAATTATCGGCCAGGTAAACTCTATCCTAGGGATGCGACATCGATAACAAAACATCGATGTTTTGAAACATCGATATTCAATATTAAAACATCGATGTTAATAAAACATCGTCCCAAAACCATGGATGTTTTTAAACATCGATGTTTTAGAACATCCATTTTTTTAAAACTGGTTTAGTAATCTCTAACATTAATATTACTTCGGTTAGTCGGGGGGGGGGGGGATGTTTAATTTTACTCTCTGATTGGGCTGACACAAATGACAAACACTTGGTTGCTTTTGCCTTGGGCTATATGACTTCAAAATTCTCGTTGTAAATATCGCCATGTTTTGCCTTCAAATGTCCAAATAAATTCGTGGTATTGCTAGAAGTTTTGAGGGACTTAAGGCAAATATTGCATTTCGCAAATTTGTCAGAGGTTTTGCAAAAATATTTCCAAACCGTACTTTTGGGAGGCATCATACTAATAATATTAACGTCAACTCTTATAAAACCAGAACAAAACAAAGACTTAAATGGCTGCTCTCGTGTATATACTATTTGTAAAACAAAACCCCATGGAATGTTCTGGAGTGTCAGGAACATTACTAGCGCTCCGATTGGTTCATTGGTTGTTGATTGCCATTTGACTATTTGCTAAGGAATCGTTCCCCCTTTTGTATTTGTCCTTTTCAGAATTCAGACTTACATTTACTGAGTGTGAAAATTATGCTACTTGGTACTTTTTTTTATTATGGTACTTTTTCATTACAAAAACATCGAGACAACGTAAAACATCGAGCACAATACATCGATGTTAAAAAAACATCAGCTTCAATAAATCGATGTTTAAAACATCGATATTTTGATAAAAACATCGATGTTTTGAAAACATCGACATCGATGTCACATCCCTCCTCTGTCCGCTGTTTCTTAGAAGAAGTCGAATCTTGCTCGGAATGCTTGTTTCTGGGCGAATCGTTATCCTCGTGTGTTGTCATCATTCACAGCAATTTCTTGGGTTTCCGGGTCATAGTATGATTTCATTCGGACCACCTGAACGACATCTCTAGATTTTCGTAAATTTTGAAGATGGGTCGAAATCTTGAACTTCATAGGTAACGGCAGATATCTAAAGACTTGATAAGGTCCGAAATACCTTTTGAGGAGCTTTTCCGATACGTCAACTTTTCGAACTGGCGTAAAAATTCATATTAAATATCCTGGTCTATACTTTACTACTCGATGTTTCGCGTCAATAATCCAACAATCTTCCTGTTGAGCCTCAGAGTTCGTAGACGAGTTATCTGCCAGGATTCTTCAGCTTGGTTCATTATTCTATTAAGATAATCATGTACTGTCCCGTGAGGACTATAAGGAAACCATACACCCTTACGTTGTTCCAACCCTAGATCGATTGCCGTGAGGACACTGATATCCTCTGATACTTTATCATTGTTAAAGGGATTTCTAGAAAGACTATCTGCGTCTAGGTGTTTCTTTCCATTTTTGTATGCAATAGAGATATTGCATTCTTGGAGCCTTAAAGCCCATCTAGCTAATCATCCTGACGGATCCTTCAAATTAGCGATACTCCACAATGAATGATGATCAGTCACTGTAAAGGATTTTCCAGATAGATAAGGCCGAATTTTCATTATTGCCCATATGACAGCAAGACATTCCTTTTCATTACTGGAATAATTTTTCTCTGCTTTTCTTAGCGTTCTAGATTCGTTGGCTATAACTTTTTTTTCGTTCTGCCTTTGGACTAACACGGCACTAATTCCATAGCCACTAGCGTCTGTATGTAGTTCGGTAGGAACCGTTTCGTCAAACAAACTTAATATGGGTTCAGAAGTAAGTGCTGACTTCAGCTTGTTGAAAGCCTCTTCCTGGGGTTGGGTCCATACAAACTTGGAATGGACCTTTAACAACATTTAAAGTGTGCCTTGTAACAAGAAAATAATGAAGCTTCAGTAGAAAGAACAGAGCCCGATGAAGCTTCTCGCATCAAAGTACGTTCTTTGGTATAGGGAAATAATGAACAAATTTTATTTTATCCAGATCTGGTTTCACACCCTCACCAGATACTAGGTGGCCTAGAAGCTTGATTTCCTTCATATCGAATATACACTTCTTTGGATTTAAGATGAGGCCTGCGTCTTGTATACACTTAAGAACACAGTAAAGCCTCTCAAGATGTTTAGTAAAAGTCTAAGAGAGTACCACTATTTCGTCGAGATAACAAAGGCAAATCTGCCACTCTAGGTGACCAAATAGATTATCCATTAGTCTCTCGAAAGTTGCTGCGGCATTGCAAAGACCGAAGGGCAATACTTTGAATTCATACAAGCCTTCACTTGTAATAAATACGATCGTCTCCCGATATGCCCCGTCCACTTCGATTTGCCAATATCTCGAATAGAGGTCCATTCAAGAGAAACATTGCACACATTTTAAGCAATCCAACTTGTCATCAATAAGGAGTAAGGTATTAACGTCTTTCTCCGCAACTTTGTTCAAGCGGCAATAACACACAGTGATGCGCAAACTGCCATCTTTATTCTATACCAAAACAACTGGAGATGACATCGGGATTTCCGACGGTTGGATTATTCCTTTCTGTAGTATTTTTTAAACTCCATTATGAAAAGTTCTCCGTTCAGCAGGTGATTCTCTGTAGGGTCTTTGTCTGATGGGTGATCTCAAGCATCAATTTTGTGTTTAACTTTGATTCAGCATTGACTGTTCTTCAGTAGTGTGATTGGTTCATGCTATTAAACTTTGACCGTAACAGCGTGTTGGTTTATTCAGTATATCTCATACTTTTACGTGACATAATTTGGCGGATGCGCCGGGTAGATCATTTATTCCGAAAGAAGAAAATAGATGAAGTCACAGACATAACATCTCCCTCCAGAATACTCATCATACGAGAAAATTGGATTGAAGAAGATGGCGAACGATAAAATTAAATCTCAGCCTGTTTTGTGCATTCCAGCCCTAGTGAGGGAAACCCAGATATCTCGCCATCTTCAGAAGCGACCCCGGACAGGA
Organism: Dolomedes plantarius; assembly: GCA_907164885.2. NCBI lineage: Eukaryota > Metazoa > Arthropoda > Arachnida > Araneae > Dolomedidae > Dolomedes > Dolomedes plantarius. The sequence continues at coordinate 71,896,181 of OU015493.1, read as the reverse complement.
TCATGCGAAGTGGCTGAAGGAGTACCGCAGAAAACCAAATTTTAATAAATGGGACGATACACTTAGTCTCACTAATGTATATTTTTTCATAGAGGGAATTTTCAGAAAATGGTTTGAAAATAATGAACACCTGCTAACACCATGGGACATTTTTGAATGAGAACCAAATAATACTTTCAGCGACACCCAAATGTACGTAAGGCGAGCCAAAGACAGCCTGAAATCCCGTGCTCAAAAATGAGGGGTATCACCTCAATCTTATATCTATTATGTTTTAGGACTGTGACACCAAACCGACCCAGTAATTTCCGAAGATGATAAAGTATCGCATCTGATGAAATGAAATACAGATGTGTACTAAGTATTATTAACGAGAGAAATTCAGACGACAGCTGGTTTTATTAAATGGTGCCAACACATTAAAAAGATACAGAAAAGGCGAATAGGCTGCAGAGATTTACTCATCTATCTAACGTCGTTCCAATAGCCTCCGTCGATGAAGACGATTTAACGTCCATAATTCGAAAAATTGTTCGGGAGGAAATACAGAAAGTAATTGTGCCGCAAATGGAGCCACAATCGGCATGCAGTCCATTGAAGCCATTGTTTGAGAGGAGGTGGAAAGATCTCTCAATATTATCTCCAGTAAGAGGTTTAAACAAACTTATCAATGACCGAAAAGGCATATCCAGACAACAGGCAGTGAATTGTAGCATCAACAGGGACAACTTTCCAGAAAAACTAATCTGTGGTGTACTTCAGACAATTGCCCAGTCTATTTCCCCTGTGGCCGTCCCGGACACGTCGTACGCTATTACCGAGACCAAAAAGCTATTTTTGACGACTATCGCCAAAATTACGGACGAGAAGCTTCGTCATATTCAGACGACATACCCACCGCTGAAGAGACCAGCCGAACAATCACTAGATCCCCATCACCTAATCCAACACGAGGACGATCGCCGACACGCCGCTAGAGATCTCCGTCCCTATACCGAAAATCCAGTCAGTCGCCCTGCCGCCGAAATGAGGAAAACTGAACCACGCGACTGTTGATGGAGGTCGCTACTTCTCCCAATTCTCCCTCTGCCGCTATGCATGAAAACTACGTTGATATCGTTATCGATGATCAGCCGTTATGATCACTTGTGAACACTGGAGCTTCTTTATCCATTATCTCAGAAGGATATCGACGCCCAAGAAGAAAAGTTGTGTTCGGCTGTTCAAAGAAAGTTGTTTTTAAAGTCGCAGACTGTAGACATGTAAATCCGATAGGAACATGCAATCTTCAAGTTACAATGCAGGACCCAACTCAGTCTTTCGAATTCTCAGTTATGCCAACTGTGAGATTTATAGATTTAGTGGACTGTAAATGTTTTTAAATGATTTATTTTGACTTAAAACAAAATAATTACAATACTTGCACATTTAATAGAATACACTTGCGATTAATAGAATATAAGGAATGGATCAACGCTGGGAAAATGAAAACCCAAATAGCTTAAAGAATTGAATCATGAATTGACTTACATAAAGGAATAGCTTCCCAGACGTCCTCCAAACCTTTCACTTAACGTAAATTACACCAAAAGAGAATAAGCAAGCAGAAGCCCTGCTCGCATCACGTACATAAGAATGGTTTGTCAACAACAACAGTTCATGTTTTCACACATCGTTTTCAAAAAAAGAAATTCATGGATCAGTGCTGCCATCTATGAATGCGGGCTGCTACTACAGGACGGAACATCCTCCGGGGCGGGCAGTAGCACAGTGACTTTAGAAACTGGCCTCTTGACATTACCAGAAGCAGTTTTGATGGAAACAACTCTTACACAGCCATCTGCTCCTGGGAAACACTGAATCACACGTCCAAGAAGCCACTTTAAAGGAGGAAGTTGTGGCTCATGGATTGCCACCAAATCTCCAATCTGAAGATTCTGACGTTGGAGGCTCCAAGCCTTTGGTCTTTGCTGGAGTTGAATTAAGTAATCTCTAGACCATCGGTCCCAAAATTCAATTCGCATTTTTTGTAAAAGTTTCCATCTGTCACTTAAACTGATGGTGAAATTTGGAGTTTCAGGAATGCCCAGCAAAGAGCTGCCGATTATGAAATGCCCTGGTGTGAGAGCACTTAACTCCGAAGGGTCAGAAGACATAGGCACTAATGGTCGAGAGTTCAAACACGACTCAATTTGACAAAGAAAGGTTGACAGTTCTTCGAAATTGAGAACTGCAGATTTACTGGCTTTCACTAGTAAGTGTTTAGCGATTTTCACGGCTGATTCCCAGATGCCTCCGAAGTTCGGTGAATATGGTGGGATAAAATGCCAATTTTTCTCATGAAAGGATGAAAAATGCATTACTTCTTCGGATTTCAATTTGCAGAACAAAGTTTTCAGCTCATTGGAAATTCCTACAAAGTTCTTTCCGTTGTCGGAATAAATATCCGAGGGTAAGCCTCTACGGCTGATGAAACGTTTCAAGCACGCGAGTAGAGCTTGAGTTGAAAGATCGGATACAGCCTCTAAGTGCACAGCTTTAGTACACATGCAGATGATAACACATATGTATGATTTCATTTTGGTTTTACTTCTGGTGAGATTTGGTTTGGTTGTGACTGGTCCACAGAAATCAATTCCTATTTTCTGAAAGCAACGTGATGGATTGATTCTTTCAGATGGTAAATCGGCCATAATCTGCTGGCAGGATGCAGCACGCAATTTTTTACAAAGAATACATCGGTGGATCACTTGCCTCACCTTGGATCGTCCGCTCGTAAACCAAAATTTTTGACGTATGAGAGCTAACGTTAACTGTGGACCTGCATGAAAATGCTTCTGATGGTAATACTCAATGATCAAATCCGTAATTAGGTTTTCCTTGGGTAGCAATATTGGATATGTTTGATCATGAGTCAGATTTTTCTGCCTGAACAGTCTTCCGCCTACTCTAAGGATGTTTGATTCGTCGAGAAAAACATTAAGAGTCAATAGCTTGCTTGAAGTTGGCAATGGTGATTTCTGTTGGAGTAATTTAATCTCGTTTGAAAATTCCTTCGTCTGCAACAGTCTAACTATGAGCAGGAGAGAAGACTTGATTTCATTGGCAGTCAAGTGTTCAGTGAGTCGTTCATTAGGGTGTCTACAGTTGTGCATGAATCTTAAACAATAGGCGATGACATTTATCAATTTGGTGCATGATGAGAACTTAAGCAGAAATTCAGGGATCTCTTTCTCTACCGCGGTACGGACCAACACCTCTTCGGCTCCATCAGAGAATGAATCTTGACTAAAGGGGGGATAAGAAGAATTATCCCACAATCTGGACGGGCCAGACCACCAAAGATCATGATGAAGCAATTTTTCAGGAAGGATTCCTCTGTAAGCGCAATCTGCCGGATTCCACTTTCCTGTAATGTGGTGCCACTGAGCCTTTGGAACTAGAGATTTGATTTTGTGCACGCGATTGGATACGAATTGGTTACCCTTCAGTGGTGGAGAATGAATCCAACATAAGGCAATTTGAGAATCTAACCAAAGATGGACATCTTCAAGATTAATCGGTAGAGAATCTATCACTGTCAAGGTAAGCTGTGATAACAATAATGCTGCTGAAAGTTCAAGCCTAGGCAAAGTTTTGATAATGGAGCCACCTTTGTCTTTGCAGCTAAGAGATGAGAGGTATTACCAAAAGGACTTAGTTTTACCAGATAGAGGACTGCTGCATATCCTTCAGCGATGCATCAGCAAATCCATGCAACTGAATTTGAGTAGTTGCGCTTTCATCCATACTTATAAACCTCGGAATTCTAATGGCTTTCAGACAATCAATTTGATTAAAAAAACTTTCCCATACCTTCAAAATTTCTGGAGGTATTTCATCTTCCCAAGACAACTTATCTTTCCAAAGTTCTTGCATTAAGATTTTGAGTGTGACTGTAGATGGTGACAATAGACCTAACGGATCGAATGTTCTTGCAATAAACGAGAGCAAATCTCGCTTTGTTTTAACTTCGGTTGTTCTCGCTATGTGTAGCTGTATCGTGTCTTCAGAAGAATTCCATGTCAGACCTAATAATTTTACAACTTGTTCATTTTCAATTTTCCCGTTTGAATGGATGAGTCTTCTTTCTTCTGTTACATGTTCAATTGCTTCTGGACAGTTTGAAGCCCATTTTCTCAGTGTAAATCCGCCACTTTCCATAATCTGATTTATTTCGTAGACGAGTCTTGATGCCTCCTCGGGCGAAGAAGCGCCACACAAGAGATCATCCATGTAGAAGTTCTCCCTAATTATCTCAGAAATGCGGGGATTTTCTGTCTGGGAGTCTTCAGCGAGTTTATGGAGAGTTTTAATCGCCAAGTAAGGAGCACAAGCTGTCCCGTAGGTGACAGTGCGCAAACGATATGTGGAGATCGGTTGTTGCTCTTGAAATCTCCAAACTATTCTTTGGTAATCTCTGTGAGAAGCTGTTACCAGAATCTGGCGGAACATTTTCTCGACGTCTGCTGACAAGGCTATTCGATATGATCGAAAGTTTATGAGGATCTTGAATATCTCTGGGAGTAGCTTAGGACCGACCTCAAGGAAATCATTTAGGGAATTTCCACTTGAATCTTTACTGGATGCATCGAAAACAACACGAAGCTTTGTTGTTAGGCTTTCCTCTCTTAAAACACCGTGATGAGGTAGGAAAGATTGATTTGGAACCTCTTCTTCATCTTCTGGGACGACTTCCATATGGTTTAGTGAGAGGTATTCTTTCACGAATTCACAGTACTTCGTTTTGAATTCTGGGTACTTTCTGAATTTTGCTTCTAAATATTGGAAGCGTTTCAAAGCTTGAAATTTGGAATCGCCGAGAACCGGAATAGATTTGAATGGTAAGTTCACAACGTATCTTCCAGTACAGTCTCGCTTCACATTTTTTTGAAATTTGCCATTTATCGGATCAATGACTGATGATTCTGGAACTGATTCCATTTGCCAAAATTTCTGTAGTGAAGAATTGAGTTCGCTGTCGATTATAGAATGACAACTGAAAATCTCTTCCCTTACTGGTATTGAATAGATGGGGCCAGATAGCAACCATCCTAGCTTAGATTTCATAGCACAAGCCGTTCCCTTTGGACCAATAATTTTCCCACCAGAAATAATTTGGATGAATAAGTCTGCTCCAATCAAAACTTCAACAGGAGATGAGATGTGAAAGTTCGGATCAGCAAGGACAAGTCCCTCCAAATGAGGCCACTTAGTGACTTCCATCCGAAAATTGGGTAGTTCCATGGAAATGTTTTTGACGACCAGAGCATTCATCTCAAATGATTCGTCACAGGAGTGTGAATATATCGTCATATTAGTCTCTTTTAAGGATGTTTCTGCAACAGAATTAGTGATTCCTCGAATAATGTGATTTGTATTTCTCACTTTTAAATTAAGTCTTGTTGCCAATGTGGAAGAAATCATGCACCTCTGCGAGCCACTATCTATCAGTGCACGACAAGTAATTAAGTCCTGATTTGAAGATTTGATTTTGATCAATGCGGTGCTTAACAAGGTTGTCACTGTGTGTATATTGTTAACAAGGCATGGACTTTCCACTTCGTTTACCTGATTTGAATTACTAGCAGTTTCAATATTTTGAATAGGTTTTGGACGATGGAGAAGGGTGTGATGATTTTTATTACAATTTTCTGACTTACACCTAATAGTAATTAAGCATTTTGAGGCCAAATGATTACCTCTTAAACAATTAATGCAAAGCTTATTAGTTTTGACAAATTCCCATCGTTGATCCAATGACATCCCTAGGAAATCTGGACATCTGTACAATGCATGCGAGTTTTTACAAATTATGAAAACTGGTAGTTTCGAAGCTGACGCGGTATTACAAAAGGTGGTCCTTTTTTAAGGTTTTAAATCACCTTTACTAGTTGTTTCTACTTTGAAACATGAATCTTTTACATTTTGAAGACTTCTCGCGTGATTTTCCAAAAAGGCCGAAAATTCCGCAAAGGTTGGAAATTTTCCCTTTTCAGTTTTCAATTCCCACTGAGTACGCATATTGCTATCGAGCTTATTTTGAATTGTATAGATCAGAATCAAGTCTACCAATTCATTACATTTAAACCCCAATATATCAAGATTACGTATTGCTTCATTGCACGTGTCCAAGATTTCCAAAAGAGATTTACCATTACAAACTTTGGGGGATTTAATGTTAAAAATTTTACTCAATTGATTATTAGCCAAGAGTTTGTTATCATCATATCTAGATACTAAAGTTTCCCAAGCTTGTCTGTAGAAGTCCCCAGAAACAGGAAAACCCTTAATCAGTTTTGCTGCGTCCGACTTTACTGATGCAACTAAATACTGGAATTTCGAAAGTGAGGACAGATTTTTATTTGAATCAATTGTCCCAGAAAATATTTCCTTAAACGTAATCCAATCATCAAAGTTTCCTCCAAAAATTGGAATTTCAAATTTTGGAAGGCGAATATTTTGAGTTTCATTCGAAACTGATTTATCAATGAACTCTGAAGCAGAATTTTCATTAGTACTTCTACTAATAAATCCCTCTATATCAGCACAAGCATTAATTACTTTCTCATTTGCATTTGTGTATTCATTATAAAAAAGATCATTTTCATCAATTAATTCAAATATTAACTCTTCCAAAGATTTTATCAAATTACACAGTTTTGTTTTTATTTCTTTCAAAATAAATGATTTACCCTCCTTGATTAAATCATCAACACGATTAACATATCTGTCAATTTCCTTGATAATGAAATGAAACCTCGTTTCAATCTTTGAATCTTTCTTACCCTTAGCCATATCGAAATCAGAAAATCAAAATGTCTCATATACAAAATTCCACGAATCGAAAATAGCACGTCAACAATTTTACGCGAATGCTAAAATGCCAAAAATGAAAAATAACAAATGCTAGAAATAAGAATTAAAACATTGCATTTATGTTTGCCTACCGGAAAAGAGTTGGCGAGTAGCCAAAACACTTGCGAGAACGCGGGAATCAACTTTGTCCAAGATGGCGATTCGAAACTAACAAGCGATTGAGACACATAATTAAAAGATTCTCTACTGTCACTCTGGCTCGACGGACCAAAACTATGTGAGATTTATAGATTTAGTGGACTGTAAATGTTTTTAAATGATTTATTTTGACTTAAAACAAAATAATTACAATACTTGCACATTTAATAGAATACACTTGCGATTAATAGAATATAAGGAATGGATCAACGCTGGGAAAATGAAAACCCAATTAGCTTAAAGAATTGAATCATGAATTGACTTACATAAAGGAATAGCTTCCCAGACGTCCTCCAAACCTTTCACTTAACGTAAATTACATCAAAAGAGAATAAGCAAGCAGAAGCCCTGCTCGCATCACGTACATAAGAATGGTTTGTCAACAACAGCAGTTCATGTTTTCACACATCGTTTTCAAAAAAAGAAATTCATGGATCAGTGCTGTCATCTATGAATGCGGGCTGCTACTACAGGACGGAACACCAACATACACCCATGATGTCATCCTTGGCTGGGACCTCTTGAAATCATCTAAAGCCGTCATAGACTGTGGTCGACAAGGACTCGTTTTTGACGAAATAATACCCGATTCACCATTTTGCAAAGATGGGATGTATTTGCCATAGAAGATTGTTTGATTCCTGCCCAGTCCATGATGAAAATACAAGTAACTGCTCCTATGATAGCCGACAAGTACATTGACGTCATAGTCGAATGAAATCTATTTTTGCAACTGAGCCAAGATTTAGGTATGCCGTCAATGGACATCACCCTTTTGAATAGAAACGAAGAGCTGTGGGTTGCTAATGCGGTGAATCATACGCACCACCTTCCTAAAGGTATTCTTACACTTCCTAAATGCTCTGCCAGCAGTATCCTCGTATGAACATATCACTAAAGATGGAATGAAATCCTTCGATTATACACAGATGCTAGCGCCGAATCTCTGTGATGAACAGCAGCCAAAATTGTTAATTTTTTTAACGAAATTTCCAAAGACAGTCAATAAATGAGGGAAGTCTCTTCTATACAACTTAGAAACGTTTTAGAAATATTGAAATTAACATAAACAGGAAAATTAACATTAATAGGAACTTTCTCGAAATTTTTGGAAAGGTGATATAAATTAGAATGAAAGTAAAGCCACAAGCTACTGATTGTATTTGAACTGATGACCTGTTGGCCAGCAGCCCAGTGCTTTAACAATTTGGACGTTCTGCTACTTGCAGTTACCTTCGGAACATATATGATATAACGATGACTTTAGATGGCAAAAACAATACCGTTTAATCAGACGGTGGGAAATTCTTAATTGAGATGGTCATGCGTCGCGCGGTGAGCTTGATGACTCTTGGATTTAATTTATCAGATTGAATCAGGTAGCTTAAGATTTTGGAAATAAACGATGTTAGATATATTAATTGTAGTTCTTTGCCACCGGCCTTTTAACTTATTGACTGCTATAACTTTAATAAATATGTAGAGATAGATTAAGAAAGAGTAAGTTTGGATTTAAGACGACGTACTGGGAAGGGTGTAGTAGCGAACGTGTCATATATATATATATATATATATATATATATATATATATATATATATATGTGTGTGTGTGTGTGTGTGTGTGTGTGTGTGTGTGTATATTTATATAAACAGCCTTTTTTAAAACTCATTCCAACTTACACAGTCTGGCATCTCATGGGTATCTGAACTTCTGTGGTGGTAATTGAGAACAACTACTGTCATGACCACAGAAAAGGCTACCATGATCATGATGCAAGCGAAATATGTGCCTGGAAAAGAGAAAGAAATATATGACAGGAGCAGAAGATTTTCCAACAAAGAAATTAACACTTGAACATTTTTTTTTCATATTGACAGAACCGAGAACAGTGGTTTAGCTTGTAATGTTCTCCACAAAAACTACTAACACTAAAAATAAAGCTGGTCTCCTTTTAATGGTTGATATAGTTTTCATATGGTTTCTTTTACAATCGGAGAATTTTGTCAAGGAACGAATAAAATGATATGAAATGAGAAATGGGTTGTCACTAAGACCACCCAGTCTATACAGATCAATGAAGCAATCAGCCTAAAAAGTAGTCGTTCATATATATATATATATATATATATATATATATATATATATCAAACATCGATAATTAATCGTTTTGCATAAACACTCCATTCTTCATAATATATACCGCTTGACAATTGCTAAGGAACGGTCACATTTTTCGGACTATGTCATAATAGACATTGATTGAAGAAATGAAACTTCGTACATATTTAGCAGAGATACTGTGCATTATTTACTATGCAAAATGGTACAGATTTTGCCACATGGAAAAAGAAGAAAACGAAAAAAAAAAATGCTCTTTGGAGCATTTCCAAACAGCCACGAAAAATGGGTCTTCATGCCAGAATGAAACAGTTATGCGTACCTTAGTAAGGTTTGGGACCTCCTCGGACACTAGTGCACATTGTGCATCTGTTTTTCATGCTGGCTATTAAAGTATTGAGGAGTTCTTGGGGGATATCGTCCCACTCCTCTCTCAAGGCAATTTTCAGTTCTTGCATGGTTCAGGGAGGGAGAGTTCTTTCAGAAACACGTCTGCTAAGAGCATCCCAGGCATGCTCTATAAGATTTAGGTGAGGATAGTAAATAGACCATGCCATACGTTCAATATTTTCACTTTCTAGTGTGTCCGATACTTCAGCGGTCCTGTGTGGGCGCGCATTGTCGTCCATAAGCAGAACATCTGGACCTACCGCACCCCTAAAAAGATGAACATGATTCAGAATAATCTCTCTGCAATACCGCTGTGATGTAACGGTACCTCGCTCAAAGATGTGAAGCGGTGTTTTGCCATTGTGCATAATACTTGATCACACCATCTTGCCTTGGCCATACCGATGACGTTCCTTAACATTCTGTGGTGCATAACGTGTTACCCTCTCTCTCCACACTAACTGTTGGCCAGAATCACTTGTCACAGTGAAACAGGATTCGTCAGAGAACATCACTCGGGACCACTCTTGCTGACCCCAACCAATATGTTCTTTACACCAACGTAATCTTTCTCGACGATGGCGTGTTTTAAGTGGGATGCATTGAACAGGCTTCCGTGCATACAAACCTACCTGATTTAATCGCCTAGAAATGGTTCTGGCTGATAAATTTGTACCGGTAGCGGTTGCAAGGTGTGCAGCTATCTGACAAGGAATGGGATGTCTGTTCCTTTTCGCCACTAGGGATACATATCGATCCTCTTGAGGTGTGGTGTTCCTTCCACGACCACCGGCATGCTTTCACATAGCATTTCTACCTTCATCGGCCTTTTTAAATCGCGATATGACACTTTTTGCCACTCCGATTACTCTGGCCACACTAGTGACACTTTCTCCTGCTTCGAGTCGTCCAACTGCTCGTCCACCGTCGTACGCACTCAAATGCTATATTGCAGACTTTTTGCACGTAATTATAGCCACACCACACTGATTTTCACAGAAATAACTTCCAACAACCTACGGCACTATTTTCGTGAAACACCTAACTGCATGAACTGTCGAAAGAATAAAGAGTTTCGGTGCACTGCCTTTTATACAGATAACAGGTCCTGCCCTATTACGCCCTCTGCATTTCATTTTACTGTGATTAGTCTGCTGTCGGGACCGCTAGTTTGAAAAAACCAGTTGTTCCTTAGCAATTGTCAAGCAGTGTATATAATTAGAGAGCAATTTCAGAAAATATAGTGTGGTGTTAGTAGTTTTTGTGGAGGTCCCTAAATATCCCTTGTCTAATTATTCCTTTTTAAAGTATTTGTTGTATTTATTTAATTTATAGCCACTGTTTTATAAGAAGTATATTTTTATAGAATTATTCTGAAGGAAGAAGTCCAAATATTAAAAACAATATGAATCTTCCAATCACAAGTTGACATTTTTTTTACTCTTAAGTATTCGGTAATTAGAATTTTAACTTAAGAATGGAATCTATTTTATAACGCTTTTCTCTACGCTCCTTCTTTCAACATACAATATTAATTTCTATGCAATGAAGTTTAATGAGTTTCCATCGTCAAAGCACTTTTTATGCTACTAAGATTAACAGTAAAATCTAGCGGAAAATTGGCCAGTGCACAAATAATCGATATTGATTATAGAAGCTAGAAAGCGGAAAAGTTTTGACTAGTTGTTCTTGTAAATATTTTACTGGTACTTTATCATTGTATGCAAATACTAATTTATAATTTTAATGTATAACTTTTGTCAGAAAAGTTCCAGGACCCTAGCTCGTAAAATATAATTTATTGAACTTAACAACTAAAAACAATATGAATCCTAGGTCTCGTCAAATTTGTCTACTCAAATACCTAAATACACCGATTCTGGAGGCCACGAAACCAAGAACGGAAACATCCGGGATGATTCTAAGCATATGTGTCTCAGCCGTTTGGATTGTTGGGTAGATTTTTAATGCTTCTATTTCAGCGGCATTTTCACAAGGGGAATCGAAAAAAAAATCACAGGACGACAGGTCGGGGGGATATCGGGGGGGGGGTGTAGAGCAGGGATACATTGTTAGGCCAGATATTTGTTTATTGATATAGAAATACGGACCTCTGCATTGTCGTGCAATCAGAACCACTGCCTAGATGCCTACAAATCAGGCTGGCGCCCCCGAATTTCTTTATGCAAACGTTTCAGCCCGTCACTGTCAAAACTTTTGTTTTTCCATTGTCCTTGAGGCAGATATTCACGGTGCACTAAACCTCTCACATAAAAAATCCAGTCAACATTAGCGCCCTTTACACGTACGTTCTTTCCCGCGTGAAACCACAATCCCGCGCATTTGAGTGCACGTGTGAAGGTGTCGGAGAGGAAGGGAAAGCTGCTTTGATGCGTACTGCAAGTTTTCCCGCTCGCAATCCCGTACGTTCCAAGCACTCGCGAAAGAGCGTACGTGTAAAGGGCGCTATTATCTTTGTTTTCGAAGGTTGCCGCTTCACTTTTTTAGAGGCAAGTAAACCATGTCCTTGTCATTTGGCACTTTTGTCACTTAGTTTGAAGATAACCCTTTGTACTATTTCAGGACGCAGCTTCTCAATAATGCCTCGTCACCATATGCTTACTGTATAATATTCTATGTTTCACTAGGGAGTTTCCCTGGCTCAACGTAGAACATAATCTGACGACCATCACATCACTCGTGTAATTTCCAGCTATATGCGCCAACAAGCCGAACAGCGGGCTGCTAAGCACAGACCTGCAAACCTGAGGTTACATGGAAGCACTTCAAATGTCATGTCTACTCTGGACACACGTAAAGTGACTGAACAACACCCGTTTCTTGTGTTTGACTATCACAAGTAAAGAATTAAAAAATCTTTCCAGGAGCTTTTCTGACATAGGTTATATGACAGCCGAAATACATACTATCAGCGCGTTAACACATTAATGTATGAAATTTTCCCATGCTGATGATATTATTATACGTGGAAACAAACCTTTTTAATACTTTATGTTTCCCATGAAACATTAAATTTGATTTCTAAATTCTTTTAAGTCCCATTAATTATTTGAAAAAATTAATGAATTAAAATGAATTACCTGCATGAATTTTGGATGTAAATTGTCTGGGATTCTAGGTGGCATAATCTCTGGTGCAGTAAAGGCATATGCCTCTAGGTCTTTAAAGGTATATGCAATATTTAAATATATGTAATACGTCTATCTTCCCATATTTTAAGCAGAATTTCGACTCCGGCATTTTAAGGTCAAAGTTATCTCGTTTTTGTTTTCTTTTCTTTTTTGTGCCAATCGCCGTCTGACAAAACCATTTAACTACATAAGCGTAAGTAAATCACTTCAATAAAATTAACGGTGATGAATCACATAAATTGGATGTGGTTGTGATTTTCGACATAACAGAAAGGATATATAAATATTATATAAATTGCTTCGACATTTCATATATAATATTGAGATAGTACAATAAAGCAAGTTATTTTAGATGTATGGGTGTAAAATATAACAGAAAGAAGGTATACATATATAATAAAAAATGTATACGTATACCATAAAAAAATATTTATTCAGGCACGTAGTTTTTCCCTATTATAAGTCTGCTATAGTCCTTTTTAAAGTTCAATAATTGGGGCAAACTTTTGAACAATTTGAATTTTTTTCAACATTACTTTTCTTTATGGCGGTGGCACCGGAATAATAGGTTAAGTTTAGTTTATCGACTAATCGACACTAGACAAGACTGCTCGCACGGACAAAGGATAACTTCTAACCACCCCTGTTATAAAGACTCATGGAGTATATCTATTAATATTCAGGTCTTTATAACTGTCTCTCATAACTGCCATACATTGGCAGAAAAGAAAAATGTTTTATTGCCAAAAAAGGCGATGCACGCCAAATCTGGTGTATTGAGCCTGTATTGCGCAGGCGCGAAGTACAGATTGGCGCATGTCAGGCTAGCTTCGAAAAGTAGCGGGAGACAGCCCTTGGACGTGCAGGAGGTTGGTGACCTTTTTGGGAGCGTGTGTTGATAATCGAGAGTGGGGGTGCGTGGCATGGCCTAGTATAAGTATTTATCTTTTTATTATGTTTTGTTGAATAAATTAGTTATTTGCTCCTTAAACCCCTTGTCAGTAATTTAATTTACTGTAGTAGATAATTGTTTCCTAGGTAAGAATAATTTGAGTATTGTAATATGCTTAGCACGTGGGTCAGGCTATATGTAGGGTTAAGTATTTTCTTGCTAAGCTAAGTGCTGTTAACCTAAAGTAAATATTCTACTTAATCCATGTTACCTGAGACAACCTATCTGGGTTATCTATCATGTCGCTTTGTTACTTGAAACTAATTCTGTAACTTAATACACAACGCATTTCATGTTTCACCTTTTTGACTGGCTTAACTATTCGCTAATTTGCTACCACTTGTTCCGATACGGCTTCCCATTTTGGAGTCGTAATTCTCGGCTTCACAACATTTGGTGCCGGTTGACCAGTCCTTAAAATTAATTGTAATATTTAAGGGTATTTGTCTCATTTAGCGGTAACTTTTTTTTTAATTCTTTAACCTATGTGAGTAATGAAAAAATGCATCTGCTTACTATTCCCCCTTATAATGTTGTTCTCTTTATTAATAAGTAATATATGTATCTTAATAATGCTAAAATTTCATTCATTTTGCTATTTCTGTACCACATGATGCATTTTTTTTATAATAGAGCATGAACGAAGCTATGTGTTTGTTATGTGCAATTATTTAATTATACAGTGATTTTATGAATATCTGAGTATTTAACATTGAATATTATTTAAGATTGGAATTTGTGTTATATTGATTGATTTTTATGTGTAAAGGATATATTTTATTGCTTTTTGAATTACAATTTTTGATTTTAAACTTCATTATTGATATAAATTCATTTAATATAAGGTGCTAATTTTGTGTCATTCATACAACTCTACCATCCACTCTACCACAGGTCACTCCCCTGCAGTCGTCCATTTTGGAAGAGCTTTAGCGCTCTTAACTGATTCTGAGAGGTTCTTCGAGGACTTTCCTCATCTTGACAAAGGGTCCCTCATTGATAATATTGTGGCACAAACTAAAGCCATTTGGTCACTGTGCTTCAGCAATACATCCATAAGTCAAGCAAACTCTCACAGGAAGCTCAATAGAGCAAGAAGAGACACAAGGCTAAAGGAGGGTGACATTGTGTATGTAAAATATAAAACTCACTTCAACCAATTTCTCAAGGGACCATTCGCCATTGAGAAATTCCGCTCAAATGTGACTGTGGTCATTCGACCACTGGAAGATAGAATATCACAGGCTTCGCTCATCCATGTGAACAGGCTGATAAAGGCCCCAGCTCGTAAAGGGCATTTATTAGAGAAGCAGACGAATCCATCTCCCACTACTAATGATTCTGTATGCCCTAGTTCTCTTCATCCGGTTGCCCAGATGCCTGTTCCAGTTTCCAATCCTTCAGATCCAGTGCTGGACTCCAGTCTTTCAAGGGTTCCAGAGGATGACCATTCCATGGATGCCACTGAGGGGTACTTTCCTGATGGAGAACTGTTTCCTCCTGCTCCAGACGATGAGTTCCAGGTCCCAGAAGCAAGTCTAGCAGACGAGCAGTTGTCATTCCATCATCCATCAGTGCTTCTTGAAACTCCTCAGCTCCAGATTGATTCGCCTACACTTCAGGTTCCAGTTGGCCTCTCCCATGCCAGTCCTCCACCGCCAGAAACAACAGACCCCGAGATACCAGAAATTCCTACTGCAGTGAAGAAGCCCTGCCCCTACAACCTCAGGCCGAGGAAATAGAGTTCTGGGAAAGATGTTTGCGCGCACATCTTCTCCAGTTGATGGACAACCCAGCGATTGGCACGTCCAACTCTTCTTCTGCCTGTCTTCCTGTATGGACTAGGACTCTTGCTGCATATGGTATACCTCTGTATCTTTTTAAAGTTTTTAATATCTGTGAAGTTACTCCATTCATAATATCTGTTAATTATGCACAACCTTGTTCTTTAACCTCTATAAGCTTATAATAGTATTCACTCTTAAGTCTAAAGTTCTGTTGTTATTGAGTCTACCAATAATAGAAAAGTAAAATGCTAAATTAACCACTTTGTTGATATAAAATATAATAATATGCAATTAAAATCATTTGGTTCTCCCATATGCCATTGTAAGTAATATAGCAATAGTTAGTATTAAGTTTTGTTTCACACTTTGCCTGAATTGCAGGAAACATCATCTGATATCATCTATCAGTTTTTTTTCATTTGTGAGTTTCCTTGAATATGTTCCTTTGTTGTACCTTATGTGCAACCTGTGATATTTTAATCAGCCAAAAGATTCTCGATTTTGTCATTTGAGAAATGAAGTTGTTTTTTTTATTGTACAAGGCAATTTTTTTCTTCATTTCTCAGGAATAAGTCCTCACATTTTTGTAAATATATGTATTGTATTAACTTATTCTTTTGTGTATTTTTTATGGGTGACCAGCTTTCCAGAAAAGTATTGAAGCCTGTTATGTACTGTATACAGGTTTGAAGGTTCTCGACCTCAACATGGTCACTATCTCCTGCAGTTGTACATCACCTGCTGCATATAGGTGAAGTTTTTTATAGTTTCCATGTTAAATGTAACTCACCTGTTAACTTTGTGAAGTGGGTAATGCATTAACTGTTTCTTGTATATATTCATGTACTTTTGTGTTATATTGTATATTTGTTTGTGAATAATGTTATTATAGTGTCCTACAATTTATGATTTTAGGGTATATACTCACCATAATGTATATCCCAACACAAATTGTGCACTTGTTTTTTTAAGTTTATATGCACATTTGTTTTTACTGTTTGTAATATGCATGGTACAGTGTGATACACTGTGTTACAAGTTATTTTCTTCATCCAAGGTATCTTGAAGCTTTTTGCATAGTAATGACTCTTCTGTATGACACCATGCTCTCTGTCACAATGTTGACTGTTATTAGTGCTTTCACTTTGTCTATCCATGACACTTTGTCTATCTAGGACACATAGTTTTTGCAATTGACATTAATCGCTTTTCAATGTAACTTTAATTTTTTCTAAGTGAATTTTTACAGGGTTGTTTTTTTTGTGTTTTTTTTCTTTGTTTTTCAATGGCTGGCCAGCCGACGTGAAGTGTTTAATGTTCTTTTATATAATGTACATACCCTGTGTAACTTGTACTTTTATGTTCATATAATCAAAATTAGGAGCAAAATTTTTTTCCTCATTTAGGATCTCCAATGTATACCAGTGTAAACTAGACTCAATATGAGCAGTAATGATATTTTTCCCTCATCTAGGGTCTTCAATGTAATACTTTGTAATGCACTGGTGTAATCACATTTTTCCAAAAGATCTTCAATGTAAATTTTTGTAAGCCTGCCAACTCCCACTCCTAGCACATTGTTATTCTAACTCAACTCTCTTTGGGAAATTTTCCCTCATTTGTTTTTTTCTTCACTTGGTGAAGGGGGAGAGTGTTATAAAGACTCATGGAGTATATCTATTAATATTCAGGTCTTTATAACTGTCTCTCATAACTGCCATACATTGGCAGAAAAGAAAAATGTTTTATTGCCAAAAAAGGCGATGCACGCCAAATCTGGTGTATTGAGCCTGTATTGCGCAGGCGCGAAGTACAGATTGGCGCATGTCAGGCTAGCTTCGAAAAGTAGCGGGAGACAGCCCTTGGACGTGCAGGAGGTTGGTGACCTTTTTGGGAGCGTGTGTTGATAATCGAGAGTGGGGGTGCGTGGCATGGCCTAGTATAAGTATTTATCTTTTTATTATGTTTTGTTGAATAAATTAGTTATTTGCTCCTTAAACCCCTTGTCAGTAATTTAATTTACTGTAGTAGATAATTGTTTCCTAGGTAAGAATAATTTGAGTATTGTAATATGCTTAGCACGTGGGTCAGGCTATATGTAGGGTTAAGTATTTTCTTGCTAAGCTAAGTGCTGTTAACCTAAAGTAAATATTCTACTTAATCCATGTTACCTGAGACAACCTATCTGGGTTATCTATCATGTCGCTTTGTTACTTGAAACTAATTCTGTAACTTAATACACAACGCATTTCATGTTTCACCTTTTTGACTGGCTTAACTATTCGCTAATTTGCTACCACTTGTTCCGATACGGCTTCCCATTTTGGAGTCGTAATTCTCGGCTTCACAACAACCCCCTCCCCCAGCAAGCTTTAATTATATTATATCACCGTATAGTGACGTCAATGTATGTACTTCCTACCACCAGGGATATTAACGATATCCAATAAAACGTCATCAGCATGTAATGCAATAATTATACTGCATTATCTAAACAATTATAAACTGACTCGGTGCGTATATATCTGATAATTATCATTTTGAATTGCATTTCGTGTTAAAACATTGCTCTTACTTTATTTTCGCCTTTATTGATATGACTTTTTTCTTCGCTGAAAATTACATTAATCTAGGAAACATATGAACGTGAATTCCCGTGGAATACATAAAACAACAAACAACACATTTATACAATATAACAAAATATTTATACACTATAGAACTTGTATTATACATTCATGATAAATATTCATTAAAAATCTAGAGGTTGCATTATACTTATAAGTATACAGCTAAATTTTCATGCTTTACACAAATGCACAAGGACACTAATCTGAAGTATTTATTTCATTTCAGAGATCTAGGAAGTAAAAAAAGAAATACCATGCACAATTGCTACTAGTCATGCAGTTCTATTTAGACATTGAAGCGTGCATGCAATATCTTGTTCTATAGCCTTTTTGCATGCTCTGTGCGGACTTTTTACTAAAACATGAAAGAATTGATATTCTTATCATAGATAGTTACAAAAAGCATTGTTTCTTGAAATTTTTGTGTTTTTATAATTCTTTGTATTTGCGTCTATAGAATATCTATTCCTAATGTGTTTTCCGGTCAAAAATCGAAATGAATCTCATTCAGTTGATTTTAATAAATATCAAAAGAATTTTTATTATTTTAAACTATATGCCATTCCTATCGTGAAATGCACTAATTGTTTAACGTTTTAAATCACATAAACGTGAAATGTTATAAATAATTAAGTGCTAAATTCAGTGAGTCTGGATTGCCAGTGATTTGAAGCAAGCAGGTATGTGTATTTCAGATACTATAATACTCGTTGCTTCTCGAATATTTCCAAAATTAACTAAGGAAATTATTTATATATTATGAAAAACCTCGGACACGAGTAGAGAAAAATTGCATTTTTTTATAAAAATAGACACTGTAAACACATTAAAATGCAATCAGATTGTTTAAAAATATTATGTCAGACAAAGGTGCATATTTAAAGTCGATTTGCTTAGGTATTGCTTTTGAAAGTAGGATAACAACTTAAAACAATAGAAAACATTAATTTTATTTTAAATTGCAAAGTTATCAAGTGCTAGTCTGGTCTAAATTTCCTAATTAAGGACTTCCTAATTGAAAATCTTCTTTAAAATAAGATAATGCTTTGATGACTTCCTCGATTTGTGTATTTCTTCCTAGTTTTTCTAAAATTTACGCCGAATTCGTTGTTTTGTAATTTACGCTAAAATAACAAATTTAGAAATATTTTGATTTGATTTTAATGAATAGTTATGTCTTTGAATCAACTAGTTTTTTTCAATACTAGAAAGACGGCTGACGTCATTTTGACGGTTTCAGAAATACTATTGAGCGCTATTTCTGTATATATGTCCTCAGAACATAATATGTATACCTCTAAAGAAATATGTATACCTGCTTTATTTACTTATATATATATATATATATATATATATATATATACACACTCGTCAAAAGTGAAATTGCAACACCATGAAGGAATGCGCGTAGTGATGTGAAAATTACAGGATCGGTAGATGTCAGAGTCATATGCAAAAGATTAAATGCGCTTGCGCATTTGGTCACATGATACCCAGTTTCTGGCTATAAAAGCCAGTAGCTGACTTGCTCCGTATATGGTGCTAAATTATTCTGGTACTCAAATTCCTTGAGTATTCTTTGATCAGGTCCTGGTCTTTATTCTCGGTGAGAAATCATCAGTTCGACACACAAAATGAAGCACATTTTAAACACAAAAAAACAACATTTAATAATCTGCGAAGTTTGGATTTCAGATTTCGTCTAAACAGACGCCATTACATTTTAAAGCAAATTCTTTTTTAATCTATCGGGCGACGCAGCGCCCTCTATAAACAAATCTTTACATACTCCCCCCACAATGAACAACAGGTTCATTCCTAAACGAAAATACCAATTACCATTAATGAGAATAATAATGCTAAATAACATTTCTTAAGTTACTAAATAAAACATTTTGCAAACATCAAATATCAATGTAATTCAATAATTAAAAAAAATAATAACAATAAAAGATGTAATAACTTTATAGCTGTTAAAAGAAAAAATGCAATTAGAGTTTTTAGTCAGCTATTTCTAAATTATATAAGAGTTGGATTGGACGTTGAAGTGTGCCATTAGAAGTTTTGATGTTACACGATCTTATTTTTCCGTCTCTGCCAGGAATCGTCTCTATTACACGTCCAATTTTCCAGACAGTTCTTGGAACACGCTCATCATGGATTAAAACCAAGTCGTTTTCTTTAAAGGTTGAGGTACAGCTCTTACGCTTCTCAGAATGAAGAGATCTTAAGTCCAGCATGTACTCCCTTTTCCACCTTCGCCAAAAATGATCCAGGAGTCTTTGTCGATTATAATACTTCTTATTGAGGTGCTCAATGGATGACGATTTATCTAGGATAACAGGAATATTTGGTGGTAGGGAAGTTGCACGTTCTCCAGTCAAAAAATGGGCTGGTGTTAAACATGAAGTTTCATTAGGCTTACTGTACAAGTAGCTGATGGGTCTACATTTGATTACAGATTCTATTTCAACTAGAATGGTTTCTAGCTCATCTGACGTCAAACATGATTTTCCGAGGACCTTTCGCAGACATGATTTGACTGTTTTCACCATTCGCTCCCAAAAGCCGCCCCACCAGGCAGCTCTTGGAACAATATATTTCCATTCTATTCTTTTAGAACTGTAGAATGTCTTTACGTCATTATGGCTAATTGTATTCCACAACAATCCAAGTTCTTTCTCAGCTCGCTTGAATGTTTGGGCATTGTCAGTGAATACTACACTACAAAGACCTCTTCTAGCGACGAATCGTCGAAAGGCTAGTAAAAATGACTCAGTACTCAGGTCTTGCACTAGTTCTAGATGCACTGCTGGAGTTACTGCACATGTGCACAGTAGAATATAACACTTTGAAGTCACTGCAGAATTTTTCACCTTAATGTAAAGGGGACCTGCGAAATCTAAACCGTTCACAGCAAAGGGTGGAGACTCAGTTACTCTGTCAGATGGTAGAGGAGCAGTAATTTGTTGACCTTCTTTAGCAGTAAATTTTAGGCATATCATACAGCGGCTTATGAAAGTTTTAACTATTTGTCTACCTCGTGGTATCCAAAAGGTCTCTCTAACTTTAGACAATGTACTTGCTACTCCTAAATGCATTACTTGATTATGTGCTGACATTACTATCAATTCGGTTAGTCTACTGTTGCTAGGGATTAACCATGGATGCCTTTCTCTGAATTCAAATTTAGAATTTTGTAGTCTCCCACCGACTACCATTATTCCTGTGTTATCTAGACACGGATTCAAATCACGAATACTGGAGTTCTTGGGAATGGGATTTCCTTCTTTCAAACATTTAAATTCCACAGGAAAGCATTCCGCTTGAATATTTCTAATCCACAGTCTCTCAGCATCCAAAATTTCTCCTGCGGTTAATTCTGAAGTCATTCGCATTTCCTTATCTTTGAATTTTGAATTTTCTGTAAACCTTTTCACCCAAGCAGTTATTCGATATACCCTTTGAATAGAACTATATTTCTTCAAATCCAGGATCCTTTCTGGATTTTCTTTTCCTTCTGCAGTTATACTGTTAAAAATGGCTGCTTGTTTTAATCGTTTTTCTTTTTTAACATTATCTTCACAAATAAATTTATCTCCATTGTTCGGCCACTGTTCCATTGGCAAGATTAGCCATTTTGGCCCTTTCCACCATTTTTTCCCATTCAGCAAGTCTTCCGCTAAACATCCTCTTGAGAGCATATCTGCCGGATTATCCTTTCCGCTGCAGTGTTTCCAGCTTGATGGTTCAGTCAAGCCTTGAATTTCACTAACGCGATTACATACAAAGGGTTTCCATTGCTTAGCATTTCCCTTAACCCAATGTAATGCTATTGTGGAATCAGACCACAAAGTATAATTACTTCTAATGTCAAATACTTCCTTCAGGGAATGCAACAATCTGGCTCCAATTAATGTTGCCACCAATTCAAGTCTAGGGAGGCTTAATTTCTTTACTGGAGCTACTCTAGATTTAGCAGCTACGAAAGTAACCTCAAAGCTACCTCCCTGGTTTCTAAATCGAAGGTATGAAACTGCTCCATACGCAACTTCGCTTGCGTCACAGAAGACGTGCACCTGAAATTCTGGTACATCGCCATCGTCTTCTTTGAGGAAATACCATCTTGGAACAGATAATTTTTCTAGAATGGGGATTTCTAAGCACCATTTCTTCCATTTATTTCTCAATTCTTCTTGTAATTCTTCATCCCAGTCTTGACCTCTCTCCCATATTTCTTGCAGCAAAATTTTTATACGAATAGTAAAAGCAGTTATAAACCCAATAGGATCAAACAATTTGCAAGACAATTTTAACACACTTCTCTTAGTATTTTTTGATTCTTTGAGACCTTCTAACAATTGTGATAAATCTAATTTAAAACCATAAGTTTCAACATTCCAGATTATACCTAAAACCTTAATAGGGATCAGATGTTCCTTTTGAAGTTCTTCAAACTTAGTTTCATTCCAAATATTACAAAGCTGTTTAGAATTACTCTTCCATTTTCGAAGATTCATTTTAGCATCGCTTAATATAAATTTAGCATCCTTCGATAAACTTAGAGCTTCATTTACAGTTCTCGATCCACATATAAAATCATCGACATACAATGATTCATTTAATGCCTTAAAAGCCGTGGGATAAGAGAATTCATAATTTTTAAGATGATGCTTTATGGTAGCAGCCAAAAGGTAAGTTGATGATTTCACTCCAAATGTTACAGTTTTATAACGAAAACATTTTAGATCTTTGTTTTGTAAATTATCGACCCATAAGAATCTTTGACAGTCCATGTCTTCAGCCGAAAGAGAAATTTGAAGGAAAGCCTTTTCTATGTCGGCTATTACACCGATTTTATGTTCTCTAAATTTCAAAAGAAGAATTAGTAAATTCGGATTCAAGTTTGGGCCTGCAAGCAAATTATCATTTAAAGATAAACAATTTCTATCCTTCGCGGACGCATCAAAAACAATACGAAATTTTGTGGTCTCTTTATCACGTCTAATAACAGGATGATGAGGCATGTAATATACAAGATTGGATGACTGTTCAAAGTTCTCATTTACAGGTTCGATAACATCAGAATTAATTTGATCTGCAAAAACTAATTTGTACTCTTCATATAATGATGGTTCATTGTCCAAACGAGTTAACAATTTTGATAACCTTCTTTTGGAATGCGAAAAATTGTCCGATAAGTCTATTTTGTCTTTGAATGGCAGTTTAACTTCATATTTTCCGTTTACTATGACTTTAATATTTTGCTCAAATACCTTTAAAGTTTCAACATCAGCTGAAGTATGATTATTTTCATTACCGTTGGAATTAATACCTAACGACTCTAATTCCCAAAATCTTTTTAATTGAGTGTTTAAATCATCACCAAAAGAATTTGAATTGTTTACAACATTACTCAGTGTTTCCCCTTCTGTCAGGCATAAATTCACGAATGATCTGGTTTGTTTACCATTTTCTCGTACACCCGATATAATGAATCCTAATAACGTTTCAATGCAAATCAATCCTTTTGATATTTTCCTTATGTGTCCAGTCTGCAATTTCCAGAACACATCGGCGCCAATCAGTATTTCAATTCTTCGCCCTTTTACTTGTTTAAACTGTTGGAGAGGAATTTTGAACTCTTTTAGCAAATGTTCAACCGCACTGGCTGACGTCACCATAGACACATGAGAAATTGTGTCCGTTACATACACTTCAAGTTTTATTTTTCTTTCAGGATTATTCAAGTGATTCAGCTCAATTTCTGTTACGTCGTATGTCTTGTTTATGGGTTCACGAGAACCGAAAATGTAAACTAATAAATGCTCTACTCTTAAAATAGGGAGCTTTAATTCTCGCGCACATGCCTTCGTTATAAATGATTTTGTAGAAGCGCTGTCAAATAACATTGTGGTTATCTTTGATTTTGATGGGCCTTGAACTTCAACAGCACATGTAGGCAAAATTATGGAATCACTACATTTTCCCTCAGAATTTGCGATACTAGATATTACTGTTTGACCTTCCGGCGCTGAATTAGGTATTTCATCATATGGTTTTTGAGTTTTAAAACAAATGATTTCGTGATGATTTTTACCTTTGCAAATCGAGCAATCTTTAATTCTACTTCTACAATGAATACTCAAATGTGAACGTTTAAAACATTTGAAGCATCGTCCTTCTTTTCTTAATTTGTTTCGTTTCTCTTCTGAAGGGACAGTGTTGCAATTGAATGATTCATGATTTTGGTAACAAAATACACAATTTTTTTCACATTAGAGGCAAACGCAACAGTTGGATTATTTTTAGGATTGAAGTATTTATAATTAGGACCTTTGTCAAATTTACTCGAAATTACTTGTTTTGGTTGTCTTTCGGTTTGGGTTAATAAGATAGACGACTCTCTACACTCAATTTCTCGTTTTAAGAATTGCATTAATTCAAGAACATCAAATTCTGTATTAGATTTCCTTTGTCTGTTGTATTCTAAACTTATATCATCTGGAATCAGTTTGAGCAAAATTGGACATAATAACTGGCCATATGTTCCTGCGGCTACGTTTAAACATTCAAGTGATCTCACATTTATTTCTAAATCATCAAATAGCCGTCTGAATGCTTTAATATTGGTCGAGCTTTTTACAGGATGTAAATTTAACAAGTTTGTCATGTGACTATTTATAACGATAAAATCGCGACCAAATCGGTCAGTTAGTAAATTGATGCTCTTAATGTAATTTTCTTCTGTAAGCGAAAAACCTTTTATAGCGTTTAACGCAACTCCTTCTAATAACATTTTTAAATATGAGAATTTCTCTGTCTTACTTAAGTTATCATTTTCATGAATCGCATTTTTAAATTGCTGCCAAAATTCAATCCAAGAACTTGGATCTCCATTAAATTTTGGAATTGTAAGTTTAGGCGAACTTATAACTTTTCTTTTTAACTCATTATTATGTGATAATTCTTGGCGAGAATTTGGCGATAAATCGACTGAAACATCTGGTACACTTTTTACGTGCTCTTTTATTAGCCTAGTTATTTTATCTTTCCATTTAATTATTTTCTCCGAATATTCTTCAATACCAATTATTTCATTTTCGATTCATTAGAACCAATTAAATTCTCTATCTGAGCATCTAGAGCTTTTAACTGATCACACTTTTCTAACAATTGCTCATTTAAATCCTTCAATTCTTCTAGCTTAATATTAGTTTCAATTTTTTCATCATAGAAAACAAGTTCAATTTTTGAAATCAACTTCGTAGTTAAAGCTCTAACTGTGCTTCTTTTCTTGCGGATTTTATCTAACTCAGCCATAGTAATGCATGCAGATTAATAATTTCTCACTCACCTTATTTAAATCTTAACTTTCGAATTTACCCGATCGTGGTCCCACGTTGTTGCGCCATGTTAAATTTATTCTGGTACTCAAATTCCTTGAGTATTCTTTGATCAGGTCCTGGTCTTTATTCTCGGTGAGAAATCATCAGTTCGACACACAAAATGAAGCACATTTTAAACACAAAAAAACAACATTTAATAATCTGCGAAGTTTGGATTTCAGATTTCGTCTAAACAGACGCCATTACATTTTAAAGCAAATTCTTTTTTAATCTATCGGGCGACGCAGCGCCCTCTATAAACAAATCTTTACATATGGTATCAATGACAGATTGTTGTTGTAACGGAACTTGAAGAAGGGTAGAAAATGCCTAGGAGTCATCAGCGAGCTGAATACAAGCAGTTATCGCCTGAGGAACGAGAACGTATCATAGAACTACATGAGCTCTGTTTGTCGATTCGCGAAATTGCCTATCGTGTTGGGAAGGACGTCAGTACAATTCAGCGATGTATGGCACGATCGACGCAGGACCATCTGAGAACACGGCAAAGAGGCAGTGGATCATCCAAGTGCACGTCAGCTCAGACTGATAGGCAAATTTGGCGAATGTTTCGTGGGGGCCCGTTCGCCACGGCAAGTCATATTCAAACCTACCTACCATTATCAGATGGGACATCTGTCTCCTGCCAAACCATCCGTAACAGTTTGCATGAGGCAGGGATGCGCGCACGGCGGCCAGCTACTGGGGTTCCTTTAACCATTCGACACAGGGCTGCCCGTCTGGCTTGGTGTTGACCTTATCGTCACTGGTCGAACATATGACATCGGGTATTGTTTTCTACGAATCCCGATTTTGTTTATGGAGGAATGACGGTCGTGAACAAGTGTGGCGGCTTCCCGGAGAACGTTACCTACCAGCCCATATCGCCAAACGTCACACCGCCCCACACTGGGCTTCATGGTTTGGGGTGGCATCATGTTCGGACAGCGGACAATCCTTGTGCACATTACTGGCAGTTTAACATCCGCCCGGTACATAACACAAGTTGTTATGCCTGTGGGTCGGCCACTTGTGCAGGCTACCTCCGGCACGTTATTCCAGGAGGACAATGCCTGGCCTCATGTCGCACGTCACACTCTGAACAGCCTCAATGGAATTCACATCCTTTTCTGGTCAGCAGCCTCACCCGATCTCTCTCCCATCGAGCATGTGTGGATTGCCATGGGACGTGCGGTGCACAGGGCATCGCAGCCGCATACCTAACAGAAACTGGAAGCTGCGGTGAAATCGGTGTGGCAAGGAATATCTCAGGAGACTATTAATAGCCTCATAGACAGTATGCCTCGCCCTTTAGAGGCCTGTATAGCGTCCCCTGGTGGCCTCATTAGATACTGAATAAACAGTTTATTTTTTAATATCTTCGTTTCTTTAATCATCTGCATATGTGTCTCACCTCTACCTATCCTATTATTTTCACATCACTACGAACATTCCTTCATGGTGTTGCAATTTCACTTTTGACGAGTATATATATATATATATATATATATATATATATATATATATATAAATATATATTTATATATATATATATATATATATATATATATATATATATATATATATATATATATATATATATATGTATTCAGGTTTCGGAAATTTTATGAATTTTTCTAATTTTACGCGAAATATGCACACACATTTAAAAAATTATATTCGACAGTAAAGAGGGGGAGAAAATGTGTTGTATACCTACTAAGACTGGAAGCCATCGATTTGACGACAATATAGAAAACAGGCAGAAACTTTAAAATAATACCGGAAAATTTTTAGTTACTTTTCGTTTATTCCCCTTTTTGCAAATAACAGAAATATTGGTGTTGAAAAATAAGGACTTAACAAACCATGCATATATTTTTAACCTTCCTATCCTGAATGGGTCGAATCCACCCATTTTCATAATTTAATTCATGATAGCTCCCATGGATTTTAATTATGACAGATTATTTTTTGAGTATTCCTCAAATAGGTAAATATGTTTAGTTTATAACTTTTTCAGACTTGGAGAATTGTTTTTTTAACAAACAAAAAAAAAAGTGACATTTTACCTGAATGGGTCTAATCGACCATTTCGGTAATATTCCCAGAAATGCATAAAAAGAAATGTATTACTTTTGGATGGTCTGTATTTCGAATGATCATTATTAGATAGCGCTACGATACTGATATACACATATAACGTTCTACTTGTTTGACGTGTTTTGCCATTTCATTTTACAATAATATGGCGCCTAGTAAACGTGGTCTTACCGCATAAGAATTCAGAAAGCTTTTGCAAGAGCTCAGTGATCAATCTGATGAAGGAAGTGATAATTATTTGAATGAAACTGATGAATCTGATCTCTTATCCATCGAAGAGAATAATGAGAAAGAGGATATTTCCGATACAGAAGAAGAAACTGTGCGGTCACCATCTTCCTTCGTTAGTCGTAACAAAACCGAATGGTGTAAATTCCCTCCATCTACATATAAAAAAACGGTATGTACTTGCACATAATTCCAATTTATTATTATTTGATATTTATTTTATTTTATTTATTCTTATTTATTTTACTATATTTGAAAATTTCTGACTTATGTTCTGACTTTACAGACAACATAACATTATGAAATTAACCCCTGGTCCTACACATTTTGCAATTCAGCGGATAACTGAACACCCCATGTCAGCAATGAAGCTTTTCTTGGCAAATGACACGATGAAATTAATTCTAGAAGAAACTAACCGAGTGAAAACCGAGTGAATTCAAGAAGAAACTAACTAAGTGTGTTCAGAACAGAATAAAACCTACACATTTGATTTCTACCGAGGAACTTGAAGCTTATATAGGTAAAAAACTTTTTTCACAAAAAATTATTTATTAATTGTAATAAAATGCAAATAATTGCATGATTTGAATTTCATTTAATTTTTTTTTCATTTTGAGTTATTTTCATTCATATTTTGACAGGTTTGCTAATTTTAGCTGGAGTCCATAAGTCAGCAGGAGAATCTCTGAAAGAGTTATGGATCGAACAATTAGGCGGGACATTTTTCATGCAACTATGTCTCTGCAAAGTTTTGAAACTATTAGACAGTTTCTTAGATTTGATGACAAAGAAAGTAGAGCAAATCGACGTCGTGCAGATAAGCTAGCTGCAATAAGATCAATATTTGACATGTTTATTGTACAATTGCCAAAGATGTTCGTTCCTTACGAAAATGTACCAATTGACGAACAGCTTGTGTTTTTCCGTGGTAAATGTACATTTCGACAATATTTACCATCAAAACCAACAGGGAAATACGGAATTAAATCGTGGTTGATGTCTGATGTTAAAACAGCGTATGTTTGCACTGCTGAAACCTATACTGAAAAGCCTTCTGATGATGAGAGAGACAAAAATCAAGGAAGAAATGTTGTATTGCGCCGAGCAAATTCGATTGAGTGTACCGCTCGAAATATTACAGTTCATAATTTCTTCACACATTATATCCTTGCTAAAAAATTATTGAAGAAAAAATTAACTATCGCTGGAACCCTCAGAAAAAACAAGTCATTTATTCTGTCTGAATTTCGACCATCACGTGATAGAGAAACATTTTCCTCATTATTTGGTTTCCAATCGGATATGACTCTTGTTTCACATGTGCCGAAAATAAATAAATCGGTAATCCTCTTTTCAACTATGCACCATGAGACCAAAGTTTCACATGAGAAAGAAAAGAAACCAGAAATAATTTTATGTTATAATGAAAATAAAGGTGGAGTAGATACTACTGATAAATTAGCTGCCACGTATACCTGCAAAAGGGGAACTAGGAGATGGCCTGTGTGTTTATTCTACAATATAATTGACCTTGCTGCAATAAATGCATTTGTTGTTTTTATGCATGTAAATCCTTCTTACAATCAAAACAAGTTATACAAAAGGCGCCTTTTTCTTAAGAAACTTGGTAATCAGCTGACCGAACCTTACAGAAATGTTACGATGAAACAAATATTCCAGTTACAATAAAGAAGAAATTGGTAATTGTAGCAGGTGAAAAACCAGAATATAGCAGTACACGGAAACGAGGAAGATGCAAAGAATGCGGTCCAAAGAGAGATCTAAAAACGCAAACGAGGTGTGCTTCATGCTTAAGTTTTCTTTGGCAAGAGCATGTAAATGTGTACTGTAAATCTTGTTTGTCTTAAAAATTGTATCAAGAAAAATGCAAGTGAAACATAATATATTTGTAAAATTTCTATTATTTCCCAAGTTTTTAAACCCTTAACAACGCTCATACAAACAAGAGGTTGAAACAGACGGAAGCAGGGGAAGGGTCGAAAAATGAAGGGGGAATTAAAAAAAGATATAAAATGTGTTGTTTCTATTAATAAACACAAAATATATAAAATAAAGCTGTATAAAAATATTTGTTCTGACCTATAATAAATATAAAACAAACTGGGTCGAATCGACCCATACATGCAAAACGTAACTTTTTTTCAACAGGGTAGGAAGGTTAAGGATAAACCATAACAGGTTGACAGCTCGGCATACCTGCATAAAAAATATAT
Organism: Dolomedes plantarius; assembly: GCA_907164885.2. Taxonomy (NCBI): domain Eukaryota; kingdom Metazoa; phylum Arthropoda; class Arachnida; order Araneae; family Dolomedidae; genus Dolomedes; species Dolomedes plantarius. The sequence goes on along the minus strand of OU015493.1, from coordinate 71,866,139 downwards.
CTAAATATATACTAATTTATTATAGATTGGTATGAAATAGTTCAAAATTTAAAGCATTTAACGCCTTAAAAAATATTAAATATTTTACATTCATGATTTAATTTTTAACCGTCAAAATGCCGGCGTTCAGTCTTTTTTCTAAGAAACAAATTCCTGTCTTTCTAGTGTTAAATTAGTAAAAGGCAAGATTGAAAATTTGTATTAAAAAGTAGGTTTATAGCTATAAGCCAGTATTAAAGTTAAACCAAATGGAATATATTATGTTATTATCTACAAAATATAAAAATACTGGCAACACATATTATTGATTTAAGCGAGGGCACCAAATACCTCGTGATAAATTCAAGATAAATTTGACATAAATTATTTTGTGATTATATTCATACGTTCCCGATTATCTACGAAGCAACGAGCAATCCAAAATTGTAGTGCAGGTGGAGAGGTGTAGCTTTAGCAAGTGAAAAGCTTTGAGGCAGTGAGAAAGAGAGAGTTTAATTTTTGCAACCTATCAAAGGTACAGCATCAGACGTGGATGGCATGGTCTCAGCAACAAGCATAAGAAATACAACAAGAGACAGCAGAACTGTTACACCTGAAACGAAGGACTGCTATTGTTGTTAATGTGTCATGACACACTTTGAGTTCGTTTTTGTGCTCCTAAAGTTACAAATATTAATCAATAGTCTAGATACTAAAATGCGATATTTATATTTTAAAATTCATTTATATAAAGTTGTTACACATGTGATAAGCTTTACCTATAAAATTTCCATTAGAATATTTATACTAAAATGATAAAATTGTAATGTGGTATCTTCTGTTAAAAGTGAGAATATTTGCGTATTAACTTATCTTTATGAGTTTCTTAAGTTATCTTTAACTTATCTATTTTCATATAGAAATAAATCACTTACGTATCATGTTCGAACCAATCAGTTATTTCTTTTATTATCCTAACAAACCTTTTCAATGTTTTCTTGATCATTTCTATTTATCTAAGTAGGATATAATATTGTTTCTTAAGTTGAAGTACACTGGGGCAACAGAGAAGAAAGATTCTCAGCCGGTAACTTTCATTATTACTTTCTAACAGAACAAAATCAAAAAGGAAAAATATGAGAAAACCCGCATGCATAGGAGTTGTATTAATTTATACGTACTTATTTTGCACATAGGATTTGATCAAATGCTTTATACCAAATGAAAATATACAATATTTAAAATTAGGTATAATAAAATATAACAAGTAAGCTCATTTACATACAAATATTTTAGATGCATTTTTAATTTTGCAGGATATAAACAACACACTTAATTTAAGCACAACACCTAAATTCAAATTCGCTTTTTAGTTAATATCCCCATTTAGAAGACCATGCTAAGCGAGTCATAGCATTTCCGAAAAAAAAAGTAAGACATCACAAAATATACACTTTGATAAACGATCTTCAGCACGAAAACACGAGACAAATAGTAAGCATATCGAATGTGTATCGAATGTTGGGAACCTATAATCGAGACGGCATCAGATGTTGGTGGCATAGCCTCAGCCAACTGTAGCATGAACACAGTCAAAGATAGCAGGATGGTCACACCTGAGAATAGTTAGTACATGATAATAAAACTCAAACAGAGGTAGGAAATATATTTTTAAAAATTCACACTTTAAGCTTATTAAATAAGACGCTTAATGAATGATATTCATAACACATATTGCATTTGTAAGCATTTGTAAAAAATCAAGCTATTATCTTAACAATCTTAGGAGTTTATTGAAATACCACGTTACTTGATTTACATGTAACCTTGAGCCTTTTACATGCAACAACAAAAACCATTCCTGATTTCTTTTATGTATACATGTGTCTTTATAATAATGTCTATGTAAATGTATTTTTATTTCAAAACACTTAAAAATTCACAACATATACTGCATTTGCATACATTTATGAAACATTAAGCTATTAACCTAACAAACTTAGGCGTTTATTGAAATTTCCCTTCACATGTCAACAACAAAAGTTGTTCCCGACTTCTTATCTGTATAGATATGTCTTTGTACAGATGTATTGTTATTTCAAAGTACTTGAAAATTCATAACACGTACTGCATTTCTATGCATTTGCGAAACATGAATCTATTAACTTACCAAACTTAGGCATTGATTCAAATTGCACCTTTCATATAACAACAAAGGCCGTTCCTGATTTCTATGTATGTGTGTGTATTTACATATATGTCTATATAATTGTATTTTTTATTTGAAAATACTTGAAAGTGCAAAGAAAGAATTTAATTAGAATATTCTTGCATACGATATGCTAGAAAGAAAACATAATTATTTTAAACAATTTCAGTATTTATTTAAAATAATATATTAACGTCTTTAAGCTGATTCTGAGAAAAAAAATTGTAGTTTCAACATCAATGAAGAATTCAACTAATGTAGGAATAAATATGAAAGATTTTGCTGTTAGCTGTCATTTCAGTGCATAAAAAATTTGGCTGGGGATGCTGAATTCCTCTTGAGCAGATCCTTTAATGCAAGAACAACGTTAATTTTTTCATAGAAATTTGATTTTAAAAATGATACAAATTCCAATAAACTTTGATAAAAACTTAAAGACCGTTTATTTCTTTTTTATATATTTTCTCCTCTCTATAATCACAACTTTGATATTATTTTTGTTCAACCACTTTTCATATCCCAGTTATAAAAAAGGTTTAAACTATCCAAAGAGTTAAATAAAATAAATAATGTATTTCAATTTATAGTGAATTTTATTTATTTTTATAATGACTTTACAAATAGATAATAATGATTTCAACAAAAAAATACAATCATTATTTCAGCATTTATCTTTTCCATTTACAAATATATTTTTTTTAGTTCAACATTTCAAAGTTCACAGACCATGAGAAGTGTTTCATCTTTTATTTTGACAAGGGACAACCCAGTTCCATTACGCTAAAAGCTGAAATTTTCTTCAACCAGAAGCTCCACGTTGCTTAAATTAAAGTGCTTGCTTTAATTAAAACACTTTTTTGATAGTTATCATTAAACAAATGGATAAAAAGTTAATTAATATTAACTAAGATTAGAGATAAGTGTATGAAAGGGGAATGAATTGATATAATTAAGCGTTTCATTCAATTTATAAGAAACTACTTTTGTCAAACTACACATATATATTTTGCCTAGTAACTGAATTTTAAGGCTTCGTAATTTTTTATTATGGAATTGAATATGGTTCTTTCTTGTCATAAACTATAATTATATAGCAGAACGTTGAAAAAGGATAAATAAAATTCGACTAAATAAAATAATTCAATAACATAATTAGCAGACCGTAAGTCACTCAAAATTACCTTGATCACCTTTTGAGTCAAATGAATTAATGCAGAATGGTAAGAGTGAAAACGTGACAAAAACTTCATCATTTGACGCCTGAAAGCCTATAAGTTAATCTATGCCATATTCAAACAAAATATTATGCATTAAATAGAATAAAAAATATTTCGTTTCTAACTTTTTACGATATTTTGGATTTAGCCCTACAAATTAAATGCTTCTTAAATGCTACTTCTGTTGTAAAATGAAATTATTTATATGTTGTTAGTTGTATCTCAGTTAAAGCCGTATAAAAAACTTTTGAATTACAAAATATTTTTGTGCTATGAAATTTACCTAACTTTTAGAGCAAAAATCTCTGTCGTTTATACATGTGAACCTAATAATTTGTGAACCGATGTTGTAATTACTTGTAATAATTTTTTGTAGAAAAGTAGCTTTCTAGGTTTTTCTTGTCATCCATTTATTCACTTTATAACAAAAAGCTTCTACTGCAAAGAATTTTTCAAGGAAAATTATCCGTTAAAAATTTATTAATTTATATTTCTTTTAGAGAACAATATCTGCTTTACGTATGATATAATCAAGTTAATCTCTTTATTTCATTTTTTTTAATTCTCAAAAGTAAAGTTTAATTGAAGCTGCTTATCAATATTATTATTATAGTGGTTAATCTGGGAAAAATGCAAAGAAATGAGAAATATATATCCGTAATTCCTATACGCTACTATTTTGGAGTACAAAACCCATTCAAAATATGGTTCAAAATATAAGTATATAGTTATTTTTTAATTCTCGAAAGAAAAGTTTAATTGATATTGCCTGTAAAGGATATCATTATAAATGTTTTTTGTCAGATAGGCTAAGAAATAAGTACTCTCGTAAAATTTATGCATTACCATTTTGGGGCACAAAACTCGCTTTAGATATGATTCAATTAAGCTAATATTCTTAGTCCTTTTATTTGAATTCTCAAAAAAAAATTATTAACTTTACATTTAAATATCATTATAAAAGTTTATGTTGCCAGCGATGCAAAAGAAATTAGGAAAAATATTCTCGTAAATACTATACATGACAAATTTTGGAGGGAAAAAATCCGATTTAAAAACGATATAATAGAAATAATCTGTTTGGTTCATTTTTAAAGTCAAGAATATAGAGTTTCGTTGAAGCTGCGTAGATGTTATTATTATAAATTGCTATACTAGGATTGATGTAAAGAAATGAGTATAAGTATTCTCGTAATTGCTATACGTTTCCATGTAGGAGCATTAAACTCGCTACAAGTATAATGATATTTTATTTAATCTGTATTTTTTTTATAATTATATAATATAAAGATACGGTATTCATTGAGTCTGCATAAATGCTATTATTAAAAATGTCTATTCTATGAAGGATGAAAAGGATTGGGGAATTTTTTTTTCTCATAAATGCTTTACGTTACAATTTTGGAGAACAAAACCGCTTTAAGTATGATCTAATTTAAATAATCTTTTTGGTTACTTTTTTAATTATCGAATTTTCTTTCAAGTTGCGTATATTCTATTAATATAAATGTGGTCTTGTGGCGGCCCAGTGGTACAGCGCGCTGGTTTTCGATGCTGAGGGTGCTCGGATCGAATCCTAGCGTCGCGCCACGAAAAAGGCCTCCGTTCGTGTCGTCCCTTCATAGGGGGTAATGCTGTCCGCCTATATGGTGCCCCCACAATATAATGGGTAGTAAAACTGCGGCGTAGTATAGGCGAATGTTTGACGACAAGTGCCTCCGCATTGGAAAAAAAAATAATAATAATATAAATGTTTATTCTATAAAAGATGTAAAGAAATGAGAAAAAACATATTCTCGTAATTCCTTTACGTTAGTATTATGGAGCACAAAACACACTTTAAAAACTATATAGTTAAAATAATATGTGTGGTTTCTTTTTGAATTCTCGAGAATAAATTTTCATTGAAGCTGCGTAGATGCTATTATTACAAAAGGTTATTCTATGATAGATGTATATATATGATAATAAATATCCTCCTAATTGTTATACGTTACAGTTTTGTAACACAAAACTTGATTTAAATATGATATAATTAAAATAATGGTTTTGATTTCTGTCTGAATTCTCGAATATGAAACATCATTAAAGCTCCGTAAATGCTGTTATTTTAAAAAGTTTTTCCGTTAAAGATGTAAAAACGTGAAAAAAAAAATCTTGCAATTGTTAATGTTACCATTTTGAAGCCCAAAGCTCATTTTAAGTATGATATAATTAAATAAATCTGTTGGATTCCTTTCAAAATTCTCATATATAAAGTTTCATTGAAGCTGCGTAAATGGTATTACTATTAATGGTTGTTCTATAAAAGATGTAAAGAAATGAGAAAAAATATTCTCGTAATTCCTGTACGTAATTATTTTGGAGCATGAAACCAACGTTAAATAAAATATAATTAAAATAATATGTGTGGTTTCTTTTTGAATTCTCCAGAATAAATTTTCATTGAAGCTGCGTAGATGCTATTATTACAAAAGGTTATTCTATGATAGATGTATATATATGATAATAAATATCCTCCTAATTGTTATACGTTACAGTTTTGTAACACAAAACTTGATTTAAATATGATATAATTAAAATAATGGTTTTGATTTCTGTCTGAATTCTCGAATATGAAACATCATTAAAGCTCCGTAAATGCTGTTATTTTAAAAAGTTTTTCCGTTAAAGATGTAAAAACGTGAAAAAAAAAATCTTGCAATTGTTAATGTTACCATTTTGAAGCCCAAAGCTCATTTTAAGTATGATATAATTAAATAAATCTGTTGGATTCCTTTCAAAATTCTCATATATAAAGTTTCATTGAAGCTGCGTAAATGGTATTACTATTAATGGTTGTTCTATAAAAGATGTAAAGAAATGAGAAAAAATATTCTCGTAATTCCTGTACGTAATTATTTTGGAGCATGAAACCAACGTTAAATAAAATATAATTAAAATAATATGTGTGGTTTCTTTTTGAATTCTCCAGAATAAATTTTCATTGAAGCTGCGTAGATGCTATTATTACAAAAGGTTATTCTATGATAGATATATAGATATGAGAATAAATATTCTCGTAATTGTTATACGTTACAAAACTTGATTTCAATATGATATAATTAAAATAATTGTTTTGGTTTCTATTTGAATTCTCGAATATGAAGCATCATTGAAGCTCCGTAAATGATGTTATTGTAAGAGGTTATTCCGTGAAAAATGTAAAGAAATGAAAAAAAATTGAAATTGCTATTTGTTACCATTTTGAAGCACAAAGCTCATTTTAAGTATGATATAATTAAAACAATCTATTGGATTCCTTATAAAATTCTCATATAAAGTTTCATCGAAGCTGCTTATATGTTGTTACTATTAATGGTCGTTTTATGAAAGATGTAAAGAAGTGAGAAAAATATTCTCACAATAGCCATAAATTACAATTTTCAAACACAAATCTCTGTTTAGACATGATGAAACTAAGTTAATCTTCTTTTTTTTTACCTTTGATTATCAAGTTATATCGAAGCTTATTTTATAAAAAATGTTGGCATTAGTGAATACTTTGCATGAGACTCATAAAGATATTAGAATTTAAAAAATAACGTATTCACGGCATTGCTGTACATTACCGAGCGTGAGCTTCTCCCCGGAATCTGGCGGCAGCGTGAAACCGAGCAGAGCCATGGACGAGATGAGGACGCATGGGATGATGAGGTTGAAACCGTAATATAAGGTTCGTCTACGGATGTGAATATAAAAAGTGATATCCACGTACGGCTCCGGGCAGCAAGCGTACACGATTACGTTCCGCGTGCCAGGCAGACCTGTGGAAATTGGATATGAGAATGTAATTGAATGTAATTTATATATATAAAACAATTCCGTAACTGACTGACTCACTCACTGACTGATTGACTGACTGACATACAACTCACAGACCAAACCGCTGGACTTAAAGGGCTGAAATTTTGCATGGCGATTCTTCTTATAGTGTAGGGGTGCACTAAGAAAATTTTTTGAAAAATTCTTCTTAGATTTTTTTAAACTACATTTTGAACTGTTTTAGTAACCTTTTTTAAGTTTACATGTAAAATAATAATTTGAGGGCTATAAAATATATATCACGAGAAAGATCATAAAAAATCCTTTAAAATGAGACATCTTTTTCGAATCTTTAACTCAATTTTCGGATTTTTGGTGAATTTTTACATATTAATTTTTAGAATTTAATTTATTAAATTCGGATCCGCTGATCACTTGATTTATTTTTCTGATACTTTAAATAACTTTATCGTCAAGTCCATAACAATGAAATATACAAAAAAATATTTTTTCCCTTTCTAATGTGGCAAACGATTGGACATTATTCAAAAGAATATTAAAATACAGTAAAATATATGTTACTCAAACTGCACTATATTAACTGTACTATATTCTTTAGTATGTCCTATTAGATTTTATTCGAATATTTTCTTCTACATTATTATGTCTATAAAAATATCTCTTGTGTTTTTTTATAAATATTTTTTTTGTTTTTTTTACATCAATCGTATACATTGATCGTAGTATTTATTATACATATGCATATATATATATATATATATATATATATATTTTTTTTTTTTTGGCATTAATTGTATACATTGACCGTTGTATTTAATTTGAATGTACTCCATAGCGAAGTGCGGGTTTTCACCTAGTTGAATATAAGAATGTAAGCAACCACGGCATTCATTGGAATATGTATAATATCTGATACATAACTTTAATCTTTTTTTCACTATTTTAAAAGTTCCTATTTGTTAAATCTGCATTCGCATTAAGGCTGCTATGTACTAACTCTATTGGATTCGCTCACCTCAATGTTAACCTATGGAGAAAATGTGTCAACTATTTACAGGTATATAAGGGGTGGCCATAATTAAAACACCCCTACTCCGACATCTCTATATATTGAATTTCTCAGTGTATAAGCTTCAAATTTTATACACATATCATTCAAGACATGGAGAAATGGGTTACGCGAAAAAAGATAGTTCCAGAAACTCCGACAGGAGGCGCTGTACAAATGGACATGACTGAAAAGACACAAAACATATTTTAAACACATTTCATTTGAAGTTGTTAAACATTCACGTGACAAGGAACTTATTGATGAAGGGAATGCTGCTCAATATAGTTCCCTTCTTGAAGATGTAAACACTGTAGTCTGTGGACAGCTCGTTCATCTGCGGATCCTAACTGGTCGACTAACATGCTTCTCACACGCAGAGTGATATATTCTTTCGAGTCCACCACGGTTACCAGATGTCCTCGATAAACAAGATTTTATAAGTGTCCCTATAGCCAAAAATCCCACGGATTAAGATCTGGAGGACAAGAAGCCAAGATTTCGGAAACGCACGAGTGATTATTCTGTCATTACTGAAACATTGCCAAAGAACCTGCTGTACACAGTCCAACGTGTTGAAGTGCTCCATTTTGCATAAAAATAATTGAGTCAAGACATTGCCGCTGTTGCAAATGGGGTACAACAAAGTTTTCGAGCATCCTTTTGTACCTGTATGACGTCAGGGTGTATGTCTCGGGGACATTGCAAGTAGCCTCTTCGAAAAAAAAAGGTCCAAGAATGAATGTAGCTGTGACTCCACAGCAGACTGTAACTTTCGGTGAGTGGAGTAGAATCTCTTGGAAAGTATGGGAATTTTCCGTGTCCCAAATGCGACAGTTATGGGTGTTCACTGTTCCGCTGAGGTAGAAATGGTCTTCGTCGCTCCCCAGAATCTGCCAAAAATGTCATTTCGCGTAAGTTTTTTTTAAAATTATTATTATTATTTTGTCTTTTTTCAAATTTTCTGTTGTACAGCGCCACCTATCGGAGTATCTGGAACTAATTTTTTTCACGTCAACCGTTTCTCCATGTCTTGACTAGTATGTGTACAAAATTTGAAGCTGAGTAGTTCAATATATAGAGAGATTGAAATAGGGGTGTTTTAATTATGGCCACCTGCTAAATGATGATAATAAAATAAAAGTTGCATTTTCTGTCAGCCTGAACTTTTTTGCACCTTGCAAAATGATTCATTTTATAAATTTCGTTTACCAAAGGAATTGATGAACTTTTAAAACACTCAATTTTTTCCCCGATTTTTTCCCCCGAATAATTTAAATTTTAAAATGTTATTAGCATTTTTTTTAAATGGAAACTGCCTCAAGGTGTAAATTATTTTCTCTATTGCGAAGTACAAGAATAATTAAAAAAAAACTTATCCAAGTCGACAGTCCTTCGAGAAATTTTGTCCATAGGTTAATATTGAGATGATAAATCCAATAGGGTTAATACACTGCAGCCTTAAATATTGATTAAAGTATTATTTGTAGACGATTTTTAAAATCTTTTCAACATTCAAAATAATTCTGTGATTTTGAGACCAACTGATTGGCATGGATGTTTGCAGCCGCTCGGAATTGGCTTTGAGCAGTAGGTCCCGATCTAATTAGCCTTCCTGTAGCAAATAATTTCGGAACAACCAACCAACCAACCAACATTCAAAATATTCTTGTAAATACTATTCATTACAATTTTGAAGAGCAAACCCACTTTAAATGTGATATGGTTACAATAATCTGTTTCGTTGCAATTTAAATTCTCGAACACAAAGTTGCATTGAAGCTGAGTAAATGTTGTTCCTTAATAAAATATGCAAAGAAATGAGAAAGAATGTTCTCGTAATTGCTATACGTTAGCATTTTGGGCACAAAACTAGCTTTAAGTATTACATAATGTAGTTAATATTTTTTTATCTTTGAACATAAAGTTTATAAAAGAAAAAAGTAAAAACATAAAAGTGACAGCTTACTTACAGAAACCCCCAAATGAATTTTAAAATCTGCAACTCTGGTTATCAGTTGTTGAGTATTAGATTTTTTTTAGTTCCCAAAATATCTCATAGAAAATGCACACTTAAGATTATTTTGAAATATTGAACATTATTTTATCAAAAGATATTCAAATATTAAAATTAACATTTCACCAACCTAGGTTTCTACACGTAAATGAGAAATGAAATGTAAAAAAATATAATTGTTATAGATTACCATGTTTGAGAAAAAATCCTGCTTCGAATATGGTTTCATTAAATTAATATGCTCTGCTCATTTTTTAAATTCTCAGAAAAGAAATGTTTTATTGACGTTGCATCTAAATGATATCATTATAAATGGTTATTTTCTCAGAGACGCAAAGATATGAGAAAAAATATTCTCTTAAATAGTATACATTACCATGTTGGAACACAAACCCAGCTTTAAATGTGATCTAATTAAAATAATATGTTTTGTTTCTTTACATTATTCAAAAAAAGTATTTATTTTTACGCTTGTTTCCAATGTTAGCAAATGTTTAGTAATACAGATGTATGCTTTAACTCAGAGAAAATTCTAACCGATTTTTGACTAAGGATTCATAATAAATATGGAGATTTTCTAGTTTTTTATTTTCATCTATCAATAACTCTGCTAATTTGTATTTGAAATAATTTAAACTCTTGTTATAAAAGAAGAAAGTAATGCTTTACAAATTCATTCACGTGAATACTAAGATAGGCATTACCCAATCTATCAAAAATCTAGCAATATAACACTTGTAACACTTAGAATATTTCAAGTATATTCAGTTTGTTATATCCTTTTCTTCTACGTATAAAGTATTAAATCAATGTGTTATCCCTTTCAAACAAAGTCTTATACACTACAAAAGCATCTCTGGTTATCGTAATTGTCGACCAAAATACATATGTGAAATATTGATATTACACACTATTTACTAAAACTAGCCGCTGCGCGACCAGCATGGTCGGTTTTCGTTATATATTTTCTCTTGCAAAAGAATTCAACTGAAAGTAACATATGTAAGGAATGTTACCATTACCGTCATCATAAATATACGTTGTTAAGGGATATTCTCTATAAGGCTGTTTCTAAAACATCGTGATTAAAAAATGTGAATTTCCATTACTTCAGAAGAGTTAAAGATAAGACTGGGAAACCCAACACTAATGATTTTAAAAATCACATCCCTGCAGGTACTGTTTTTGAAAATTAAGATATCTACACTTTATCATTACATCAAATAAGACATTGTTGGGAGAATTTTTTTTCGCTTAAAAAATGGAGTAAAAATTCAGCAAGTACTAAAATATAACGTGGATTGTATCACTCTATGCATGTAATATTGTTCACTATTCAGATATCTACACTTAATCATATTAAATAATAAATTGTTGGTAAAATTTCTTCACTTATAAAATGGAGTAAACATTCAGCAAGTACTGAAAAAAGTGTATAAAATTAACTATTACTGGCTGTTTGTTGCTATGCCGGTGATGATTAAGCCTAACCTCGCGATCATTTATGCTCTCTCTTTAACGTCTCTCTCTTAATGAATTATTTTTCTTCGCTTTTTTATTGAGACTGTTCCCAATTTCCACTTGATCATGTAACTCGCGTTCGAGCATTCCTGATTTCAGCGCATAAATCCATGTTGACATACGGTTCCAAATTGCGGATGGTCGCTAATGTTTACATCTGGTAATTGCAGCCGTTGCCATTCGGAGTGTAGAAATATCGTCGATTCTTGTGCCGCATACCTACGCGCTATATATATATATATATATATATATATATATATATAGATTAGAAATATAACACAACATTCAGAATATTGCAAGTATATTCTATTTCCTTAATCGAGTGATTTCAAATTTAAAGAAAGTGGGTTGCGGTCGAAAAATTTTGCGCATCACTGATCTAGACGACCAAAATACGTATGTATAATATTGATATTACGCAATATATCCCCAAACTAGAAATTTTACACATATAACATTTAGAATATTGCAAGTATGCCCTACTTCATTTCCTTTTTGAATAGCGTATTAAATAGCAGTACCATCCCATTCAACAAATTCTCAACTAGAAAACAACTACAAAAGCATCTCTGGTTATCATAATCTCGAAGACCAAAATACGTGTGTAAAATACTGATATTACGCACTGTATACTAAAACTAGAAATTTAACTCAACATTCAGAATATTGCAATTATGTTATATTTCCTTAAGGGATTTCTAATTTAAAGAAAATGGGTTGCGGGCGAGAAAAGTTTGCGCATCACTCATCTAGGGCCAAAATACGTATGCAAAATATTCATATTACGCACTATATGGTTAAACTAGAAATATAACTCAACATTCAAAATATAGAATGTATATTCTACTTCCTTAATCGAATGGTTTCTAATTTAAAGAAAGTGGGTTGTGGTCGAAAAAAGTTTGCGCATCCCTGATCTAGACGACCAAAATACGTATGTAAAATATTGATATTACGCACTATATACTAAAACTAGAAATATAACACAACATTCAGAATATAGCAAGTATATTCTACTTCATTAATCGAGTGATTTGTAATTTAAAGAAAGTGGGTTGCGGTCGAAATAAGTTTGCGCATCACTGATCTCGACGACCAAAATGCGTGTTAAAATATTGATATTACGCACTATATACTAAAACTAGAAATGTAACACAACATTCAGAATATGGCAAGTATATTCTACTTCCTTAATCGGGTGGTTTCTAATTTAAAGAAAGTTGGTTGTGGTCGAAAAAAGTTTGCGCATCACTGATCTAGACGACTAAAATACGTATGTAAAATATTGGCATCACGCATTATATATACCCAGACTAGAAATATTACACATAAACCATTTAGAATATTGCAAGTATGGCCTACTTCATTTCCTCTTTGAATAACGTATTAAATCCCAGTACCATCCCTTTCAACAAATTCTCATATACTAGAAACGCATCTCTGGTTATCATAATCTCGAAGACCAAAATACGTGTGTAAAATATTGCAAATACATTTTTTGACGCCTGGGATCCTTTTCTGATATTCTCCACTGTACTTATTCCAAATCATTAAACCCTCCATCACAGAATTTTTCTCACAGACATGTCACATATATCCTGGATTTACCAGTCTTTCTTGACTGGGTAGTTTGGCTTTGGGCGGAGTTGAGACTACACTTCTCAGTTGATGAGTACGTGCTTGGTGAAAAAAAGAAGATAAAAACAGGGGGAAACTTTGTAGGAACTTTGCAGTTCTAAGAGAAGGAAATTCTTTGTCGATAATATTGGCTTTCCTTTTCTATTGGCAAATATAATTTCTTTCCACCGGAACGTGATGAATTAATATCTATTAATCCGTATTTGATAAAAATCTGCCGGAAAGATTCAATCAGTTATTAGGGGTAAAATGCTTTATAACCATTTAATTGGTTTGGATTCATTTACGCCGTAGCATTCTGTCTAATATTTATGTCTGTATTATTACATCTGAATTAAGTTTGCTGATTATCACATTTGAAAAATTTCTAAACTATTAGCGTTATTATTTTAGAATATCAATGTTATTTTTTGTTCTGCTGGTAACTTTTTACCATATTAAAGCGTAAAGTTTTTGATAAATATTCAAAAAACAAATACAAGTTATGTAGCAATATTAAACTTTAGAATTATAGCTTACGTATTTTTTCCTGCAAATGCTTTTTAAGTACATGCATTTAATTGTATTTGCAAATTTATCATTGTGATCCATTTTGACTTTGTCTAAATATACATATAATGTCTGGCAGAATGGACTTACTTCAAAGGGTAATAAAAAACAAACTAAATAATATACAGAAAAAAAAAAACTTTATATTTTCGTAAAGTACTTATAATCTAGTTTTTTTCCACTAGTTTTTAAAATATCACCACTTAGGCGGCGCACGTTTTTTGAGATGCCCTGCTGAATCCTTTCTCTAAAGTTTTCCCATTACTCTGTTGGCGATTTCTGGGAAAATAGCTGCAACGTCTTCGTGAATAGCGAACTCACGGAAATGGAGACCCAATTATTCTCACATTAGATACCTATCTCAGGATTGTTTTTCGATCTGGAACGACATAAGTTGCAGAGAGCCCGAAGCACGTCATATATGCCCTGTGTCGTGGTTAAAAAATCGTTTTTAAATGATGCCTCAAAAGCGATATTTCGTTTTTCATTGGACCAACTCAGGGTGTCAACTGACAACTAAAAATCCACCCGAACTGTGACCAACTCCCTTGCCTTACAATCACGACTCAGGGCCCCGGGGTGCCTCAATTGGTCGGCAGATCTGTATTGTTCGTCCGGCGAACAGGCCCATGCTAAATATAAACCGAACAGGGGAAATAAACCGTCGGCTGAGTTTGCAGGTATTGCTACGCAGCTTCTGGTCTTCAGGTTCACCACTGCGTATAGTCTAACCGTCCGGGACGCTAGTGGGGACAAGGGACTTTCAACCTTATTATTTTTAATTTTCAATTTTTAACTCTATATACCAAATGAGAATAATTAATATTCTTTTTTATTACATTGAAGACTATCAGAATTGCTAAATAAGTATTTTGTGACCAAATAAGGTCTTTTTATAAAAGATTTTTAGCTTTATGCTAACATTTTTCAAAATGCTCCCACCGCATTCCATGTCATTTAAAAGCCTCAATATTTTTATGAATTTACCATATCTATATATAAACATAACTGTGCATTGAAATTTATTTGTATGAATTAAAACCCATAAAAAAATAATAATTAAATATGCCTTTTAATTTAAGTTTTCGCATGCTTTTACTTCATTTCATGGTCTATAAATTTAGCAAATGTTTGTCGATTCATAGAATCATGCTACGTTTTGTGACAAACACTTCAATTGACTGTCCTGAGAAATTTGAAAGAAATCAGAAGAAATTTAGCACGACTGGAACATTTCGAAACAATCCATCACAATGCCCTTTAAATGCCCTTTAAATGCCACGCCCACTTTTTAAAAATGTAAATAAAACGCTTAAAAATCATTTGATTGAGAAAATTTCACTTTGTGATCAAAGCTTACACCCACCTAGATTTTTTGGGGACAAAAAAGAAATTCGCGAATTCGGTCGAATTTTGCTATTTCGAAAGTCCCTTGTCCCCTTAATATATTGAATTACCATCACGACTCGGCTGGGGGAGGGCGGAGTTGGGTTGGTGTGGCCTGCTCCCAGGGCGCCAGGGTTCGTTGTGTGAAAAAGCCAAGGTGTTTGGTAACGAAAAACTCGACTTTGAGTGTCCTGGGGGAGTGGGATCCTCTGAGGGATCACTGTATCAACATCAAGGCTTCGGCTTGTCACCATATCCACGCAGTCCGCCTGGACAATGGGTCCGGTGACAATGGACGTTGGGGCCTCGACTTTCGCCATATGGCGTTAGCTCCTGTTGCTCCATTTGTCCTAAACTAACTTGTGCCTATGATACTCTGTGCAAGGTGGGATTGCGATGCTTCGAGTAAAATACTGTCTTCAGGTACTACGTTTGTCTCATACCTAATCGGCGGAATGACGTATTATTTGTGGCTACCATCACGACTCTTTAACCAATGACGTTCAGAAATGGGGGAGTCCATTCTTGCGCATCCTGTAAACAGAATACAAAATTATTTTGACCACTTTAAATGATTATTTTAACCGTTATGTATCTATATATACAGAATTACAGCTACCAGTCCTTTTGGATATTCTAGGAACTTAATTTTGTTGAGGTGTTTATAAATTGTCATGGTATTTAGGCAATAAGGTTTTGTAAGAGATGAGCCTAAATGTTATATGTAAGTAGAATATTTGTGTATTTTATAGAAAAGTTTGAAGATATGGGATGAAACAAAATGCTTTTAAAGGTCCATGTTTTCATTTTTATTATTCGCTAGTGTTCGAAACCGCGATTTTAAACAGAAGTGAGGACTATCAAAGCACACAATTTGACAAAAGGAAATTTTATTTACTCGAACTATGAATCTAGGTATCAATACCGATATTTTGAGAAATAATTCACATTTCCGGCTTTCCTGTTACAATATAAGCATCTATATGTGCAAACAAACCTCTACCGCGTGAAATGCAATCGTATTGTCTCATTTTGAATATTTCATGCAATTCATGTATTCAAAATGTTTCTCTCGCTCGCTCGTTCATTTCTAATTATGATATTAATTTCAGCTTGATAATTTGCATTATATATTAATTATTTAATAAGTCTTTGGTATTACAGTTCTATTATACGTGTAATTTATGTAATATGGTGCAGGCAGTGACCTATAAATGGTATTTAGATTTCAAGAGGTCACTATTTATATTTTAAAAAATCACTTTAAATACGATGAATATTTACAATTAAATTTTAAGTTGTAGAGTATCCAAAGAAATACGCAAATGAAAATTCCTGCATGGCAGGTAGAGGCATCCTCGTTGAACATTTTAAGTTCATAAGTTGTTATTTTGATTGTTTCGTTTGAATTTTATAATAGCAAATATATTTTAAATGTTATTACCAAATTTTGATTTTATTTCTTTGACCCTCTTTCTAATAAAATAATGAAGTTTTGAAAAAATCCATTGATTTGTTTTATTTTTTCAAAGATAGTTTTCGGAGTCAAATGTCTGCTTAAACGCAATTTAATTTATATCATTCACAATCTGGCTTAGGAATGTCAGAGATCGATTCTCCATATTTCGTCTGAGAATACTCACATCAAGTAGATGTGTTGGCAATAAAACTGAATTAAAGTAAAAGTACTGAAAGCGCTATAGAGCTTATCTAAGGACAATTTCCGTTCACATGCTGGTAGTGATTAGGTACCAGAAACAACTATTCCCTCTGATACCAACATACTAAAGTTAAGGTCGTGTCTAATTCAAGTGATGTAATCCGTTCATCTTACCGTGATTCTGTTGTTTCTGCAAGAGGAAATGTAGTCTCGCATCCAGTTCTTAGATGTGGACAAGAAAATCCTTTATTGACAGAACCTTTAAGAAATTTCAGTAAAAAAATGCAGTGCGATTAAGAGCTCGGCGACAGAGAATAGCTAAAGGATGAGAATGAGATTTAGAGACGGGCAGAAATCAACGGACAGTCGATGAAACAAGATATGGGACAGTTTGAAAAAGGGAAGATCATTTAGCAAGAGCTACTGAAAGACGCCTCTCTGCTGCAAGAGCTACTAAAAGACGGTTCTCTCCAAGAAAACCAAAGTATATTTGGAGAAGATAGGTTGGTTTGGAGCACTGCGGTCCAGTTTTGCTACACAAGAGATAATTATAACGGGACCTATTACTTCAAGCCGATTCTGAACGGCTACAAATATTCATGCCAATAGTGGGACTCGAACCCACAGACTCTAGTACCGAATGCCAGCACCCTAGCCATTCGGCCAACGTTCGGTTTCTTTGGAGAAGTAGACCAACTACTTACGACAAGAAGTGCGTGTTCAGGCAGCTCGAAGAGATTGTAACTGGGGCAAATACAGAGTTCCACAGAACAGTGAAGCAAAGGGTTGTCACTGCTATGGAACACAAACTGTTTCTGTTGCCACTTGACGAGTTAGACTCTTTCATTTTGTTGCTAGGTACGGGTACTAGGAGAACATTGGATAGTTTGGCTTCATTGGTATCTATGTTGCAAGTTTATGGTCAAATATGTTTTCATTACTTAGAAATAAATTTTATGTAATTATTCATAAGTAAGGGATTAAAAAGTAAAATGTGTAGGTAATTTCCTAATTACAATCTATAGAATTCTATAATTTTAAAAACACTTGAGAGCAAATTATTATTTTTTTTAAATTCGCCTTACCTATGATAAATTTATTTTAAATATGTAATAGTAAGTTTGTAAAATAAAACAAAATGTAAAAAAATATACATGGTTAAGATGAAGAAATGAATTTCTCGGAGCTAAAATTTATAATCTGAATATTAGAAGTTGATATATCTATTAAACTATTTTGTAGAAAAAAGAGAGTTATTATTTCCATTCGAAAAAACTGTCATATTGATCACCCACTGTAATTGTACTTATGCCGGAAAAATCCCTAACTCTGAAGTTAAATCTACCTTACCTTAACGGTTCCAAAAAGATTATAACAGATGTTTTTCTTTAGTAATTATAAGAATTCATTTTAGTGTGGCTTGGAATTCTTAAAATTTTTTTGTAAAATCAGGAAAACAAGAATTCTTAATTTCTACTCTAATTTAATTAAAGTAAAATCCTCAGTTTATTAAAAATAAGAGACTAAAAACGAAATTTAATTGCTGATCAATTATTGATCAATTTTTATATGTGGTAATTATTTATAATACATTAACTCGTAACTTCCATTACATTTGTTGACTCCAACAAACTGTGTAATTTATCGTCTCTGTAAATGATCTGGGGTCTAGATTGTATTGTAATCATGGTAATTAACGCAAACTTAAGCATTAATTAAATTTAACATACATTACATTAAAATTTGCTTTGATTTAATTACATTTAAATATCTGTTTAAAGGAAATAGGAGGATAAAATGAAAATACCTTTCCAAAATCAACCCTACATATACAAAATCGACTTTTTTTTTACATATGACACTTATGTAACATTCATTTTACAACTCATTTCTAATACTTCAACCCTGAATCGATTAAACGTATCAGAATTTTTGTACCTTTCTATGATCTTAGGTTTTACCGCTATCCAGGATATTTTGTCACTACTTATCTTTTCGCTATATATATATATATATATATATATATCAGGGCGCTTACACAGCGTAACCATTATCTACTAATTAATACTTAATGGCAGTCATTAAACCAAAAGGCCGGTGAAATAACAACTGCTTAACTAACATTTAAGGAACGTTATGGATTAAGATTAATCGAATACCTCCTCAAACCAGATAAATTGCCTTTTCCATCATTTGTCAAGCTCACGACAGGTGCGTACTACATCTCCGAAAAATAATCCCTAAAGGGCCTTTGTTCTCTTCATGCGTTATGCGAAAGCGTGGGTGCGAAAAACATCTCCTGACGATATGGCATCACTGGGGACTCAGCCATCACGCGCGTCTCACTGTTCGAGATTGCATCAGTCCGAACCCGTGGGAGCAATTAATTATCGATGACCATGAACTCTCCGCAGCGAAAAACAACCTTCTTCCTGAATTGGACAACGCTAGATTTTCTAATCGTAAATTACCTTTGAACGCTAATTTATCTAATTTTATTCCAAAGTAATAGTTAAATACAGTTTACGTTCTTGATAATATATATATATATATATATATATATATATATATATATATATATATATATATATTATAATAATTTGAACTGAGATATCTGAAATGAAGATAATTTCGATCATCGCAAGAAAAATGCCAGAAAATTTTAGATAATTTCTCCAACTTATTTACTGCACATTTGTGACACACATACACACACACACACACACACACACACACATATATATATATATATATATATATATATATATATATATATATATATATATATATATATATATATTACATTATAATGTTTTGAACTGAGATAATGTGAAATGCAGATAATTTCGACTATCGCAAGAAAATTTTAGATAATATTTTAGCTAATTTTTACAACTTATTTACTGCGCGTTTGTATTTTATCATAGAGTGAAATAAATGAATTGAACTCTGTAAACGTACCGATGAGGTCCCATTCTCCGTTCGTGATGAATGTGGAAAGATCTCCACCATCCTCCGAGGACATTCGGAGATCAATTTGGTACCCGTCGTAGGTCCAAGACCCGAACTTCATTTCGCATTTTTGGTCGTCAAAAGGGAACCACGTGATGTCAATCTTGCAGGTGCTCTTAAAGATACCGGGAGGGATGTAAGTGCAGCTTCCATTGTTTCGTACTACGACATTGGTATGGTAGGTGCCGTCAAACTTCTCGTCTGCGCTGCAACACAAATACACGATTTAATGAAAGAAGTATCTCGTGAAGAGAATATATATAAATTATGAGGTTGACCCAAAAAGTAAAAAAAAATATATATATATTTTGATTTTCACCAGTAACTTTATAGAACAACATGTTCACCGTTTTGTTCCACTTCCCCCCGTCATCTTTCAGGCAGCTTCATAATTCCACCATCTCAAAACTTACACCGCACAAATCCCATTTTTTTGTTGCTTTTTAGTTGTGTTTTTACCGTTCTTGAAAAATAAAGCAGAATATGCCGAAAATGTTACTAATTTTCAACCATCTTTAGTATTAAATTGGCTACTCAAAAATTTCCCAATTGTGATAAGTTTTTTGGTTATATGACGGCAGTCAAAACATGATCTAACAAAATTGTTTCGTATGGGGTTAAAGACAACGTAGCCATATTTTTCCTAAAAAAACGAACGAACGTTTGGGTCAACCCAATCAAATACTATGATTTCCAACATCAACATGTTGATAAATAAATTTTTAGATGCATAATTATGCAAGTTTGGCTGTTCATTTTTATGTCAATTTTGATTCAATAAGTTAACATTCTTGATTAACCCATAGTCATTCTATCCAAATTTATCAAAGGTTAGGTAATTTCAAAAATGGGGAACCGATAGATAAATTCATTTTAACTCTATCGTTTTCAATATTGAAAGAAATGGCATTTTCCATTTTCCAAGGTTTTTGGTGGATATGAATCTTTTAGCTCAAAAATTTTTCAGTTCTGTTAGACGTAATACCCCCCTCACAGTAGATTTCCATGTTTCTTAGCCGCTAAGTGCAATTGAATGTAAGTGGGACATAAAATTTCTGCACTAGATTCAAGAGTGAAAAGGAGAGATTTAAAATTATCTATATATTTAAATCTACAAATGGCCTTACTTTTTGTGCAAACACATTTTATACATAAAATATAAGTTAAAAGAAATTTTTTCTAGCTAATAAACTATTTTAAATACAAATTTATCCTGAACCTAAATGTGAAACTATTGTTTCTGACAAAATAGTAATGTGTATAAAATTCCCTATACCTTTAAAATATTTCCTTGTTTATTTTGTAGCCTTGTAAGCCAGTAAAATAGACAGATTAATGTATTTTACAATTTAGCATTAGCTGTGATATTTTTTATGATAAAATTTAATTTTTCTTACATTAATCACTTATATAATTATTGTAAATTCTTGCTCCATAAGCCAAAAAAGTGGGGATTAAAAATACAATTTAATCCTCACTGTAAATGTAAATTCCTGTGCTTTTTTGCACAGATTCTTATTATTGAATATGAGAAATTGTGTATTATCCGTCTGAATTTTCTATAAAGCGTTCACAAATATCTCAAAGTGTTAATGTAATTTACGAGTATTAATGTAATTAATGAATTTAACTTAAATTTACAATTAAACATTAGTTGCTATATTTTTTATGATAAAATATTATTTTTCTTATATGAATCAATTATAATTAAGGTAAATTCTTGCTCCACAAGCCAAAAGAGTGGGGATTAAATTTACAATTTTTATTATTAAAATTTGACGCTCTAAATGCAAATTTCCGTGCTTTAATGTTCTACACTGCAAAGATTCTTATTATTTAAAATCAGAAATTGTGTATTAAGCCTTATTTTCATTTTCTATAAAGCGTTCAGAAATATCTTGAAGATAGTTATAAAAAATATCTTTAAATTAAATCATTAAAAGATGAATTTTTCGGCAATGAAATTTCTGTAAGAAAATAATACGTTAGTTGCCTCATGAAAATTAACTGAATTATCAAAAAATATTGCTAATACTGTTTTGACTCGCACTATGATGTCTGACCTGTTGTACATCAGCACATCTGGTTTCCATATTCTCCAGGGGGGTATTCGAAGATCCTTGACACCTCCGTACTCACTTGCGTTCCATCTCAAGTTTACATCCACCCACTCCTAAAAAAAATGTAACAAACTTTCGTTACTGTAAAAAAAGAAAGAAAAAACTTCTATGAAATGAGAGAAATGCTCATAGACAGTAAAAATTATGGCAGACAAATTGATTACAAGATAACTTAGATTCTATGGTTCAAACCAAGTGATTTAATGTTTAAAATTTTTATATACAAATTTTATGCACTAGATCAGTGGTGAGCAACCTTTTGTCGAACGCGGCATTCTTTCGTTAAATAAAAAATCACTTGACCCCAATGAAGATTTTTCGGTCGTAGCAATTATTTAAAAAAATTAGCAAAACTAGTTGGTACCCGTTAAAACATGATGGCTGGATAGCTAATAAATGTAGTAATGCTCAAATTATACTTAACAGATCATTGTTGAGTATAATTTGTGACCAAATGTTCGCTGGCATTCGATTCAGATCCTGTGGGTTCATTTCCACTGTTGGCATGGATGTTTGTAGCCGTTCAGAATCAGCTTTAAACTATAGGAACCGGTCTAATTAACCCTCTTGTAGCAAAAAATTGACCGTAGCGATCCAAACCAAAACCCAAATGTTGAAAATCCTAATATTAAGAATAGAAAAATATACTTTAAAAAATTACTATTGAACTCAGTTAGAAGAAATATGGTTACACAACAACTCGAAATAAAAAAATTCCGTCAGGTTTAATTCTGTATCATGCAAACATAATTATAAATACAAATGGCAGACAGAGAACTAGGAGATACCTCGGAATAAACAAATTTACGTGTTTATGTGGCCTCGTGCTTAGTGAGTATCTAAAGCCAGATTTAAACATGGCGCTGACCATAGCAGAAAGTAATATTTAACTGTAAATTATCGCTAATTAATAGAAATTAAGGATACGAAAGCTAAATTTGACACATGTACAGATCAAAATATCTCGTTTAAGACCAAAATGAAGTAAACTGATGCGGTAGTTTTATTCAAGAACTGTCCAAAGAATCGGCTTAACAACTTAAATATATGAATGTCGGAGGGAAAAAAAGAAATAAAGAAGGAAATTTTCACAAATTATTTTTAAAATCAATGAAATTTGGGTATATATATACTTTGCATTGAAGCAAGCAAAAACTATCTTGCTTACATTCTGTCCTTGTTTTGGGCAAATATAGTGTGATTAAAACATCTTACATAAATATAAATATACATTTTTACAATATAAATAAAAATATTAAAAATATGTGATTATAGAAAATGCAGAGCACATTTTTTAGTTAAATATTTGTATAATAAAACTTCGAACTATCTGCGATCCCACGAATATTCTTTGCGACTCACAGTTTGCACACCACTTCACTATATTATGATTTTATAATGAAAAAATATATACCAGTAGGATTCAATTAACTTTTTGAACCGACATTTGCGATTAATTTTAAATGCTACAAAAAGTGATAGCAAAACAAAAATATTCCTAACAGTCATTATTATGTGTTACACAAATAACGGTAAAATTTTATTTTATTATTTTGTTTACTTTTTCTTTTAGAGAATTATTTCTTCAGAATGAATGGCAGATGAATTATTTGAAAATTAACTCATGTTTTCAAAGTTCCGTATAAAAAACCTAATTTTTTGAATACACCATCATCACATGATACTGCTTCTTTTTTTATTTTCTTTTATTTTTTTTATAGATTCCAATGCCAATTTTGATATACAATTAAACAACATGTAAATTACACTGCAACTGAAAATGCTAATACGGTTGAACCCCGTTATAGCGAACCCGGTATATAACAAACTTATGGATATAACGAACGAAAATTTTGGTCCCACCGTATTCTTATTGTACGTATTGTAATTTGTATTGTGTAAGTTTAATGTAATCTATTTTGTTCGATTTAATTCATTAATGATCATTCTTAATAGATTTTATCATTTTTTAATACATCATTATTGAATACGCATTGCAGCTAATGAGTTATACATTTTATAAAATCCAACATTTTTCTTAATGGTTCGGATATATATATATATATATATATATATATATATATATATATATATATATATATATATCTAGTCGAATCCCGTTATAACGAACTTCAAGGGTCCAAAGGCTTTGTTTGCTATATCCGGACCATTAAAAAAATGTTAGAGTTCATAAAATGTATAACTCATTAGTTGCAATGTGTATTTAATATTGATGTATTAAAAATTGACAAAGTCTACTAAAAATAATCATTAATAAATTAAATCAACTAATATCAATCACATTAAACTGACTCAATACTAATTAAATTACGTACAATAGGAAAACGGCGTGCCCAAAATTTTCGTTCCTAATATCCATGAGTTCATTATATACTGGGTTCGATATAACGGGGTTCGACTGTATATATATATATGTATATATATTTATATATATATATATATATATATATATATATATATATATATATATATATATATATATATATAACATTCATTTATTTATTGACATAAATAAAACATCGCTTATCAGAGTGAAGGAATTTTGTTAGCTAGAATTTAATTATACATAGAGTAGGAAATTAAGAGCAGACACACAATGAATAAACTAAGCAAATTCATTGAAAACAGGTATGAATAAATTGGCAGAAGCATAATTATAATCTCGGACGATGATGCTTAAGAGGCTTAACGACTGGGGCAATTTATGGGAGAACTTACGAAATCTATAGTGAAATATATAAAAGGTGCTAAACATCTCAAAAAGTGACTGTAATTACAGATTTTATTTGCACGTTATCAGGCCAGTTTAGCCCTAAGGCAATTTTCTAATTATTTTCCCGCAGACGCATTTCTCAGAAAGTCCAATAACGTTAATAACGTATATATTGTTAATAATGTCATATAACATGGTTAATGACGTCCTATAATAAGGTTATTAACGTTAATAAGGTCAATTACATATTACTCATAAGATTACAAATGAGTTTCTATTGCATCCATGCCGTTTACTTTGTGTTACTAATTCATTTATTACTAATTCCAGGGTTCAGAATCAAGGAACTTGTATTAGGAAATAATTTGAGGTCTCATATTATATCAACGGATATATATATATATATATATATATATCCGTTAATATATATATATATATATATATATATATATATATATATATATATATATATATATATATATATATATATATATATATATTTATATATATTTATATATATATATATATATAGCAATACTCGGTTAATACGAGATGCTTAGAATCACTGAAAATACTCATAACCGTTACTCATATAAACCTTTAAAATATTATTTGAGATCAAATAATTGGTTTTAAAAAAATTTTAATAAATATATTCCAAATTCTACATTTTAAAGTTAAATAATTAAAATGACTTAAATTTACTTCACTGCAATTTTATATGCTTTTGTTTTTAAACAATATTTGGAATACCTCAAAGATCAATCGTTAACTTTTATCTTCAAAACATTTATTTATCTTTTAAATTTCAAAGGATTAAATTGTTTATGTTGAAATACAAGCATTATTTATTTAAAAAAATATTCAGTAAGTTTAGTCGGTTTAGTATTGGCTTTCATTTTAAAATCCTTTAAACTTCGCCTCGCATTACTCAGAGCGTTTAAAGTTTTTTAATCTTCAAAGTTTTTTTTCAAAATATTGTCAATGGAAGAGCATCCTGCGCTTCACTGTAAGTCATATGTGGTACTAATGCTTCTTAACTGTCATCTTCATCTTCACTTGCACTTTCACTTCGGCGGCAGTTGGAATCTCGTCTGATCTTCAATAATGTCTTCATTTTTTAATATACCTGAAGTCATCAATTCATAGTCTACATTAACGTAATCAACTAAATTTTCCCATTCTTCAAATGTGTTCAGACTTTGTTTTTCAGTCATTGACGTAACGAAAGGTCATCTTCTTTTGATTTGAGAACAGTTTTAATAAAGCAATTTTTTATGGTAGAAGCAGAACCGTTATCCCATGCATCAAACATTAACATTATAGCGCTTAATATATCAGTGTTCTGGCCCAATTTATTTTCCATGTTTACTAAAATCATCAAAATTCAAAAAGTCTGAAATAACATTTAAAATTCCTTAGCACATATGTTGCACCATAGATGTTGTATAAGGTGGCAAAAATTGTAATTCGATGTTTGGAAAATTTTTCACTCGCGGATGCGCTGCTACCAACAACATTTTCTTGTTTTTTGTGCAAATGTGGTCTCAATAGATTTTTCAGCTATCGTAATATCTGTGGATCCTCGTATAAAGCGTGAAATTTTGCATTACTACACATCAGAAACCAATATTTTAACGTACGTTTTCACCGTGATGTCATATTAACCGTGCTCGTATTAAGTGGGTTCTACTATACACACACACACACACACACACACATATACATATATATATATACATATATATATATATATATATATATATATATAGGTCGATTCAGCCTTTCATCCCTTAAGTGGGTCGATAAAACAAAGACCAAGCATGTTTGGGAATTAAACTATGGGGTCCCACGTCAGGTTGACCACCTGACTGAGACATATGCTGTATGGCACCCCGAGCCCCAAGGTCAATAAAGCGGAGATGGGTACCGCCGGCCCTGGTCCACAGCGGACTGTTGCGCCGTGAGTTTAGTTTATATATATATATATATATATATATATATATATATATATATATATATATATTTATTTATTTATTTATTTATTTAATTACATATTATTTTGTTAAAATGAGGCAGAATAAATACAACTGATGGGCTTGTGGCGACCCAGTCGTACAGCGCGCTGGTTTCGGTGCTCGCTGGTTTTCGGTAAAACTGCGGCGTAGTAAGGGCCAATGTTTGAATACAAGTGCCTCCGCATTGGAAAAAAAATACAACTGATTTCTAAAAATATAATATATACCAGCTATTAAATTCATTACCACGTTACGTTAGAACAATTATGTTGGGCATACAATAAAATGTAACATATAATAAAGATAATTTATATAAAAGTGCAATAAAGAATGCATATAAAATATATGTGTAAAGTTGTGTGTAACGTATAGATTTTGTGTGTAAAGTATTTCAGCTATAAATCTAAAACTTCTTTTAAACATTAACTATTATTTTCGATCAAATTTAGGAAATGCTTTATTTACTAGAATGGACTTAAATAAAGTAGCCTAAAATAGGAAACCTCTCTCTGCGGCTTAAAGTGAGATTACTTTTGAAACGTTTTTTGAAAGCCTCTAAACAATATTCTTCCTCCCTTTTCACACGTATTTGTCTGGTTCCAATTTAAGTTTCATAACATCAAATTTCTATAATCTCTTCGATATGTAACAAATTCGGTTGTTCTTCTTCCTCATACCCTACCCACAATCAATCGTTTAAATCCTTCGAAGGGGGAGTTCAGTTTGACAAACAGTCAATATTTTTCGTTGAACTGAGTCCCTTTTTTTTCTCTGGCTATGCATTATCAACTTTAAAGCCATATAAAACAATTCAAAATTCTACATATTTAAGGGACTGTGCACAAACTTTGTTAGCTGTTAAACAAGTTTCACGCTCTCAAAATATTAACTCCCCGGATAATGTCAGATAGTGTGTTCTACGTTAGAAGCAGATAATATAAAACTATTAACGCTTTGTTATTTGTATTTGGGGGTAAAATCCTCCTATCCAAACAACATAATTTTTCAAGGTAGTCTCCGGGCTCGAGGTAGCCTTACGGTAGCGCTCTGGTAGACCTTACGGTAGAGTGCTCGTATCGAATCCCGACGAGCTTCATGAAATACATCTGTGTCTAGGCTGGATATGTCTAGGCAAGATAAATCAGTAGACCGGAATGTCTCTCTATAGGGCCGTTTACATGTGCCAAAATTCTGGATCAAAGCAGCGTTGTTTCTTGCCTTTTGACTGCTTTTCCCCACGGTAGGGAAAAATGCAGGTTGGAACTTCGCTCCTACTTCGAACTAGGATTAAACCCGCTAATTACCCATGATGCATTGCGAAACAGGACGTTAGTAGTAAACAAACATGGCGGATTTAGACATGAGCGAAGCCATGAATATTAACCCCATAAGAATCCTATAATTTTCAAGAAAACGGTAAAATGTGCCTATTTTTTTCCGGATGATTTCATTTATTTCTAGATCTGCCACATCTAGATTTTAAAGAAACCCATCCCAAATTACATTATAAATAGATGAAACTGTCATCGGGTATGTAAAATAAGAAACAAAATTTCTTCAGGGTAAATCAAATGGATTGTTTTTAATCTTTTTTGATGCGTTACTTTTGAACACTCCAGCCCGGAAATATCACGAGCACGAGAAATAGAGGGCGAAGCCTCACCCCGAAATTTTGATGAGAGCGACAAGGGGCTAAAGCGACAATATTGACCTTTAACCCTGTGAGGGAAGCCGTTTGCACAGTGTAAACACCTAAATCTAGTCTTTTTTTCACTTGCATTCCTTGTATTCCAGTTAAAGGAGCAGAAAAATGGTTAGTTATCAGTTTAAAAAAGTTAAAAAAATTACAACCTTTAATTTGAAAATATTTCAAGATTCTTTAGGTTAAAAAAAATCGGGAAAAAAATCGGCACCATGCAAACGGTGGAGTTTGTTGCCCCTGAAAGTTTTAAAAAAATAATAATAAAATTTGGGCAAAACATTTAATTTTTAAAAACAATTTATTATAAGTTTGCACATATTACATATTGAACAACTATTACTGTATATTATATTCTTTTGTTCGTGCTTTTATAATAAATAATATATAAAACTCTTAGGCAAGACATGTTAAAAAAATATTTAACTCTATCGGAAAAATATTAGTCTAATTCATATGTTGATACTTTTTGAAGCTATTTAATCTTTTACAAACTGCATAAAGAGATTCATTTACATTAATTATGCTAATTTTTTCATAGCTGTTTTGCACTTAAATTAAAATGAAACATTTTCATTTAGCATTTTTAGTGTTATGGTAAAATTAATAAATCCAGTAAGTATAATCAATAATTTAACGTAACATCAATATTTATTTATAAATTAATTATTTTAGAATTCACAGATAAAAATAAATTTATAACTATTTATGATTCTTTTATTTATACATGACTAAAAATTACTGAATCGAAATTGAAATCAAAATTACATTTTGATTTAATAAAGGATTTATTAAACCAATAAATATCTTACAATTACTGTTATAATTTTTAAAAAATGTACCTATCGATTGGAAAATTTTCTCCAGGAATTTAAAACAAAATCTTCCCACCAAACAGAGCTTTGTAATTTTGCCCGCATTCTTCGTTGTGGAATAGCTAAATTTAGCGATGAAGCCACAGATCATACGATTATATTTAATATCCCCATCAATCTTCTGGTTCTTATATTCCTTTCTTCCAATCTATTTTCTAAATTTATTTTTAAAAACAACAGAAAAAATCGTAAACGTTCCATGATTATCAACAGCGACTGACATCTGTTGCATTTAAATAATAAATAAACAAGGAATGATGGTGTATGATGATCACTTCCGCCGAATCATATCATGGCCTTTACTTCCGGTAAGGCGGGTAATATCAGGACGAAAATGTTGTCCCGTGTAACGGATTTCTAAGGATTTCTCTGTTAGTGGGGAAAATCTCGGGTATTATTGTTGTCCACGTAAACGCAGCTTATGAGGTCAGAGAGGTTTGGAGAGAGTAAGATCGACCCTAGGGTGATTTTTGTGAAAATTGAGGTGGCAACTAAGGAAGACGGACTCCGACCCTTGTGGCGCCATATAAACCAGAACTACACACTTCATCCCGAAGTCAACAAGGACATTGTAACGTTCAAAACGGGCCCGGGAGAGATTCGGACAATGAAAGTTTTGTGCCAACAGGTGACAAAAGGGCACCCAGGTGACATGTGTTTTTTTGCCGACAAAAGGTCTACGCGTAGCGCACCTTTGCGCATTGGGAAAAATGTTTCAAAACGGCGCAATTCGTTTTCCTTTTGGGAACATGAATTGGGAGGATTTGCATTTTCACAAGCGAAGCATTGAACTTGGCCGAAAGAAAAGTCTCTTTCAGCAGGACTGGATATTCCGAAGAGTTTCGAAGACAAAATAGGTTCCAGGTGCTGAGAAACTTCGGAAAGGCTGGAGGGGGGATAGCTCCCACAGAGGGGAAAAAAGTCGAGGACGAGTAACCGGACTGGACTCCGCATTACGGAGCTGGGAGTGAAATAGAGAGGTTCTCCTTTCTCCGGTTTTTCTCCGAAACATAATCGTTTGGTGCTATGGAAATTTTCATCTGAAAATTGCAATTCTGTTTAACTCATATTTTTTTTATTATTTTTTTATATATTTTATTTATTTTTTTATTGTTATCAGAGAAAAGGAGTCACTCATTCTAATAATTTATTATCACACCCTCCCTGCCAGTGGAATCCAATATGAAATATCCCCCCATTCTCGTAGGCGGGTGATATACAAATATAACTAAAAATAAATAATCCAACAGAGTTAGATAAATACAAGAAGAATATAGACAAAAAACAAACACAAATCAAGCACTCAGGGCATCCAAGCACCAGAGGCAAGATTCTGTATTAGTGCCGTAACTGAACCATAAAAAGACATAGAGGTAACTGACAGATCTCGTCATCAGAGAGCCTAACCAAATCGGTTACCTCAAGGGGAACTTTCTGAATAAGATGCAGGTAAGACCAAAAGACATCCCAAGGCCACGAGATCACCATTGAAACATTTATTCGAAAGAAAAAAGAAGACAACCACAACTTACAGTAAGGCCTCAACGCACCATACATGGAAGTACACATACGATCCTAATGAAAAGCCAAAGATGCATACATACCCTAATTCCGTAGGTGGCGGTTATGGTGAAACAGCAGCAAATTTTACCCTAGTAGTTACTTCTCTGTAGCAAAACCACAGCGCCACACCCCATTGAAGTTTAAACAAACGAAAATAGAAACCCTATCCTAAACGCCTTTAAAATATACCTGAGTCTAAATGCCATTTTTTAGAACTTTTAAATTGCCGAAATTTTAGGGAAATTGTTCTTACTTAGGTTTTCCTCGAAAATGCTACATGCCTCCAAAAATATTCAGCGTTGTTACATATGTTTTTTATTCTGTATAGTTGTGAGTAAAAGATATTATAATAAATTTTATAGTTGAAGTTGGTATGGAAATTGATAAACGTGATAACCTCAAAGTTAAAATCTAACCTTTTATCATATATCCCTATTTTTATTTCTCTATTCTGAATTTTAATTTTAAAATCCAGATAAATCGCACAAAGATTATTATCTTTAGTCCGGTTTAAAGTTAGTTCCTTTGGGTAGATTTGATTAAGAAATTGGGTGATATACACATCGATTGCTCCACGCTCGGAGTACAATTTTTAACTAACCGCTCGGAGAGTTTCATTCTGACATTCTTGCTGAACATTACAGACATTGTCTGAAACTTCCGGCTAGGGGTATTAGAAACAACAGCAACAAGGTAGTATATTCAACAAATGTAAGCGATACAATATGCAAATATGCAAGTACATATTTTGCCAATAATGGTTGAAATTATTAATGCATATAAATCTATTTGGCATAGAGCTACTATTCATCTTAGCCACAAAAATCTGGTATTTTCATTTAGATTGTAAACTTTCAGATAAATAGGTTATGTTTATTTGTTCAGAAGATTTTCAGGCATTCCTTCTAAATTATATTTATGCTGTCTCTCAATACATGTATCATTTTATGGAAAATACTTAAAAATTATATTAGTTGTTAATTGCATATTATTTTGGTAATTTTATTCTTTTCCAGCTGGTTATTCTCTATCGAATGGTCCCTCTGTAAGAGATAGTTTAATCTCAAAGTAATCCTATTAAACTATAAATATTTTTTTTGTCATCATTTCGTTGAAAATACAACTTTATTTCATGTGAAACATTTTTTAAACTTTCTATGAGAACGGTGAACGTGAATTGCAAAAGTGACATTAATTAATATTAAATTACTTTAATATTAATTAATGTCAATTTTTTTCTCAACATGTGATTCTTATGAAGATACTAGCTGAAAACCCGTACTTCGCTACGGAGTATATTCAAATTAAATACAACAGTCAGTGTAAGCAATTAATGCCAATTATATATATATAATAGCCGTTGTCTCTATATAATACTTCCGGGCTGTACTCATCTTTCAATTGAAGCCCTCAATAAACAAACAGCTGGTTAGGCTTAATTTCAATTTCAGATGTGGATCAGAATTTTTTCTTACCTAAAAACTAATATCTTCTCCATTAAATCACGTTTGTTCAGCCTATTTTTCTATAAAACATTCAGAACTAAAATAAATTGGATGCTTTTAGCTGTATATTTAACAGTTTTTAAAAATCTGTTTACTTTTGCGATGAATTCTGAAAGTAAACAAACTTGAATGTGAATGAATAAAGTAGCTCAAGTATTCATATCGAGTAGTGATCTGTAAAACATTGGATGGCAGTCTACTACTCCAATCGCACGAAAAACTAAATAAATAAAAAATAAGGAAAGGGTTTGTTTTCACAAGGTGTGGATTAAATGCAATATTGTTAGATAATTCGGGATATTTTTTTAACTTTCATATACTTTTTCCATTATGACGTCATTATTAGTATTATGACGTCAAAATGACGGTTACCTTCTAGCATATATATAAATATATATATATATATATATATATATATATATATATATATATATATATATATATATATATATATATATATATATATATATATATCTTATTAATAAAAGCAAGTGTTTGTGTGTGTGTGTGTATGCGGCCCCCAGGCGAATATGTGAAACTTACAGGCGTGAAATTTGGCACACAGGTAGTGGAGACTATGGGAAGGTGAACCTCGAAGCACGAATTTTAAATTTTATTCTAGAAATTTTTTTATTTTATGTTTTGTGGGATATTTTATGTTTATTTAACTTCCGATTACGATATCTCGGCAAAAAAATGATCGTAGAATTTTAATCGTTTTACAATCTAAGAATACAGACTCCTTCAAACAAGATTTCATTTGTTTAAAAATAATTTAAAACAGAGTAATATTTTCATCAAAATATTAAACAAACTTTTTCGAGAAATTTAAGAAATTTTTAGCATCTACGGTTAATGCTCTTCGTGTTTTTCTCTTACAAAGAAAATATTTACATCATCTGGAAGATGAAAGCTTTCTCATTCATATAAACCTCATTTCAAGTCTCCATCTTAAAATTTAAATTTTTAATTGAGTTTTAAAGAACGATATGTCAACACAAATTTCCTTAGCGGTCTTTCAAATACGGGTTGGATGAAGAACCATTTTTTCAACCATAGGTGGGTTGGGGGAAGGCTCGAAGAAAGAATTTTTCGCCCATTCTTGGAGGGTTGGACCGAACGAAATTTCTCGCCTGGGGGGGGGGGAGAATTTTTCTTTTGGTTGCGACTGTTAGCAGAACGTGGGATACGTAGCCACAAAATTTAGATACCTTGATTCGTTGTTTTTTTAGTGTTTCCATTCTCTGACAATGATTGCTGAAGGGAGCGGGTCCCTAAACAGACCGGCTAGAAGGGCGAAGCCCGTGTCATGGGTTATGTCACAATATTAATAACATAGAAAATGTCAATTTTTTCTATGTTATTTATACTGTGTTAATGTTTAAATTGATTTTGGTTAACAAACTTTCTTAAAATCCCGGGCAACGCCATCTGTAATTAGGAATATCTCCAGCTTCTTCTTTCTTACAGAACAAAACTCATTTCGGAAGTTTCATTGAAGGTGAAACGAGCAATTTTTGTTGTGGCATCTAAAAAGGTATTTTAAGTAAATAATTAAACTTCGAAGCGTATTCCCATCTGTAACATTACAGTAATAAGCATTACATCTTATTAATAAAAGCGAATGTTTGCGCGCGCGTGTGTGTGTGTATGTGTGTGGCCCCCAGGCGAATCTGTAAAACTTACAGCCGTGAAATTTGGCATACGGGTAGTGAAGACTATGGGAAAGTGCACCTTGAAGACCGAATTTTAAATTTTATTCTAGAAAATTTTTTATTTTATGTTTTGTGGGATATTTTATGTTTTTTTAACTTCCGATTACGATATCTCGGCAAAAAATGATCGTAGAATTTTGATCTTTTTACAATCTAAGACTACAGACCATTTTTCCTTCAAACAAAATCTCATTTGTTTAAAATAATTATTATATAAAAATGGATGGATGTGTGTATGTGTGAGTTTATGTTCCAGCATCACTCTGGAACGCCTGGAGCAATTTCAACCAAACTTGGTACACATATCACTTACAATCTAGAAAGAAACACTGAGCGGGGGGGGGGGGGGGTAAGACACCCCTAGCACCAATAAGGGGCAGGGGGCAGGGGCACATGTAAAAATATACGAAAATGTCTGATATTAGTTTCGAATCCATAGTTTTCG
The DNA here is from genome assembly GCA_907164885.2 of Dolomedes plantarius. Lineage (NCBI taxonomy): Eukaryota > Metazoa > Arthropoda > Arachnida > Araneae > Dolomedidae > Dolomedes > Dolomedes plantarius. The sequence continues at coordinate 71,831,404 of OU015493.1, read as the reverse complement.
GAGTCGCTGAGTTTAATAGTGACACGTCCGATGACGTTTGAGTGCAAGTTCAGCCCCCCCATCAGCATAGGGGGAGGGAGGATGGGAATAAGGAACGAATATAAAATAACCAAAATACCGAGAGTAGTGTCGAAGCCATAGTTTTCGGTGTCGCTGAGACGAATAGTGACATTTCCGATGCCGTTTAAGTTCAAGTTCAGCCTCCCCATTAGCAATGAGGGGAGACGATGGGGGAAAGAAAGGGTAATTAAAAATGTCCAAATGACCGAGAGTAGTGTCGAATCCATAGTTTGTGGGGTCGCTGAGATTAATAGTGATACTTCCGATGACGTTTGAGTGCAAGATCACCCCCATAAGCATTGGGGGGAGGTGGGAGGAGGAAGAAGGGGTGCATATCAAATGCTCAAAATACCGAGAGTAGTGTCGAAACCTTAGATTTCTGGGTCGCTGAGACGAATAGTGACATTTCCGATGCCGTTTAAATGCAAGTTCAGCCCCCATCAGCAATGGGGAGGGGGAAGGGGAAGAAGGGGTGCATATAAAATGCCCAAAATACCGAGAGTAGTGTCAAAGCCATAGTTTTCAGTGTCTCTGAGAAGAATAGTGTCATTTCCGATGCCGTTTAAGGGCAAGTATAGCCCCCACTAGCATTAGGGAAAGGGTAAAGAGGGGGTGAATATAAAAATGCTCGAGGGTAGTGTCAAACCATAGTTTTCAGGGTCACTGCTACGAATAGGGACACTTCCGATGCCGTTTAAATGCAAGTTTAGCTCCCATCAGCATAGGGGGGGGGGAAGATGGGGGTCAGAAATAAAATGTCCAAAATGACCGAGGGTAATATCGAATCTATAGTTTTCGGAGTCACTGTCCAGGTTTTGACTTATATTAATAATGGAGTAAATTTGAAATTGTTACTTGATCATTTGAATACTGTACTTAATTTTAAATACGCGTAATCTCTTTGACACCTCCACCCCCTCCGCTCATCGCTTTAAATACGTGTAAATTAAATTACTTGGATTTTACACTATAGGTGAAATCCATTCCTTTCCCTGTGTAATAAAAACATTGAGATTAATAAATACCCGGCCAAACAGATAGCTCTTCTGTGCACTTAAACAGCATCGAGAGCAATACTCCCGATGCTGTTTAAGTGGACAGAACAACTTTAAAGGGCCAGAAAATCGAATTTTTTTGTGTTACCAATGTGGTGCCACACTTTTGTGATTGGACACAAGATATTAAAATAATTTACCCCCGTGCCACGGCATATGGGTTGTAAGTACCGCTAATGCAAAAAAGTAATCAGGCACACATTTACACAGTGAGAGTATAACGAGGAATTTCGTTATAGTCCTTGTGTTTCAATTTTTCAGGTCAAATGTTACTTAAAGAAATTAAGAATAAATTATTTGCAAAGTTTCCGAATTGCAATTGGGTTGCTTAAGCTATTAGCAGGTTTGGCTTGAAAAATTGAATGGTTTAATTTTTACTAGTTCCCCAATACTTGGGAGGTCTCGGAATCCTATCTCTAAGCCATTTTTGATGTTCTAGGAACATTCTATTTAAAATCGCCACATCTGCTCTTCTACATGGGAAAATAGCCTATTAAAACCTGTTCGTTTCTCTGAAACGCTGCCCCGTGGCCAAGTAAAATTGCATTTCTTTGTATGTTCTCCTTTTCAAAATCATCGGATATATCTATCCGGTATTTAAGCCCCTTTGGGGTACTTTAATTGCACCGTAAATTTATGTCGCTGACAATAAGTGAAGACGGTGCAGACTCCAATTTTCTCAGATAATAACTTTCGGCGGGCGTTTTGAATCAGCCACGTGGGAAAACTCGCCCGTCTCTCCTCTGTCTAAACTTCATCCAATTGAATGTTCGCGCATTCCTACGTCACTTTCTGCTTGACCAATGAGCTAGGTACGCGCCGCTCTCTTCGCCTGCTTGGCGCGAGTTTTCCTTCATTTTTGGCAGTGAATCGCCCTTTCAAATCTAACCGGTTCTCTGCCTAACACGCGCTTCGTCTGTGCCGTCCCTGTAGGGCTTTCTAAGCCGGGCCTCACACCAAAAAGCACGCGATACGATAGCGCATGTCTGACATACAGTGCATTGGAAACCAGTTATTTCCGCGCCGAGTACTCACACCAATGAAACGTCAGGACGCTATAGCGCCATCTTGTCTGAGTCTGATCGCCGTCTCATGGATAGCGCATGCAGTATATTTGTCGCGAGTTTTGTTATGTCGCATCATGGCGGATCTAATTCCCGAGAATTTGGATTTTTATCTTCGCTTTCTTCGAGAATATTTCAACAAACATAGCGTAAAGAAAGCCTGGCATGAGATTTCTTCTCAGCTTAATTGATCGGGTAAGTAACAATTTTGAGATTTTTAATTGAACAGTTAGTTTTTGTAAAGTGTATTTAAGCTGAGTCTGTATAAATTGATATAAAATGATTAACTGCTTGGTGTTTGTTGTAAACTGTAAATATGTAAATTTTAACAACTATAAATATCGTTGATAATTTTAAGAGATAATCTTGCACCAGTTAATTGAAATATATTTTTCAATTTTTATGATATGGTATATCTCTGGTCAGTTTGCTGAAAATTGTTTATATTGAAAATTGGTGAATATAAAACAATTTTTGCAGTATGAAAGTCTTAAAAAATAGTTGAAAGTTTAGAAAACTTTTATTTACTCTCTGTATATTTGATCATATTTAAGGTTTAACACAGTACATTTACAGGAGATGTATAACCAAAGATTTTCTTTTATCTAAGTATCATTTTGATCAAAGTAATTTAAACATAAAGGAGATAAATCTTTTATGGTACTGTTCTTGAGATTTAGTCAATAAAGTGTGAAATATGAATAGAATATAAATTAAAACCATGGTTTATAAAATTTAGGATAATTTAAAATTTAATAATGAATAAAAATGCATCAGATTTTGTAAATCTGTGTTTCAATCATAATTTAGGAATGCATACTTTAATATTTAGAAACAACTTTATATTTTTTATTAATTCAACTTTATATTTGTTTAGTTGAACAGTTTAAGACTCGGTGGAAGTATATGTTGTGTATTATGTTATAAAATTTTTGCACAACCTAAAAGTCTTCGTTTATATGAATAATATGTTGTTTATTATTTTAACATTTTTAGCTCCATAAGCAGCATAGGGAAACTCCTCAGCTGACTGCCTCGCAGCCAATATTTGATGATCCTCAAATCATGTAAGTGCTGTATAAGTTATTTTTTATATTCTTATGTAAAAATAATGTAAAAAATATTTATTAATACACTGGAAAATAATTAAATATTCAATAGTAAATCAAGCATAAATTGACATAAAAAAAACTTTTTAAGTGTATTGGATCTATCTTATATTACATCTGAGGATTTCGCTTGAAAAATTCACCATGCAAAGGAGAATTTTAAATCCTCTACCTAGTGATTTTCCTTCTCTTTTATTTAGAAATGTTGTAAATTGAAATGAATATAAATCGCAATGTATTTCAGAATTTTATGCAAAAACAATGTTCATTTTTAGGGATGATAATGAATCTGAAAGTGAAAATACTTGGATGGCGCCAATTCCCCTCCATTGGCATTTACAAGTTTCTCAACACCTACACCTGGGTATTATACTTTTTTTATGTAATATATTTGAACTGAATCATGGGTGTAGTTAGGATTTAGTTTTGTGGGGAGGTTCTGAGAAAAATAAGTACATAATCCATTTTAAAAAGTTTAAAACATGGTACTCATTCAAAATGAATTATTTTAATTTTAACACCCCTTGTCTACATCCATGATCTGAAAACCTGTTATTTTGTTAATATTTAAACTTGCTTATTTTAATATTGATAAAGTGCTCTTAATGCTAGAATGCAAAACTGTTATGAATATCTAACATATGTGCAATGATCTTTGTGAGTAACATTTTTAAAATACTTCAAATTATGTGTAAGATAAAAGATGAGTGTTAACAGTACAAAATTTATTTACTGATATTTATCAGAACCACAAGTAATAATGGTTATTAAATTTCTTAGAAGAAATGGATACTTTCCTATTAAACCAATCCATCGCCATGTCACACAAGAGGTCACCAATCATAATACCATAAAGTCGTAAATTAAAGAAATAAAATGAATACAAGATAATTAGTTCATCTCTTTATTCATAATTAAGAAATGAGAAATTGCAATTATGTTTAGCAGTGATACATTCAAATTTATATACAGGGTGTCTATAATTAGAAAAGTATATATTTAGAATATATATGAAATAAATAAAGAAAAAACTTAAGTCGAAAAATGTCAAACACCAATTCATGAACTTTACTTATTATTATAGGCAAAGAAACAACTCAATAAGTACTTTAAAATAATTTACATTTTGATTTATATTTGTAATATTTATTGAACGTTTCTTTTTATTATTTAAGTTGCTAAAGTTACTTCTTATAATCTGGAACTTTTACTACAAAAATGTTTTGATTTTTAGATCCAGTAAAGAAATAGGAAACGCAAGAGGGAGACTGAACTGGATCCATTAATGTCTAAGATTCAAGTAACACAGAAAGTATTCATGAATACTTCTTGAATCAAAGACACAGTACCGATGATGCTGTCGGAAAATTTTGTGAATATTTATGTTGTAGTTGAAGGGCCTTAAAAAAAAAAAGCACCAAAGAGATCTATGCGTCAAATAGAAAATTTGATGCATAAGAAATAATGTGAGAATGATGATGATGAATAAAAGTTTATATACTTATAAGTTTTGAATTTATTCTTTGAAATGAAATTGTGAATAAAAATTAGTAAATAAAAAAGAGATAATTAAAAAAAATGTAGACTTTGATGAACACAGGCAATAAAAAAAATCTATGAAGTGAACACTAGCATTTTTAATACACAAAAATTTGCTTAGTGAATATATGCTATTACCTGACTTAAAAGTAATTTTCAAGCTCTGAAATATATCACACTATTTCTCTTAAAAACACATTAATAGCTAGCTATTCTTCAATGTTTAATGTAAAAAGTGTTAAGCAGCTAGATAATAGTGAACTGTATTGTTTCAAAGAGTGATAAAAAGTAGCAGAAAAATAATGAAACAGGCATTCAGCAATACAGTATATATATATATATATATATACAATAAAAGCAAAGGTTCTACAACTAACATGCTTCAGTCCAGAAAGTTACAAAACTACTGTCAATTCCCACTATACATACAGCTCATAGAAGCACATAAGCGAAGAATACCAAGCAAGAGGCTATAGTGTAAATGTTACCTTTATTTTACACAATAAAAACCCCTTCATTGAAAAATTTTTAAGTCAATAAATTCAAATTTGATGAAAGTTGCACACACTAATAAATTTTATGTGAACTGGACTATTTTTATGCTTTTAATAAAACTGAGTTTGGTTTTATACTGTTTGAATTATTTTTACAAATGTTGTACCTTTTATTTTGACTGAATGATTAAAGTGTTTTAAAAAGTTCAGGAACATTAAGAGAATTCTGTCTGCAGCAAGAGCCTCCCCATTTATACATATACATTTTTCCATTCTTTTAAGCAAAAGCTGAATGTTAAGAAAAAAATTTGAGATACTCTCATGCATAATCTGAATTTTGTTTCAAACTAACATGAATATTACTCATCTTCTTTATTTAAATATACTTTTGAAATGTAATGTACAATCCAAAGTTATGGAAGTTATTAAGGGTAAGTTTGTATTGTGCATGTTTTTTTTAATTAAAAATTTCAAAATTAGGAGTAGTGCCAAAAGTGATAGATATTTCACATGTGTTTAAGCATACATTAAAATTTGGCATGGGTAATTCAATTTTAGTAAATGTATCTTGCAGAGAATTTGCATATACATCAGGCCTTTTTAAATATGAATTTTAAAAATTATGCTCAGTAACAAGTTTGCTGCTTGTAAACTTCCTCAATCAGCATACAGATATATCAGAAAATTTTGAGCAATTTTTTTTTAAAATATGTCCACTTTACTCTTAATGAATACTAGGTGAAGTACATAATGTTTCTGGCCTCAATTGGGGATTACAGTCAACCTACTTTATTTGGCTAATGGGTAAAGCTTATGTACGCAACAGTCAGTATAACTTATAGATAAATACAACATGCTTGTGCAAATTTTAAAAATTTGTTAGTAACATATCCTGGAGGTTTAAGTAAGCCAACTATTTATATATACTCTGAAATTCTATAAGTTGATTATGGCAGTAATATTAGTAATAATATTTTAAATACTCCCACTGAAAAACTGTAAATTTAATGAAATTTCTAATAGTGTTACTGCAGTAATTGATCTACTTCTAACCAAGATATTCCTAATATTAAATAAATAGTCTCATTTAAAGGCAGTTTTCAAATGAGGATTTCAAGTCTTTCTATACAAGTTATATTTCTTTTGTTATTAAGCTAGTTAATTCATTGGTTGATTAAAGATAACTGTATCGAAAAGTCTGAATTGTAATAAAAGAGATTGCAAAGTTAAATACATAATACATATCTAAAGAACCTATTTAAACCAAAGAGGCAGGAGTCCCTTTCATAAATAAAATAGTTTTGACAGATCAGTAATTGCCAAACCACTAACAACACAATATACTTCTATTGTTCAGAAATAGTGGAGCGAGTAAGAATTTCATAGGTATAATGTGCTTGTAGCCAATGATTGTGTGTACATGTAGTATAACTTGATAAACTACCATTTGTACTTTTTTATTTTTGAAAAGAACTAATACAACAACCCCAAAAGGGACTTGTAGCCTAGATTATTCAATGCCTAATATTCAACAGGATTTAAGAAAAAATCATGATACTGATAGTATTTTCAGTGTCATATACCCTATGATCCTATTATCACCTTGTACTTATCAATAATTTAACTGCCAAGGAACATAAATATAGTTCTTTAGAGGCTTTTGATATCTGAAAGCCTCTAAAGAGATTTAAATATAAAAGTTTTCTTTAGGTGATAAAATTTTTCTAGATGATAGTATCACTATTCACATAGCTAAATGTGCATAAAAGTTATTTGAGTAACGTGAAATTGAAGTTAATCATTTTTAAGTCAAGTCCAGAACCTACAGATCTATACACTATTAACTTTTCAGGAAACACATAATATTCTCCGTAAAAGTACTTTAAAAGCCATTTAGAAGCTGTAAGAGCCTATTCCCTAAATTAAATGTCATTTTAAAATTAAGTAATGTCTCAAGACCATACAAGAGAAGAATTTTCTTACTTTCAAAGATTCCTTTATTCCTTTATTTCCCTTACACACACACACACACACACACACACATATATATATATATATATATATATATATATATATATATATATATATATGTGTGTGTGTGTGTATGCATATATATTTTGGCCAATGCTTCAATTTTTAAAAAAATGTATAAGAACTCATCTCTCCTCTATCTCATGGATACAAAAATACAGAAGACATATCCCTCAGGTACTGACTCAGCAGTCATGGACCAGTTTCAATCAAATTTATTAAGAAGACTATATTAGTTCTTATGCCTATAGTCTTTAAGACTGTAAAACTCTCTAAAACCTTCATAGACAATGCAAAATTACCAAAGTATTGTTTTACATATATGAATTTTACATATACAGTAATTAGAGACCCCATACTGCTTAGTACTTAAGTTATCACCTCCATAACTGCAAGCTAAATAAGTCAAACAGTAAATTCTACTAGAATAATTTGTTGGAATAATGATTTTCTATTACCAGATAATGGATTTAGTGCAAACTGATCTGTAATCCTAAGACGTCACTTTGTAAAGGTCTGATATTTTTAACTATCCAAATGTTATAGAGATGATATACAAAACATGACAACTAAAACCCTCAGTAATATTTTGTTGAAATTTCTATCGACTATATATCAAGAATATCATGCTATTTTTGTTGAATCGTTTAGTTATCGTGCTATTTTTGTTTTTGTATAATATCAAATACATTAGTGCATGTTTTTATTTCTTGAAGTGTATGCACTACCCATCAAAATATAAAATTGCTGATTGAAAATACTAAACTTGATGCACTAACTCAGAGGTGGCCAACCGTTTTGGGAAGAGTGCCACTATCTGAAGAAAAAATAATATGTGTGTCACTTCCAACTTTTCCAACATACTAAAAATTAAAAAAAGTAAAAAATGTTATTTATAGGTTGATTATGGGATTTTTACTAAGTAGCATATTTTTTTCATATAAGGCTGAGTAGTGGAGATTTAAAAAATAATAAATAAATCAAACAAATAAACAAACTTATATAAGCATTTTTAATAATCATTAATAAGCATTTTTAAAGGCTGAGTCAGTTAGGTTATGTACAAAATAAAAATGGATAATTTGAAACATTTAATTCTAAATAACTATTAAACAGGGAGTACTAATTAATGTGGCTTTTGAGTCATATATATTAGGATTAGTTCTTGAAGATGCTAACAAAATTAGGTGTTTTAGGTGCATATCAGTTAATCTTGAACAATATTTTGATTTTATTATGTTCATAATAGAAAACATATGTTGATCCAAACCTACAACAATATCTGACAGCCAAATTGTGTAAATTTGAAAAATTGCTTGTTGGTACATTTCTAAAATTCAATTTAATTAGGATCACTTGCAGTTGAAATAAGTTCCTTATATTTGCTGTTCAGTGTAGTATGGTACTGTAGGTCAATAATTTCGATTTGGATTTCAAGGGGTAACAATTAACGTCTTGCAGAGAAATTAAAAAAAGGATTTGTGAAAAGATCAGCATTTTTTTATCATCTTGAAAATCATCAAACTTAGCACTAATTACTTAATGTGCAATGTATGTAATACTTGGTTTAATCAACAAAATGTATTCGCTGTCTTTTTCGTTTTTATTTTTATTCAAGTGATGGATCAGTATTAAATCGAAGTCTTCATCCAAAGACGAATCTTTGAGCTCAGGCCATCCAGACATCGTGTTCTCTACAATTGAATATGGCGCTACCATATGCTTGCGATAGCGCGTTTGTTTACCTTGTACGGCGCATGCGTGTGTCAAAAAGTACGTTTCTCCGGTGTGCGGATACTTTCGACGTTTATCTCAGTGTCGCATTGCTGACGCTTGTGGAGGTAGCAGCGAGCGGCTGTCTGAAACATCTGCTTTTTCGGTGTGAGGCCTGCCTAACGGTATTTTTCATATGCTCGCTTCACTTGGCGGTAATTTTAAAATTATTATAACCCTCGCTCTCCTAGTTCACTGTCCAGAGATGAAGAATAGTATCAGTAGTGAGCCATATTTTCCTAAGAGAGAAGTTTGTCTTTAAATTGTATACGTTTAAGCACCCCTTCAGTTCTTGGTCCTGGCCTCGACTGTATCGGGGGGCTATTTTTATCATACCATTTTGCTGTTTCACTTTAGACCTGAACGGTCATCCAACATAGAAGCTCCTGTAAACTTCGAGCTTCCTTTTTTTACTTTACGAATGTTTTGAATTGAGATCATCTTTTCTCTGTATATATACTTACCCTGTATTCAAGAACCGGCTCAATGCTTCATGAAAAATAATTTTTTTTTTAATCATTGGAACAGACTTGCAACTTATTTTAGTCTGTTTCCCAACTTTCCTTGAACGAGCATCAAGATGACGTTGCAGTGAAGATTCCTGAGGTTTTGACAACACTAGTTTTGTACTACGCTGTACGAATTCTGATTTTTTTTTTTTTTTTTGATATTCACCTCCTACAGATAATTCTTCTAGAATATACATCTTATGAACTGGTTTCTCTACCTCTCCAGAATTTCTCCGGATTTCTCTTGAGTTCTTTGTAGTTGTTAATTCAACTTTACTGAGGCTGTCTCCACAGAGTTAACCAACTAGGGTCCTCTCCACGAACTTTCGCAATTGTGTATTGTGAGACTAAGGAACACTTCTGACCGCAAGTTAGTTTCTCACCAACGGACAATGCCTCACGCCACTGGAGAACTGTTTAATGGACTCGTGAATTTCTTTAAGATCCCTTCCACAGAGACTCATCATAATTGTATCACTATAGAGAGGTTATTATTATATAAAAATGGATGAATGTATATGCGAGTTTATGTTCCAGCATCACTCTGGAACGCCTGGAGCAATTCCAATCAAACTTGGTACACATATCACTTACAATCTGGAAAGAAACGCTGGGGGGGGGGGGGTAAGACACCCCTAGCACCCATAGGAGGGCAGGGGGCACATGTAAAAATAATCGAAAACGACTGATATTAGTGTCGAATCCATAGTTTTTGGGGTCGCTGAGATTAATGGTGACACTCCCGATGCTGGTTATCTGCAATTTCAGCCCCCCCATCAGCATTGCAGTAGGGGGGAGGAGGAAAAAGGAATGAATATAAAATGTCCAAAATACCGATAGTAGTGTCAAAACCATAGTTTTCAGGATCTGAGATGAATATTGACATTTCCGATGCCGGTTAAGCGCAAGTTCAGCTCTCCTCAATCAGCATTGGGGAGGGGGAGAGCGAGAAAGAAAGGATGAATATAAAATGTCCATTCCGAGGGTAGTGTCGAAACTATAGTTTTCGGGGTCGCTGACACGAATAGTGTAATTTCCGATGCCGTTTAAGTGCAAGTTCAGGCCCCATCAGCATGGTGGACGGGAGATGGGGGAATATAAAATGTCCATAATGACCGAGAGTAGTATCGAATCCATAATTCTCGATGTCGCTGTGATGAATAGGGACACTTCCGATTCTATTTAAGTGAGAGTGGAGCCACCCCATCAGCATTGTTGGGTGAGGTGGTGGTAAGAAAGTGTGAATATAAATTGTCGAAAAAGAGCGAGAATAGTGTCGAATCCATAGTTGTCGGGTTCGCTGCGACGAATAGGGATACTCTCGATACCGTTTAAATGCAAATTCAGCCTCCCAACACCATTGGGGGGGGGACAGAAGGGGTAGTATTAAAATGTCCAAAATTACCGAGAGTAGTGTCGAATCCAGTTTTTGTGTCGCTGAGATGAATAGGGCCCTCCCGATGCCGTTTTAGTGCGAGTATAGCCTCCCATCATCATTGGTGGGGTGGGGGTTGGCAGAAGGGGTAAAGCAAATTCCAAAATGCCCGAGATTAGTGTCATTTCCATAGTCTTCGGAGTCACTGAGAGGAATATAGGAAACTAAAAATGTTGTTTATAATCAAGATTTAATTTAAATCAATAATAGAGGGAATTTGTAATTTTACTTTATCATTTCTATACTTACTTTTAAATACCTGAAAATTACATTACTTAGATTTTACACTATAGTTAGAATCCATTCCTTTCCTGTGTAATAAAAATTGGGATAAATAAAGACCCGGGCAACGGCGGAAAAATAGCTAGTATATATATTAAATACAATGATCAATGTATGCAATTGATGTAAAAAAAAAAAAAATTATATATAATATATATATATATATATATATATATTTAAAAAAATCGTAACGGATATTTTAATAGACATAATAATGAAGAAAATATTGAAATTAAACCTAATAACATACCAAAGAATATAGTACATTTTGTGGAACATTTCTTTTACTGCATTTTATTTTTTTTTGGATAATGTCCAATAGTCTGCCGCATTAGCAAGGAAAAAAAAATATTTTTGTCATTTTTGTTGTTATGCACGTGATGCAAAACTAGTTTCAAGTACCTCAAATAGAAAAGAAACCACGTGATCAGCATTTAATAAATTAAATCCTAAAAATTAATTTTGAAAATTCACCAAAAATCAAAAAATGGACGTAAAGATTCGAAAAAGATTTCATTCTAAACTAATTTTTATGATCTTTCTCGTGATTGAAATTTTTAACCCTCAGATTATTATTTTAAATGACAACTTTGAATAATGTTACAAAAACAGCTTAAAAATTTAATTAAAAAAATATAAGAAGAATTTTTCAAAAATCTCTTAGTGCACCCTACACTATAAGAAGAATCGCCATGCAAAATTTCACCCCTTAGGTCCAGCGGCTTAGTCTGTGCGTTATATGTCAGTCAGTCAGTCAGTTACGGAATTGTTTATATACATAGATATGCCGGAAATTTGCCTAAATATTGTATCTATATAATATAATATATATGTATATACATATATATATCTATATATATATATATATATTATATATTATTATATAATATATATATATAGATATATATATATATATAGAGAGAGAGAGAGAGAGAGAGAGAGAGAGAGAGAAAGAGAGAGAGATATCTTAAATTCATACATTTATGATAGGTTATTGCTTAGAATAAATTATTATATATCACTACATTATTTACTTCACATTCCCACTTCACATTTTTCTATCGAAATATTTTTACAATATGTGTATTGAGTTCCCCCTCTCTCTTGAGACCTTAAACTTCTTATAGATAATTTATATACCAAAAGTAACAATAAAACTAATGTTTAATAATTGCGCATTTTCTGTGTAAAATAAATTGTGATGATTAAATTAATAATTTCTATTTTCGAACCTTAATTCTTTGTGTGCGCATTAGTTTTTCACTTGACTCTTAATCAGTCGCGTAGTGATGTAAGAGTTTTGTTGTTAACAAATTCATAATGAACCTTTCGTAACCCTTGAAAAAACATCATATCCTTGAGACACTAACTACCCAACATTAACGTCCGTCGTCGTTGTTTAGAGATGCTACAGTACCTCTCCTTACTCCTAAATTTATCGATCCCTCAAAATATGTTCAATTTAAGATTTAGAGTATGTGTGAGTGTTAGACATGTGTTTAAACCTTTATAAGTACCATGTCGTATTCTTTTCACTACAGATAATAAATTCCTTTACCGTAAAAAATGACCTTCGGCTTTCTGGGGGAAAACGCATGACCTTGAAACATTAGTTATCAGAGTACACGGCTCTTGAACTACAAGATAACAGATATGACAGCAGGCAGCCTAAAGTTGAAATAAAAAAAAAATAAATACATTTTCCCGGTGTACCTAACGCTCATTTTTAACGATTTTCCGGTTGATTTTCTATATTGTTTAAGACTTTATTTATATACCTTAACCCTTCAGCGTGCGCGCCAATTTTGGAACTCCACGAGGTGCGCGTGGCACAAAGTGCAACGTCACTTTCAACTTGATTATTCCTTTTGTAATAATTTTTTTTTCAAATTGAAAACATAATTCTGCGTTTTATCACAAGATATAAAATGTTGATAATATTGATATAATTTATAATTAAAACCAAAGAATGCAGATACAACCGCCTTATTTCAAAACTGTCCGGCTTATTGGATCTAAGGACAACTTGCGAATTGTTTACTATTATGTCCCAAAACCTAAAAAACAATGAGAGAGTCTATCTTTGGGATATGCGGGATACCGTGTAATAGCTGCACATTGGATCGACTACATCAACTCCTGCTTTGTCATATGTAATCCAGTATAATCGCTGGCTTACCATGGTTAAATCACGACAAACAATGAATGGAAAGAAATTCAGGAGTCAGATAATCAGACCTGCATTAGAAAAAGTGTAGCTATAAATAGAAACTGCTTAGAAATTCAAACCTTACATGTAAAAACAAACCATTCAAAATTACGAAAATGTTGCACTCTATACACGTGCTCGCCAGCTGAAGGGTTAAAACTATAATTTTTAGGTGTCGCTATATTAGCGTAATAAAGACCTGTAAAACTTTATGATGGAGCAATTTTTGTTAAATTTTACGAAAATTTCATTCGCAACTTGTAGAGATTTAGAAATATTTTCCCTTAATCAGTATGCAATTTTTTGAAAGGTATTTTATCGCAAAATATAACGATTTGAAATGTATAATGCCCTGGTAGGGTAGTGGCTAAGATATCCTTCGTGAACGCCAGAACCAGTGCGTTCAATTCCAAGGCCAGTCAAGTTGTTAAGGTGAAACATCAAATGAAGGCCTTATTTGAATAGTGGTCAAACTCCATTCTTGTTCATTTTGAGATACAGAAACTTAAAGAAGATGAGTGTGAGAAATGATGCTGAAGTCTGATTTGCAGTGTCCTCTGTTCGTAGCAGAAATAATTGGAGGTGTACCAGTTTTAATATCAGAATAAATGACTTGTATGAACATGAAAATGAGGGTAACTTCATTTTTTTAAAAATGGAGTTTGTTCAAACAGGTCCTTTAAATAATATTCATATTTTTAATATAATGTATGACACTTATAAAGTTATTAATATTCATCGTTATATCATTAGGCTACTCTTCAAGTGATGGTTTCATTTCATGGAGCCAAATAACTGGAAGTTACTTGTCTTAGAAATCAAAAAGTCATAAAGTACATGTGAGGATACCACCTATTACGAAGATGCTTTGGGAAGGCCTCGATGGCGCAAGGAACAAGAGCTACCGAGGGGACCGTGAAGAACTGCAGATAGAGACTGTCGACGCAGCTGTTTAAACAATGAGAATGGATGATTCCTCTTGCTTGTGTTGTGTGAGCTTGCTAATTCGTAAATTGTTTTGCACGTTCATGACTATATGTACTAAATTAGTGTGTCTTGAAAGATGGTATTAATTTCCCCATAAAAAGCAGGAGAGAACCACCAGTGTCTCGAAATGATTCCTATTTCTTTGTGGTGTGTGAGCTTGCTAATTCGTAAATTGTGTTGCACGTTCATCACTATATGTATGAAGTTAGTGTGTCTTCAAAGAGGGTATTCATTTCCCCATCAAAACCAGGAAAGAACACCAGTGTCCCGGAATGATTCCTATTTCTTTGTGCTGTGTGAGCTTGTTAATTCGTAAATAGTTTTGTACGTTCTCACTATATGTATCAAATTAGTGTGTCTTAAAAGATGTTATTCATTTCCCCATCAAAACCAGGAAAGATCCAGCAGTGTCCCGGAATGATTCCTATTTCTTTGTGCTGTATGAGCTTGTTAATTCTAAATAGTTTGTACGTTCATCACTATATGTATCAAATTAGTGTGTTTTCAAAGATGGTATTTATTTCCCCATCAAAAGCTGGAGGGAAGATCCAGTGTCTTTGAATGGACATTATAATACACATAACCTAACCGGTTTTTAAGAGTAAACTAAAAATAATCGACGATTAAGAGAATGCAAACATTAAATTCCTTGTAGAGACCTTTTGAAAGTTTTAAGATCTAAATTGCCACCCCATTACGAACTATGTTTTCAATTTCATCGCTTCCCGTGAATTTAAAGAATAATGGTACTCTTCAAACCAGATATTTTGAAAGATATTATTTCATGATGCAAAAAAATTAAATGGCGGTTATTGGACATAACATGCCCAGGAATTATTCTTTAATCTAAGAGTCACGTAGTTTTAAAACCCTAAACGGATAACTTTGAATAGTGTTATGGACATAAAAGCTATGTGGGAAGGAGAAATGCAGATGTTACAGTTCACTTTCACAAAGTGTACTCTTAAGGTCCAGATAAATCAATATTTTATCACTTTCACCAAAGTTACCCCTCTTACTCACCGATGATTGCTTTAATCGATTCCGGGAAAATTCATCCGCTTTAGGATATTGCATGACGGATTGCATATCCTTAGGAAATATTTACGCACGGGGCCCTGTCTATAAATCAGGAACGAAGGTAAATACTCTAATAGCCTTTAAATTTCGATTAGATTTGGCACTTTTCAGGAATCTATTAAGGTTATATTTTGTTTTCTGATTTCAAATACGAATCTAATAAATATCACTACAATTTAACTACGTACCATTTTTTTATTTGTGAATTATTAGCCATTATCCTATAATGTAACGGGTACTGATGTTTGTGTTATTTTGGTGCTTTATTTTTAAATTGAGAATTTTGAAAAATATAAAACTTGGTCATTTCTAAACTTCACATATGTACGTTTACTGTGTAATTTAATAAATTGTACATCTAAAGTGACCTATTAATATCTAATGATTTTCCCATTATTATATATAATCACCTAATGAAATGTATCAATGCTATCTCCTAACACTTATGCTATATATATATATATATCAAGTTGAATAGAACTATTAAAAAGCAACAAAGTAACAGAATAACAGAACAAACTATCGTTCCCAACTATAACTTCAACAAAAGAACTTCTGATAAGGACAAATCGCGATAAGTGGCATATTACATGACAAGTAATGGTTAAAATGTGAGACTTCAAAGCACCTGTACACAAGGTTTTACGATAATGAAAGCTGTAAACATAAGCTGCAAATAAACATTTATTTATTTATTTATCTGCTTGTTTGCTGAAAATGTAAGAGGCTGTTTACGTAAAGATTGAATGTACGTCTACAGACACAAAATCACTATTTTTTTTGTTGTAGAATTAAAAATGTGTCCGTCTACTTTGTGTTTCGTTTAATCTGTGCTACGACAGTAATTTCCGTACTAATGGGGAAGAAGAATATTTGGTCTGTTTATTTATGCAGCAGGCCAAACGGGCTGCCAATTTAACTTTTGTAGCCATTTGTTGTAATAATGTATTACTCATTTTATAAATCAAAACATGAGGGTTAATAACAAGTGGAAGACAAAACTAGTCGTTTAAAAACTGAATAACATTCCGTATTCTGGAATTTTCGATATAAATAAAGTTAAAAAAAATTTTCATATTTTAAATTACAATTATTTCATATAACACAGATACATATGCACGTGTACATATGTACATATTTACATATACAAATGTACATATGCAAGTGTTTTCACACACACACATACCATATACAGCTCAGATTCTAATTGAGAAAAAGTAATAAGAAAGAAATTATTTTCCATTTATTTATTTTTGATAAGTAAATGCAATTAAGTTTCTTATAAATTAAATCTGGAATGTTTAGATAAGATTTTAACATTTACAAAATATAAAATACAATAAATTAGGTATACAACAGCTTTCTGAAACACATCAAAATATTAGAATAAAATTTAGATTGGTTCAAAATATTAGAATATTTATTTTACGCAAAATATTACCTTATGAATATGAAGTAAATGGTAATTAATATTTTGTAGCATCCCCTTAGCTTTAATAACAGCGTACAATCGATCTTACATATATATACAAGGTGTTTACAAACATTTCTATCAATATTAGCCCAAATAGACTTTATATGTGCCACTAACTCAGTTTTACTTTAAGGAGAATTTTCTTGGAGTTTTTCTTCATTATACCCCATAAGTTTTCGATGGGATTAATGTCTGGTGAGTTAGTGGCCAAGGAAGTACCTTAATTTTACGTTGATGGAACCAATTCTAATGACACCGAGGTATGTGGTGACGCTAAATCTTGTTGAAAGATGAAATCATCTTCAAATAAATCTTCTGATGATGGAATCATGTAATATTCCAAAATTTCTTGATATATCTGAGAGTTAACCTTTTCGTAGACTATGCATAACTTTCCAGGTCCTTCTGCGCTCATGCAACCCCAAACCATGACACTAGCAGCAAATATTACCGAACGTTTAGGCATTCTTTATCAAATGCTTCTTGCTTCATTCTACAAACTCGAATACCTAGATTACCATATGAAACACAAAACATACTTTCATCACTAAATAAAATTTCTTCCAATCTTCTTCGCTCCATAAACGTCTTGATTTACACCAATTCAATCTTATACGCTTTTGTTTTGCAGTATGAGAGGTTTTGTTTTCGGTACACGAGATTCAAACTTAAATTTATGGAGACGTCTTAATGTTGTCGATTTAGAAACTTCAACTCCTTCTTCTTTCCATTTTCGGTGCAAGAATCGCACACTTAGCACAAGCGTATAGTTAAGAAAACGGTTTTTCTTAACTATACGCTTCAGTTTCCTGTCATGTCTAGCAGATGTTATTGGTTTTCGGCCGCCATTTCGGCGATAATTTTGTAATTTTCCATTTTTTGAATATTGTGTTAGTATTTTACTAAAGCTTGATTGCGAACAATGTAAATAATTCGCTATATAACATTGATTTTTACCGTTCCGATACCAATCAACCATACGAAGTTTAATAGATTCAGGAATATCACTCACACAACCCATTTTAAGACGAAAAAGCAAACAAACTGCAAAAAGAATACTGATTTTAAATAAAATCGTCTGCATTTAATCAATGATGCCACCAGTTATGAATTTGTGATAATTAAAGGAGAATTAATGTGAAATATTCTAATATTTTGAACCACTTGAATAAATATTCTAATATTTTGACTTTTCAAAATAATTTTTTTTTCAATTAATCTTTTCAAAAATGATATTAATTTTAAGATAAGAAATAAGTTTAATCAACAATAAGTTCTTAATAAAAATATCGTTTGCATATTTGCATTAAAAGACATTAAATTAGCAAATGATATTTTCAATTTGTAAAAAAATTTAATTATTCTAATATTTTGAATATGAGCTGTATATATATATATTAGATTAACAAATCTTGTTCCTAAAACTCCTCATCCTCATTCTCAAATCTTGCTCCCTTCAGCAAATTGGCCCAGCATGAGGTCTTGGAGATGCAGCACCCTCCATACTCTCCGAACTTAGCACAAGCAGACTTTTTCTTTTTTCCAAACTGAGAGATTTGCTGAAGGGAACAAGATTTGAGGATGTCATCAAGAAAACGGTGACGTCCACATTAAAGAGCATCCTGAAATAGGACTTTAAAAGTTGTTTCCGAAACTTATACAGCCGAGTATAGTGCATTATGGCAGGTGGGAGTTACTTCGAAACATATTAAATGGGTAGTATTTCATGTAATATATTCTGGAGTTAATAGATCAGTCCTGGAAATTAATGGCTGCACCTTGTAGTTCGTCATGATTTATTTATAATCTTATCTGTGCATAAGAGAAAGAATTTGCTGGTTAAAACATGTATTATAATTATGTGCATGAGATATTTTTAATCTCCTATCTCCATCATGATTAGGGTTGAATTTTAATTTTATGCTGTTATTCAAAAGTTTATTTATATTTCATCCTCTACTTTTCTTTTATTTATTCAAACTACATAGCTTCTTGTCTTGTTGCAGTCTGATTTTTGACAATCATTTCTGTTTAAGTATTTAATAGTTTCTTGACATGTACACCGCTGAAAAGTCGTCATCTTAATCATGGTCTTGGACTTAATGAACAATAACTCGAGCTTTTTTTTATTATAATGGTAATTTTTTATACAGACAGGTGTTTAATTTTAATGCACTTCAGTTTAAAAACTCTTTATATTTGTACATTTTGTACTTTTTGGATTTTATTATAAACTCAACTACTTCATTTATTGCAGACGATGAGAGCTGTTGTTATTATGTTGTTGTTACATATGGCCGACTGGAACTCAATCCATACAAATCTGGCCACTCACCCAACATTCGAAAAATATAAAAACACAGGACAACAAATAAGAAACCACAATATACGATAAAAAGAACGACCAAAGGGCCTCAAAACGAGTTAAAAACATTAAAATTCTAGGATAAAAAGTTAAAAGCCAGAAGCACAATAATTGAAAGCCGTGAGATCAGGACATAAGTTCTGTGGCCCTCCAATAGAGAGCTCAGAAATCCCCACTCTGCCGTAAGTTAAAGTCTAGTTTCAAGCAAACAAGTAGATGCTGAGAGCTTTTTACGATAAAATGCTACTAGTAACTCTGGAGGTGTTCGGTCGACTGGTAGTATCGGTCGGTTATATATAAATTATGTCGTAGAAGAAAAAATTGTCTTTTCTCTTCAATAATTATAACCATTACTATCCTATAATTTATATTCTGTGATCAAGTAAAATCATCTTTTTTTACTCATGCCCGCTGTCCGAGACAACCCCAGACCACGTCTATAGATGGCAGTAGGCTCTGGTTTACAATGGACCCTGAAGTGTCGAATTCAGACTGGGCCAGGTATCACCATAATTTTTACCGATCATCCCCGGGGGCGACATCTGGAGGGTTCGTAACGTCTCCCACCCACTGAAGTCATAGAAAGCTTTCAGATATACGGAGGTGTCCATATCCGGCCCATATACGGCCTAGACACGCTCGTCGGGATTCTAACTGAGTTCCCTCCGTCCGAATCCTAACGTACTCTTAGTAGTGTGGCATCACGACAAGGCTCATTACTCTCTGAGCATTTTTTTACAATTTTCACTACTATTGATCCATACCAAAGAAAGACAGAGTTCTAATTAAAAGCGAAAGCCAAATTTTTAAAACAAAACATAACAAGTAGATTTATTTACAAAAAGAATTAAACAAAATTAATCATTAGACACTTTCAGACATATTAACTTAAATTTACGTGCAGGTTCACATTGCGCGCTCCAGGGCTCATTTCCAGTCCAAAAAAACAGGAGCCTAAAAAAACACGTCTCCACTGTGCGGAATCTATGAAGCGTCTCCCCTCAATGTCTGGATCTTCAAAGGGGTGGAGGGGCCCGCAGATGCCAGCAGATTATCGGCTGGCAGCTTTAGTGGCTTGGAACCGAACAACACATTCCTTGAAAACACGCAGCTGTGTTCCAAGCACTTGTGGGTTTTTTTGGAAAAATAACCTCATCTTTCCAGTACGCTACAGTAGGCTACCTTGGGCCAAGCAAATTATTCCTCACACAAACTCGTGTGTTTGTGAAATTATGCTACATTTTGATCCCTGCAACTTGCATGATAAACATTAAAAAATACTAACGTTTTTCTATAAGCAACCATATTACGATGTAAACATTTCGGAAAGCTAGAATCGTGCAATTTGCTTTACACGTTTAAAACATTTATAAAGAAAACATCACGAGAAAATAACATCTTCAACGGATTTCGAATATACATTTTATGGGGAAACTCATTTGGGATGAGAAGGGTTTAATTTAGGAAAAAGTTTGAAAATTAAACTAGAAAACCAGGTAAATTTTGATTTATGAGCTATATAAAAATATTACTTTAAAATTTAGTTGTATACGCTTTCGCACAAACTGCGGTGCGACGAAAACGAAAACGACGAAAGCGAATGCTTGAAACGAAAATCCACGTAATTGCCTATAAAGTCTGAAACAAAACCTAAACGATTCTATTCAATTTATGCATTTCGTGCCTTGAGTATGGGACATCTAAATCTAAGTACGAATATTAAAGTTATAAACTTAAAGTGCATTTCCTTGTACTTTTCATTTAAATGAAGATGTAACACACATCAGAGTCTTATGGATTTTAATGGTGAAAAAATAGCAGAGGTGTGTTTTTAAGTTACTTCAATTCAGAGTAATAATGAATTTTAGAAAATGTCGATAAAAAATTCAAAACAGACACCCTAACTATAATTAATCAAGCAATATACGAAATCAGTCTTATTTTATTTATCCTAAATTAATAGACTACAAATCGTTAAAAACCAAAGTATTTTAGAGCGAAGAAATACAGTGTTTCTTTTTTCAATTTAAACTTAGTAGAATTACTTTTATTTAAAAAGATTGCTACAGGAGTTAAGATAAGCAAGTTCTAGAAGCTCTATATAAATGAGTTTTAAATTGAATTTACATTAATAAATAGTTCATATATTTTAAAATTTTATTATAGCATAAAATTGTTAATCAACCCGTAATCTTAATAAAATTATCCAGATAATAGGTAATATTCTTAAAAATAAAATAAAACATCTTTCTAAGAAATGTTTAAAAATCACTTATTTATAATGTAAGCCTTTAAAAAATGATGCATTTGCATTTGTAGTAATATATATATATATATATATATATATATATATATATATATATATATATATATATATATATATATACAGTCGGACCTCTATTTAACGAAGTCGCTAAATCCCGAAAAAAGTTCGTTATATGGAAAATTCGTTAAATGGAGATTCACCTTTTAAAATTCTATAAACGACACAAAACAGATTTTAAATTCAAATGTTAAATATTATTAATAAAAAAATCAATCACTTCTTTATTTTGTCTATTATTTGTGTCTATTTCTATAATTCGTGTCTATTTCTATAATTCGGTGTAATAGACACAAATTTCTATAATTTGTGTCTATTCCGTTAATTTATATCTATTTTCTTTGTATCCATACCCATCAAACAGAAATCTGCAAGGAAAACAAGAATAAAACAAAACATGGTCCGAATACACTGTATTGTTCGATTTTAAAAATTTATAAATTAATAAATATTAATGACATTATCGAATTTATTATAACAAGAAAAAATTTTAAGCCACATTACCTCACGTGTCCTTAAATTTAATTAGTGATAAAGTCTCTTAATTTTGTCTACGTTAATGTGTTTGAAAAAAGTTTTCACTCATAATGCGTCCTTCGTATCTTTGCAATGTACTAAAAGCCCTTCAGGACTATTCTTTCACACTGTAATTCGCATCGGAATGTGTTAAAAGAAGTTAATTTTTTAAATGTGTTAAAGAAAGAATAGTTTGAAATTTTCAGAAATATTTGAGAAATATGGAGGAAAAAAATACTGGATCGCAAGAAAAAGTTCGTTAAAGAGAGAATGCACTTCGCTATTTAGAGTTATTTTGCGAAGAAATTCTCAAAATGTTCTTGGTTCCAAGATAATTCGCAAAATAGAGAAACTTCGCCAAATAGAGGTTCGTTAAATAGGGGTCCGACAGTATATATATATATATATAGATATATATATATATACAGAGGCTGTTCGCACATTGTTTTAGACGATTTTTGTAAGCGGTAAGAAACAATCGTTTGCTGCAAAAGAAAATAATTGCAATTGTACTATGTTTTTAAAAGTCAAAATTATCGTCTGCGGCTTGAAAGTTTTGTTTTTATTCAAAATGGCGTTTTTAACAAAGCAGTGGTTTCGAAGGCTACATTTATGCTCTTTCCGAAGAGAATAGGCATACTCCGTTACCAAAACGTGTGAGAGTCATGGTTTTGTGATATCGAAGCGTCGATAGGTAATAGCGTGAACAAGAAAGGAAAAAAACGTCAAATTGGAGCCTCAAGTGGACAAAAATTTCAAACAAGTTCCAAGGAAAAACGGACATCTTCGAACTATTGCAAACGTACGTTGTTTAATGGTTAAAAGAAAATCCCCTAGTCAAAGGACAGTTGCAAAAGTCATTAAAATGGCTCAGTATCCACTGTAAAAAATGATAAACGTTGATTTAAATCTTAACAAATCTAAAAAACGCAATGTGCATGTCGGCTTCTTCTTCTTCCAATGATATCGCTGAACGCAGGACACGCTGCAGAATTCTATATGAGAAACACTTATCCAAAGAAAAATGGAAAACAATTGTCACAATAGATGAATCATGGGTGTATTTAAATGATTGCAACAAAAAAAGAGCCATTTATTATATAAAAGGGGAGAAAAAAATTAAGTACATCTTTCAAAGAATCGAAAGAAGTTTTTTTAAGGGGAATTCATGATTGTTGCTGGTTTTTCTTATAATGGCAAGTTAAAAATAAAGAGAGTGGAAAAAAAATGCCAAGATTAACTCCAAATACTATCAGGAACATATTTTATCGCCAATTTTTCTGAATGAAATACCATCGCTTTAACCCACAGTGCCATCAATCTGTGAGACTCCATCAGGACAAAGCTAGCAGGTCACACATCAAAATCCACTGTAAATTTCCTAAAAGAAATGGAACAAAAAACTGGTATCAAGGGCATACCCTTCACTGATATCCCTTCTAAATCTCCCGATGTATCACCTATGGATTTTTGTGCTTTCGGACTTTTAAAATCTGCATTATCCAAACGTCGTCCCTAAACCCTTACAGGACTCTGGAAGCTGTTCAGGAGGAATGGGATAGAATACCTCTTTTGACTACTTCAAAAGGCATTATTATCCTGTCGAATATAGTTCAGAATAAGGGATGTCAAATAGAACATTTAAAACACAAGAATTTTATGTTATTTAGTTTTCTGAATACAATATACATCGTCTAAAAAATGTGTGAACAGCCTCTGTATATATATATATATATATATATATAGGGAAGGTGGAGTAAGATGACGAACTTAAGCTTCAACTGTTTTTCCTGATTTCAATAAGTGGTTTAAAAACCTAAAATTTACAGAAAGACTTCTTTCAAACTTTCATGTTCTATAAAAAAATTGAAACGATTTCATCTCCTCTTGGAAGATGGCAAAATATTCCCTTCCCCCAAGAAAGTAATTTTCGTCGTCTTACCCATTAGGTGGGGTAAGATGACTAAGGGCGGTGGGTAAGGTGACGAATCGATAGCAATATAAATCAAGATATAAGTATATTTAAAATATGAGAGAAACAATTTCGCTTAGGTACTTATTGAAAAAGGCACAGATAACACTAAAATACAATGACAAATTACCCATAATGAAACAAAAACTTAAAGAATTAGATACAAAAATTAAGAAAAAAATAGGTAATAAAGTTCATATACAAAAGGGTCTGTCTTTCGCTTCATTATCATCCCAACCCGAACATTGAGCATGTGCCCAAGATTTGCACCTGAAACACTAATACCATATTCGTCCTTTCCCTCCGCCCCGCATATAATGCAGTCTTTTCCAGTAATGTTTCAGTATTATAGTCGTCGTCCTCCACACATGGAACTTCTTGTGATGACTCATCAGATGACCAGTATCCCGTTGACTCATTCTAGTTTTCCTTCTTTTTCTAGGTGTTATCGGTAAATATTTAGCTTTCTTTGACGCTAACGTTTCAGCTTTCCTTTCAATCTTTCCTGTCGTTTCAGTTCCATCAATTGTTTTTCTTTCTTCTTATTTGCAAGAGCTTGTTTTACAGAAGATCCAGAAATGTGTAAGAAGGCAGTTTCTTCTTGGTTTCCTGGTTGTTTTCTTGCTGGCTATCGGAAGTGGAGGAAGAGCTGAGGAAGTTGATGGCTGTGGAGTTAGGGTTGATGAAAGGACAGGTTCAGGAGGTATACGATGGGGTAGGTTCAGGAGGAAAGGACGATGAAATGTGCTGCTGACAAATGGTAGGATAATCTAATTGGTTGGTTTCAACAACATCAGTGGTGTATGAAGCGTGAAAACCTTCATCTGTGATATTATTTACTGTCCAGAGGCTCAATGCCAGTAGCTCTGACATCCGTTCACAGCAATCTGGACAGTACAAATTGTAAGGTAGGCTCCTCGTCATCTTACCCCACAACGGCATTTTCGATTTCACTTGTTTATCAGTATCCAAGCTTATCGTAAATAAACTATAACATACATGATTTTTAACGTTACGAGGTTGTTTTTTGCGAGAGAAAATGGAGGAGAAAAATAATTTTCCGTAGTCGGGTAATTCCTTGCTCTGTGAAGTCCAAAAATTTTACAAACACAGATTAAAGAAATGCATTTGAGTCGCCACTACTCACAAATCAATCTCAACTTATATTACTTTTAGTGGGCTTCATAACCCAATACTAGATTCTTAAGAATTGTCTGGACAGGTGCTGCTTATCTATGATTGCGTCGGAGAAAAACCGAGTTCGTCATCTTACCCTACTTTCTCCTATATATGTATATATACATTCCAAGGTTACCTATTCACTAAAGATGTATATTTTTGCTTTACCTTTTAGGGGCACCCTTTGCATAGTGCAGACACTAAAAATAGTCTTTTATTCACTTGTATTCAATGTATTGCAGTTAAACGAGCAGAAAAATGGCTAGCGTTGTCATTTGTTATCAGTTTGAAGAAGTAAAAACATCTTACAACCTCTAATTGGAAAAAAATTCAAGATTTTTTAGGTTACAAAAAATCGAGAAAAATATCTCTATAGTGCAAGCCGTGTCCCTGAAAAGATTTAGCTCCGCCTATTAGTCCTATTTAGTGCATTTTGTTACCAAAAAGTATTTTACTTATTTTTTGTTCCAGAATCAGGTATATGATACCTCATCCTAAGTAAAGTACGAAAAGCATTTAAATAATTTTAATCACGTAGATTATCCCAACTATTTGTTGCAAGTTATGTATGTTTTTTTCGCAATGTATTGTTTCATTTATTAGAAGAAAAAAATATGCATTGCCCTTTTAAGAGTTTTTAAAGTAATTCTTCCTAACTAAACTCCATTTTGGAGGAAGCAGGATGTTTTTCTTATAAGAAATCAGGCCTTTTAAATACCCTTTTTCCAAGACTTCTGATTTTCGACATTCTCTGCCAACTGGTATCTGTCATCATTTATCTACAAACAACAGTTTTTGCCCCATGGAAACCATTCAGAAGTGTCGGATTGCAATAAATAACGTTCACCAAAACTTACCTTTATCCATTAAATGCTTTAACAATTGATGTTTTTTAAACGCTAATGATTATTTTGCAGCACAAAACCCTCCAAAAACAAAGGCCTTCTTGCTTATTTTTATACATTTATTTCATGTTTCTTAAAGTAAACACCGAATTCTGCTGATAACCTATGCATTTTGATTTTAAGCCAGCTATTAATGGGTTTTTTTTGTCCTACGAATGTAGACTGCTTAAAGCCGGTTTACGGTCTTAGTAGTTAGCTTTAAATTCTAGATGTAATTTATTAAGTTACATTTTTATAAGTAATAAATAAATGTAATTCAAATGTCTCTGCATCGAATATCAAGTAATATTCTATCGATGTTTTAAATACACGAAACTTTGGATATCCATTCCTTATGTATTCAAAAATTGGAGAAAATTGTTAACCCCTTAACCGGTTTGCCCGTACAGTGTACAGGCTACTCACAGCTGGTTCCAACCGGTTTGCCCGTATAGCGTACGGGCATCGATATTCTCTCATTTCCTCTTTTGGTTTGCATGTATTTTTAGTTTATAAAGACTAATACTAATACAAAGTCTAGTACAAATATTTATTTAACATATGGCGTAGCTTGTTCATGTCACTTAAATTCTTTTCATCCGTTTTTTTCTTTGTTAAATAGAGGCGCGTGAATTTTTGCTTTGTGGAATTTTGTTCTACTGCTTGCAACACTTGTGAATTCAAACTAGTATATATATTTTAAATTATGGATGAAATAAACGGTGAAAATACTTTCCTGTTAGATGATGGGCTAAATTCTGATTTAGAATCGGAACTGTGTTCTAATTATCTGGATTATTCTTCAGATCATTATTTCTGCCCTGATCGTGAGTACGACTTTGAATTACACCATGTTTCAAATTGTACCACACTAAAAGGCTTTTGAACTATTTGCAAAAATGTAAACTTCAAATTTTATAGAGGAAGTATGAAAGAAATTTTTGTTAAACCTGTTAAACATTCTTCATTGCATGCAATCTTCTTTAAAAAGCCAACATTTAGGGGTTTTGTCTTGCGAAAAGTAATATTTCACGGTTTTGTGTTCCAAAATTTTAAATAAAAATGTGTAAAGCATTAAAAGTGAAATTTAAAATAAATTATTTAATTTTCTTATTCTATTAAGTATGGTGTTCAATTATATGCAACATAAAATATGCCTTTTTTTGGCAACATTTCTAGAAAATAAAATTGACAAGTTAAGGGGTTTAAAGAGTGCAATTTATTTCTGAATGCTTAAGAGTTCTTTCAAACTTAATCGTCATGAAATTCAGAAACATGATAATAATTTAAAGCGATATACATTTTGTTTCAGATGAAACTCAAGCTATATTTGAATTATTTTATGCCGTTAACAAAATTTTCCTCGGTTTTATAAAGTTAAACTATGTTTTACTTTAAAAGGAAAAAAAACTTATGGTCAACTTCAGGGTTATAATTTTTATCATCCACTTTTTAAAAACCAAGCGATATATTTATGACCCGGTTAACTTTTAGACGAACTTTATGAGATGTTTTAAAGTGAGTTCGAATGAAAATCGAAGGAGATTTCTCTCACAGAATAATTCCCGGGAGAACCTTTAAGAAATTGGAGAATACACAGACGCTGCATTACAAGGTTTTTACTGTTTCGTTATTCTCATTTTCAGAAGTGCTTAGACTTGTAACTGTGCTTTCTTTTCTTTTTTTTCTTTTGGTACTCAGTATCATAAGCATTTACCTAGAAGGCAACAAATGCGTCCAATTAAATATATTAGGTACTTCCATTTCAGAAATGGAAGTCCCTTTTATTTAATCGACCATTTGTTGCATGTTACACTAATTGCTTGCAACTTTATGAGCAATATTGTTAGAGAAAATAATTAAATAAACCTAGATTTTTCGCAGGTTAACAGAACGTATTAGGGGTGTTTTCGGATGAGGATTATGAACATAATTTGTCATTATCATAGTGTGTAGCTGGATATATTTCTTAACTCAAGGAATTTTATTTAGTTAGGAACATACAAATAAGTCAACATTATGAGTTAAGTTATATATATATATATTAGGGTTGACCTTATTTTTCAACTTTGTTTTTTTTTAATGTCTCACCCCCTCAGTTTATTTCAATTAGCCTAAATCTAAAGCCCCCCCAAAAATTGGATCCTTCGCATAATTCTAAGTGGTGCCGCAGAGGATGTGAATGTCACCATTTATAGAAAAAATTCTGTTTTTCCCACAAGTTTAACAGAAAAAAATGAAATAAGATTTTATGCGCGTTAATAAACTAAATAATATCAAATATACACTAAAACATAGTTTTTCACAACCCACTAGCACGTAGGACTCACGATAGGGGGTGCTGTGCAGGAGGCGTCTGCAGTCCTGGTTGTCCGGAAAACTGACCATGGCGCTTAGTCATAATCAGTATTGCGTTGTCTTCCAAACGAAGCGGTAGCACGTGGTTTGTTAAAAATTGCGGTAAAGGGTAAACTTCGCAATTATATATATCTGATTGAAAGAGAAACAAATCAATATTACGTAGCAAATTACCTTCTAACAAACAAGTAATGCAAGTGCTATTTTATAATATGAGATGCCTAAAATTAAGTCTCCGTGAAAGTGCTCGTTTAGTAATTTCTGAAACTGTAATTTTTTGGCAAATAGCACGAATACCATTTAGAGAACCTCAACATTGCATTGTTAAACCGGAAGCTCTATATAATGAATGGAGAATGCTTCAAAAAAGTTCTAAACGAAAGAGCGAAACTCGGGAGCAAAAAGAACAAAATTTTAAAGAAAAACTAGAGGACCTATTTGATATTGCTCACTCTAATGCCTTTAAATTATTACAATAGAAGAAGACACCCAATTTCTCATTTCCTAGAGGCAGAAATGACGAATTGGTGTTTTAGGGGGCATTGATAAAAGAACTGATGAAAAGGTAAAAAGAGTTCTAAAACAACTTAGAGTAGAAGAACAGAGACGAAAAAAAATTAAAGAGGATACCAAAATGAGTGAAACAATGGAGGACATGAACTTGGATATCGAAGAGTCTTGTAAATAATAGCCATTAAGTACTTTTGAAATTTGCTTTTGTCCAATTATTACATTCTTAACTGAGTATTTTGTAGTATATTTACAAAAGGTTCTGTTTTAGTGTCAGTTTCGTCTGAAAAGGAGAGTTCATCTGAAAATGAAATTGACCGTGAAGATACGTTGTGTCCCACAAATCAGTCAGGTCCACCCAAAGAATGTAAACTTGGGAACATTAATTTTATTAACACCAAGTTGGTAGCAGCTCTTCATAAATGCAAGTTAAGTGGCAGAAACTCTGTCCACATTTTAATGGCTACTGCAGAAGCTTTGGGACACAACACTGAAGATCTAATTATAAATCGAACCTCGATACAGCGATGCCGTCAAAAGCTTCGTGTGGAGCGTGCTTCAGTAATCTGAAATGAACGTCTGACGTTACAGTTAGAGTTCACTACCGTCCAATGGGGTGGAAAGCTGCTTCCATCAATAACTAGAAACAAAAAGCTTGACAGGCTTTCAGTAATTATTTCCGCTAACGGACAAAAGCATCTTTTAGGAGTCCCTCAAATGGATTCTTCCAGTGGAGACGATATGGCAGAAGCTATTTACAACTTGCTTGCTGAAAATAAACTTTTAAATACAGTGCAAGCCTTGTGTTGTGACACCACTGCGTCAAATACTGGAAGAATAAAAGGTGCTTGCGTTTTATTAGAACAAAAACTGGGTAAAGATCACTTATACCTACCTTGCAGGCACCATATATATGAATTGGTTTTAAAGTCTGCTTTTGAAGCATGCATTGGTACGTCGTCTGGACCCGAAACAGGATTATTTAAACGTTTTCAACAAGCTTGGGCCAATATAGATAATTCTAAATATACTGTTGGAATTGATGATCAATTTGTTGTGAACAGTATCGGTAAAGACATAGAGATTGTGCTTCATTTTGCCAAAGCACGAGTTGTTATTAAACAGACAAGAGACGATTACAAAGAGCTGCTGCAGTTAGTTATGATATTTTTAGGAGAACACGAAGCAAATGAAATTACATTTCCATGCATGGTGCTTTTCTGGCATGGTGCTTTTCACCATGCCAGATGGATGGCGAAAGCTATTTATTGCTTGAAAATATTCTTCGAAATCAATTTCATTTGACTCAGCAGGAATTGCAAGGAATAAGGGATATTTGTAAAATTATTGTAAAAATATACATAAAAGCTTGGTACAATGCTCCCTTAGCCTGCAAAGCACCATACCAGGATTGGATGTTTCTTAAAAGATCTTTATTTTTACAATGAAATAAATGAAAAAATTTCTCAAGAAACAACAAAATAATTTTGTGGACATTTGTGGTAACTTATTGAAGAAATAGTGGCTTTAGCATTTTTTAATGACACAATTCCTGTCGAACAAAAATTAAAGATTGCCAAATTATTTAAAGAAAAAGAATCAACTACTTGTGACTCTAAGCGTTTCCATTTTGATTTAAAGGAAATGGCCGAATTCACACACAAAGAACTACATAACTTTTTTTAAGCGGTTTAAAATATCGTCCGATTTTATTGCTCTTGATTCTGCGATCTGGAATTCTCTTCATGATTATCAACGTGGCTTTACAGTCGTCAAAAATCTCACAGTTGTCAATGATATCGCAGAAATAGGTGTGAAGCTTATGGAAGAATATAACAATATTATAACACACGATGAGGAGCAAAAGCAATACCTATTGCAAGTCGTAAAAGCATATCCGGGCCATTTTCCATCTTGCTCAAAGCATTCATTATCAAAAATTATTGAACCTTTTATTATTGAAATCTACTGTTATAAAATTTTGTTTTTGTGCTTAAGCAATTCTAGGCATTATTTCCGTTATTTTTACTCCTAAATATTTGTTTTAAAATTAAAACAAAAGTATTAAAAGTGTTATATATATATATATATATATAACATATAAAACCCCCAAAACCCTTTCAAAATTCTAAATTCTTTTTAAATTTCCTTGTGCGTAGATTAATTACGTTGTTCGCTTTCATTTTAAGAACAAAGGAGTTGATTTCGCCAGATATTATACGATCCGCGTAAATTTGGAGATAATTGCTCTTCATTATATAAGTTTTCAAGCCCAGGCACAGCGAATCACTACTCGTTTGCACAGTCACCTGATAAATCGTCTATGAAAGTTACATAAGGGCCTGTGGTCAGCCACCTGTACGCTTTTGGGATATTATAACTGGTCTGAGGAGTCGTAGAAGTTTCGTAATAAAATTATTGTCTATTTGATGATTTCATTCGTCCTTCCATCTCGACACGACTCTTTAACTTCGCCGTAATATGCCGGGTTCTGATCGTCGTTCCCTTCGGGACTCCCGAGCCCGGCTATTACACACACACACACACACACACACACACACACACACATATATATATATATATATATATTGAAATATATATATATATATATATATATATATAACTGATATAAATGTCTACACAAAAGAAATTAATGGACAAGACCGTAACTACACAGATATAAGAAAATAGGAAGGAAAAGCATATCAGATATGGAAGTCTTGTAGTTGATGGCCGGGAGGAGTTGTGACGTCCCTCTCCGGTTTAACTCTGTTTTATGCCGGGCAACACTCCCGGAGGTCAGGTACAAGACTAAAACCTTAAAATGATATAAAAGAACAAAATAGACTAAAGAACAGAAATAAGAATTGAAAATCAAACCTATAACATCAAAAAAAGCAACACGACACAAAGAAACCAGTCTATCCCCCACCCGCATCACAGCCATTTGCGTTATTTAACATACACTCATTCAACCAAGTAGAGTATCGCATAATGCGGTTACAGTCATTTAGGTTAAAAAATCCGGTTAAAATAGAGTTTAAAAAATAAAGTGTACCTTTAAAAAATAAAGTAACCTTGTTCACTTGCCACTAGCATGAATTTGTTAATTTTTATGTCCATTTCAGTTTGTTTTGAATGTAATCTATAACATCTTAATAAATAATTTATAATGACATTACGCTTGATGTTTTTGTGGACGTCATTATTCCAGGACATAGTGCGTACGGTTTTAAATGAATAGTGATCGCGTTTATCGTATAGCCTATAAATAATGTTTTGTTTTTCGTCAATTGACAGTGTTAAATCTAAGAAAGCTAGTCCCACCGAGTTATCACGCTCAGTTTCCACAATTTCTAAACATTTTGGATAAAAATCTATATTCAAAGCAGTTATATTATTATTAAAACAAATAAGAATGTCGTCCACGTATCTAAAAAACAATAGCTCATTCAGCAACATTACTCCACGCTCATAATGGTGTAAGTATATGTCTGCCAAAGCTGACGAGCAGCCACCTCCCATTGGAACTCCATGAATCTGTTTGTAAAAGTTAGCACCATTAAATAAAACTGTCTCTCGCAGCACTATATTTATAAGAGCTCGATATTTACCTATAGAAATAAATTCATTTAAATCGTAAGGCTCGTAAAGGCCAACAATAATATCGTAAAGATCATTTAGATTAATTGAATTAAAAAGATCGGTAAAGTCATAACTCTTTAAGTCAGTTACATCTCCCATACCCTTCAATTGTTGGCCTACAGAATAACTGTTTTTGATGAAATATGCACCTTCTGCAATAAGCTTCAAAATAACTGCATTAAGAATTTTTAATAATTTATCATTAGCCATTTTTAAGTACTTATTACAACCTATTGTAACAGAACGAAATTTTAAAGGTGATTTATGAAATTTTGGAATTAAAACCAGATAAGGAAATTTAAATTTATGATTTATTTGTAAGCCTGCTTTACGATACAAGGCCTTTATACGGTTTTCTATAGCACGTCGTGGAATATCGAGTTTGAGGTAGATCTTATCATTTTTATATTGACTTAGTAAATACTCGCAATAAAAATATTTGCAGATAAAAGCATAGTTGGATGCTACTTTATCAACGTGTGTTATTACAAATTCACACTGTAACTTACCAATAGCATATCTCAAGTTTTTTATATGGCCATATTCATTCCTACACTCAATAGCACTATGTAAGGTATACACAAGATTCGATTCACAAGAATCGAACTTTTGAGTGAATTAAAGAAGCTGCTTCAGATATGCTAATTTTGGCATACGCGCTTAGTATAAATACCACGCAGCGTCATTAATGAAAAGAGGGAGTTGTTGTTAAGGTTGAAAAGGTGTTATCCTGCTCTAGTCCTTAACGGGCTAGAAGTTTACGTGGCAGTACTGCTGGTTTGACTTACTGTTCGTGAGTATAAAAATATATTGTCCTTAAAAGCTGTATTTACATTCCGTACAAGTAGTACGCATGCTTATTGCTGTAAAAGCCAATTATATGTGCAATGAATCCAATAAACATTGTTTCATGTATAAATTGTGTTTGTATATAATTCAAATAGAGTGCCACTTCAAATTATATACACCCAAGTCTGGGTAGAAGTGAGCATAGATTCTCTATACTGGCGCCCGAAAATATATATACCCTGGTAGTTAGCGTTACATTTGTAACGAACAACATAATTGAAATTAAAAACTGTGTACTGTGTACGTATATTGATAAAATTGTTGCAAGTACTTATATACTATTTAAAAATGAGTGTTGTAGAACAAAATCCTGCTGGAAATTTTCCTCGGGTAATTATGGTTCAGCAAATTGCGCCATTCGAAGCCACCTTCAATGGCGGCCCCTCAAGCCAATTCCTAAAGAAAATTGAGCATTACTTTCAGCAACAATGCACCCCAGAGGGGGATAAACTTAAAATTGCTCTAGCCGCTTTAAGAGGTAGTGCATATCAGTGGTACACGTGTATGAAAAGCAGTAATCTGATTTTTGACTATTTGTCATTCAAGCAACAGTTTCTTAGTGTTTTTCCAAAGACCTTTAATCAAAGTGAAATTGAAGCGGAAATTTATTCGCTAAGGCAACGTGAATGTCAGTCTGCATTAGATTTTGCTATGGAAAAGATTTCCAAGTGTGAGGAATATTTAGAGGGAATGACGGAAGCGATAATCTTAAAAATAGTTATCCAACGTTTGAAGCCAAGTGTTCAAGATTTTTTAGATAATCAAACAATTACAAGCAAGGTTACCCTCCTTCAAGCTTTAGCTAAATATGACAATAGACATTTCTTCGCTACCCCTCACCGTCATCCAGGTACGAGAAGTTTTATACAGCCGCGCCAAAATTTTTCGCGAGTTTTCAAACCAGCAGCGTAAGCAGTACCGCAGGCAAAATAATAGAAGCGCACGGCGTTATAATGAAATTAGTGCACCTAAAGAAAATAATATGCAAGCACCTTACTTGCACTGGCAAGTTGATTCACATGATATGGTTCAACCTGTTGAAACTGTGTGGTCAAATGTATTATTTTGTCCGAGCAGTAATCATTATTTTGAGAATAGTGAAAGTCAGGGTATTTTTGTGGCTTATAAAGAAAGTGAGTCTAGCTGGAATAATGCGGTAATTCCAGTACAAATTTCTGAAAATAGGGCCGATACTAATGCTAGTGGTTTAGAAAATAAATCATCGGACACTTCTATTAATGCTATACCTGATATTATTAATGCTATACCTGATATTATTGATGCTATACCTGATATTTTAGATGATATTCACACATCTGTTAATGAAGGAAATTTAGTAGATGACGAAGTATGCGTTATGGAAGTTAGTGAATACTTATTAGTTGACGACAATAAAAATTCTTTAAACGATAGTAGGAACTTGCTAGGTAATGATGATATTATTTCAAGTTTCCAGCCGAATGAGGATTGTGTAGGCCAGGTTGATAATATGGTTTTAAATAAAGTACATGAAAACCAGACTGAGAATCAGGATGAAAAGTTGACACAGAGTTATACTGTAGGTAGTTTAGCTGATGCTTCGGAAGTTATAGAGAAAGTTTGCAATAAAACGCACCAGTACGAAAAGCTTAATCTTCCTAAAACTGAAGCAGTGTTAAAGAATTTAAATGATAACGATTCTGATGGCGCAAGTTTCAAAGAAACTTTTTCGTCAAAAGAGGATAAAACTAAAGTTAAGGGGGATAAAAAACGTGAAAAAGAGCCTTCAGGTTCCAGCATTAAAACTGCTAATACTGTAGTAATTAAGGCGGCGTATAAGTTTCAAAAAATAGAATCTGCATTAAAATCTAATACCGATACAAGCAAAAGTACGAAGAAAAGTAAAGTGTGCACTACAAAACCTCCATCTAAGGATGAACGTGGCACACATAAGGTACACAAGGTTATGAAAAGGAAGAATGACAATTTTAAAGCTCCTTTGTATAAGTACAGGGAACGCAAGATATCAGCCGCCCAGCAAGGTTGGCCTCCTCCCAAGAGACCTCCTGTCCATCGTCAAGCCGGACCAGCGCCTCAGGACCAACGACCTGCTGCACGAAGGATGCCCACACGGTCAACGAACCCCTTTACTAGGACTGCGACCATCAAGAGAGGTTCAGCGGATTCGACAAACTGGTGCAGTGAAGTTGCTGCATTCATGAGGAACAAGTCTTGTATCAACTTTCTTATTCTAACTCCCACCCTTTAATAAAATCGAACCAAATTGGTTTGAAGTTCCCCAGTGTATATACTGTGTAAACATTTTGAGGGAAGTGGTGAGGCACTGAAAAAAAACGGTATACTGTTGTTTTATAAATTTTTGAAGGGGACATGTAGTGAAAAAAAAATAATACATACTAACTACAGATAACAAACAACTAACATACTAACTTCACAAATCATAACACATGTACATTATAAATTGGGGGAGAGCAGATACAGTCAAGAAATGTCATGCTGTGCAATTGTGTTGTCACTTTTAATTAAAATAGATATTTTAGGGCGCAGTTGGCCAGCCCAGTATCCGCAACTCTGCAAATCCACTGTGTAATGGTGTCACCTGGAAACTTCGGGGTTAGTTTTGTAAAATGGTAGTGGCGTTTTTCCCCCACACAACGTGTGGAAGGTTTTTTGGCTTTGCCACCCATTATGTCAAAAGTCAGACCAGCACGCGTTTTCAATTAGTTAACTGAAGCCGTTCAGACCTCAGTTACCTAATTTTTTTTTTCGAGGGAGGCCAGTGTAAGGTATACACAAGATTCGATTCACAAGAATCGAACTTTTGAGTGAATTAAAGAAGCTGCTTCAGATATGCTAATTTTGGCATACGCGCTTAGTATAAATACCACGCAGCGTCATTAATGAAAAGAGGGAGTTGTTGTTAAGGTTGAAAAGGTGTTATCCTGCTCTAGTCCTTAACGGGCTAGAAGTTTACGTGGCAGTACTGCTGGTTTGACTTACTGTTCGTGAGTATAAAATATATTGTCCTTAAAAGCTGTATTTACATTCCGTACAAGTAGTACGCATGCTTATTGCTGTAAAAGCCAATTATATGTGCAATGAATCCAATAAACATTGTTTCATGTATAAATTGTGTTTGTATATAATTCAAATAGAGTGCCACTTCAAATTATATACACCCAAGTCTGGGTAGAAGTGAGCATAGATTCTCTATAACTATATGCGTTCCTTCCTATTTTCTTATATCTGTGTAGTTACGGTCTTGTCCATTAATTTCTTTTGTGTAGACTTTTATATCAGTTGTATAGTAACTGGTTTGGTGACAGCAAGGCGCAACAAATCATGATTACTGTTTTTAGTTTTTAGTTTTTAGCTATTAAGGTGATTATTTATTAGTCACTTTATATTTGACACTTTATATATATATATATATATATATATATATATATATATATATATATATATATATATATATATATATATATATATATATATATATATATATATATATATATATAATATATATATATATATATATATATATATATATATATATATATATATATATATATATATATATATATATATATATATATACCCACCGGGACCAAATTCGGCACAGTTAATGTTTAGGACCCGAGAAACTTAACGCAGCAAAATGGAAATTTGGGGTTCAATTAGTTTTTAAATTAATTTTTTAATGATTTTTTGTGCCCTTAAGAGTTGCGCGTACCACCTGTGGATACATCCCCTTCACCACAACCAGCTGCGTTAAGAGGGTTGGTCTGGGGGTGACTGGGGGTCAAATTCCAATGTGCGTGTGAGAATAGGGTTGAGAATAACCTTTGGTTCTGGCTCCCCAGATAGATCGTTTGGATGCTCATATGACGTCACATTCGTTTTCATGCGGAAAGTGTTGCAGGCGATTTTTTTAAAGGGATTTTTAAACGGATGATGTTTTCAAAATGTATATAGGAATAAATGCATCTCTAGATGTTTATCTTTAATTAAAATAAATGAGAAAACCAATAATGCCACCAAAGAAACGTGCTTTGTTTGGAAAGTCTTCTGGTGCAAAAAGAAAACAAGCGCAAAGAACAGTCGAAACAGAAGAAGAACGCAATCGAAGGCTTCAAGGTATTGATGAAAGACAAGCTGCGCGAAGGC
The DNA here is from genome assembly GCA_907164885.2 of Dolomedes plantarius. NCBI lineage: Eukaryota > Metazoa > Arthropoda > Arachnida > Araneae > Dolomedidae > Dolomedes > Dolomedes plantarius. The sequence goes on along the minus strand of OU015493.1, from coordinate 71,793,535 downwards.
AACAAGAAAATGAAGTGCAACGTAATCTACGATTTCACGCTGATAGAGAAAGTGTCAGCGTGCACGTGAAACGAGCACGTCAACAAAAAACCTAATAATTAAATTGCAGAGTAAAATCGCAGAAGAAACGTTGTTTGTTACAATAGGTATACGTTAAAACTATTGATGAAAGCATAGACGACAAGACTTTTTCAACAATAACAATTCAAATTTATTTGTTTAAAATATTAAAAGTTAGTTTAAAAATCTTCAACAATAAAATATCCATATCAATCAATAGCGTTCTCTAAATTCATTAAAAAAAAAACAAGTCTCATATATACAAACAACAGTGTCTATACACTGTGATGGAATTACCTCAAGTTAGGCATAGGCAAAGACTGTTAGCCCCTTATTCTATTTTCTTTACTACGTCTTAAACTTAAACTATAAATCAACATTACCTTTCTTCAAATTGTCCTCAGCTTCATTATCTATCTATTCAACTATAGTCGAGAAAAACTCCTCCTTCTCCTCTTTCTGTTACTGAATCGTATGTGAGCCTTATATACGCCTCTTCTAATGATATTCAACGATCCGGTTTGTTTAAAACGCACCAACTACTGGAAACTGAATAATAAATTATTTACGGTAGCTTCTTCACAGCTGTGGAAATTCGATTAAAGATTTGATCCGGTTATCAGGTTTTATGATCAAACCGGTCTAGAACAAATGACGCAATACCCGGAAAGGCAAGTACATGATTCGTTTCACAAGTAGTCTTTAGTGTAACTCGCTAACAAATGCCCCCCCACTTGTCTTTTCGACATAAACTAATAATATGAGAATTCAAAACCATCACAGTTTACATTTCGATTTTTTTTTCTGTCAGAACTAGAATACATATAAAACAATTAATTCAAACCAACATTAGTCTTGTTAACAAAAATGCGATAGCAACATATAACAACAATAATACAGTCTTAACTTAGGAATACACAGGTACAAAACAAATTGCTGAGAAGGTTCAAATCTGCAAGTTCTAAACAAAAGTTATTTCTGCTTCTGTACACTATTGTTGGCTGAAAACCAATATAACAACTAACAAACCACAATAAAAGTTAAAACATACAATGACTAGGACACGACTACATTCAATCATATTCAAATATCAATACATATGTACGTGGGCGCCCACTCATACAAATTCATTCAAACACATAAAACAAATTGGTTTTCCATTGAGAAGTTATCGTAAAATATTTAAATATCTAAAAACACAGAATACATCCCATAATATCGCACTGCATAAATATCAGAAAAACAACTCACATACAAACACTGAGCTTTAAACAAATTTTTCATTAGACAAACTTTCCTTGATTAGGTGGATGGAATAATTAACGTGGCAGTCCCCTCAACAAAACAGGGATTCACCAAAATAAAAAAACATACCCGCGACCCAAAGCCCTCCGGTGCCTCGACAAATTTACAAATACACCACCTGAACCACTCTGACAATTACATTTGCACCTAACCCGAGACGGTACGTTAGGCTGTTCGGATCCAGATGATATGCTGAAAAAAATGTCACCTTAGACACCTTCAGACGTTTAGGTGGGGAAAAAAAACATCCACCCAAAACAAGTAAACAAAAACATTGCAAAAATTCACAATTTCAAACACTAAGTGCACACACCACTTCAAAATAAATTCGTGCAAAAATTCAAGAAAAGTTCATGCAAAAATCTCATCACATAAGTGCCTCAGTTCGAATTTGGTCAGGGGTTTGGTAAAAGGATCTGCTAGATTTTCTTTACTTTTTATATAATTTATGTCAAATATGTTCTGATAAACTAGGTCACGAATAAAAAATAATTTGACGTCAATATGCTTACTTCTATGGTTCTCTACTGGGGATTTAACAAAATCTATACACGCCATGTTATCAACATATAGAATTGACCTAAGCTTTCCTCCAAGAACTAACTTTCTGGCATAACATTCTTCTAGAATTCTATCAAACCACATAAGTTCCTTTGTGGCCTCTGTCATAGCGTAGAATTCACTTTCCATAGTTGACAACGACACGCACTTCTCCTTGAAAGTCCTCCACATGACTGGAGCTTTTCCAAGAAACACTATCTGTCCCCCCATAGAAGTCCTGTCATCCTTATTGGCTGCGAAATCTGCATCGGTGTAAACCGTTATACTAGGTTCATTGCACGCAAGTTTAAGTTTAAAATTGTGTGTGTGTATAACATAGCCCAAAAGTCTTATCAAACCATCCCAGTGAATTCTACCAGGATTACTTTGGTATTGGCTAAAAATGTTAACGGCATAACTTATGTCGGGCCTGGTTCTACTAGCGAGGAACGATAGACAGCCTAGTAAATTTCTATAGGGATATTGTTTCATTTCTTCTATTTCAACATCTGATTGTGGACACTGTTTCTTTGAGAATACTGTACCCTTGCTGATTGGAAGTGAGGAAACCGGTACGAAGAATTTTGTAAACCTTTTACGAATATCGTCAATATAAATTGACTGACTCAACAAAACTTCTCCCCCCTTTTCTTCAAACTCAACTCACAACAGCTTTCTAGTTTTTCCCAAAATTTTTAAATCAAAATGTGTCTTCAACAATCCTATGGCTTTGTCTATTATCTCCTCGTCCTTACCGAACAAAACCATGTCATCAACATATAAAAGTAAAATCAACACACAATTAAAATCATATGCACAGTTACACCAATTTAGTTTGCTAAAACCTAGTTCTATCAATACTTTATGAATCTCGAAGAACCATTCTCTACCACTTTGATGCAATCCATAGATAGCTTTATCCAATTTGCATACAAAATCTTCCTTACCTTCTACAACAAAACCGGGAGGCTGAGACATGTAAATATCATCTTTTAATGGTGCATACAGATAAGCTCCTTTGACATCACACTGTCTGTGGGTCCAACCCTGTAAAACTACTAAAAGTGAGAAGAAAAAACGAATTAGACTGAAATTAATGACTGGGCTAAAAGTCTCTTCGTAAGAAACTCCTTTAATTTGTTTAAAACCCTGTGCCACCAGTCTGGCCTTATACCTGGCCACCTCGCCCTTTTCGTCTCTTTTCAACGCAAAAACCCACCGGCATCCTATGATATCTGTATCTGATGGTAACTCAACTAGGTGCCATACCTGTCTTTCTGTCATGACTTTCATCTCTTCTTCCATGGCCTCTACCCACTGTTTATGCTGTGGTGATTTCAATGCTTGCTTGTAAGTATTAGGCATCTGTATATCGTCTAGTCAAGAACTGGCATAACTTGTGGATGCGGTAGCTGGTTTATCTGATATTTTCCCTTTATATCCATTTTTATCTGAGGAATCGGAATGGATTCTTTCCAATCGACCAAATGGATTTCTTTTCCAATCGCTACTTCTTAGATCTTGGGCTGGCAAGGGACTCTTATCAATTTGGGTTTCTTCAGGACTATCTTTTTCCACCAAATCTTCGTCACTCTCACGGGGTAGATTCTGACCTAAATTGATAATAGAAACGTCTTCATCTCCCTCATGTTTGGAGTATGATTCGGTGTTAGGATTATCACTGGGACCCATCATTGCTCCACTGTCGCCTTCCATCCCTTGTGAATCCTCACAGAATCTGACATTTATGGTCTCCACCACATTATTGGTGTCTGGGAACCATATCCGATAATCCTTGGTGTTAAAGGCATATCCAATCATCACCCCTTTCTTCGCCTTGGCGTCTAACTTCGCTCTGTGTTGTCGTGGTACACCAACATACGCGATGGACCCAAACGGCTTCAAGTGGTTTACCGATGGCTTATACCCTCCAAAAAGCTCAAATGGTGTCTTACTTAGACCTTTATGTACAACCCTGTTCCAGACATAGGTGAAACTTAAAACTGCATCAGGCCAAAATTTTGTCTCTAACCCACTGTCTGCTAACAAGCACTTCGCCCCATTTGATACTGTCTGGTTGAACCTTTCTGCAGTACCGTTCTGCTCTGGTGTATATGTGTTTGTGAGTTCATGTTTTACCCCATGATCATTGCAAAATTGTGTAAAATTATTGTTTACAAACTCAGTCCCGTTATCGGTACGGATACTTTTTATTTTCCGCCCTAGGAACCTCTCTGCACGAGCGACATGATTTCTAAAAATCCGGAAAACCTCAGATTTTTCACACATAGGGTAAACAGAGCACTTACGTGAATGGTCGTCTATAATCGATAAAAAATATTTTTCACCGTTGCGACCAATAGTACTGCAAGGACCCCAAGTATCCATATAGATCAAATCATTGGGATATTTAGAGCGTCTAAAATTTACAGATTTAAAACTAACCCGTCTGAACTTGTTAAGTGTACAGGTTTCACAGTCAAAATTATGATCTTCAAATTTTTCCAACCCCTTTATGGCATGTTTCCTAATTGTATCCCGGACTACATATGGACTTATATGTGCTAACCTTCGATGTACCAATTCATCGTCAACTTTCCTGGCCACACAAGCACTGCAATCCTCTCTTATTCTGGCAACTCGGGGATTTTTAGGACAAACCTGATATAAACCATTCTTTAATTTGGCAAAAAAAACAGTTTTATCATACCGGTTTTTAATTCTTACCATACCTTGACCGCCTTCGAACCTGAGACCTTGTCTGTCTAAAACAGAACCTGAAATTAAATTCAACTTAAGATTAGGTGAATACATGACATTGTACAAATGGAATGTTCTGGAGCCAAACTGTAGCTGAATTGTCCCTCTACCTGTAATCGGGAATGTCACTCCTTCGATAGCTACGGATAATTTATCGTCCTTTATCTCCTCAAAATCCTGGAACCACTCCTTCACTTTACAAAAGTGATGACTAGCAGCAGTGTCGAAAGTCCATAAATTCGAAGATTCTTCAAAATTACTCACATAAGTTTGCACAAGATTAATCGAAGGAAATCTCACCTTCTTATTTGCTGAATTTGGTTTTGATTTATAACGCACAGGACTTATTCCACGTGCAGGGGAATGACTTCTAACTGCCATACTCTTCCGATAAGGTGATGTATTTCTTGGTGGAACACGCTGTCTCTGTTGGTACTCGTTAACGGGATTTCCATTGAAACAATTTCTTTTAATATGTCCCACCTGATTACACCTAAAACATGTCATATTTTTCTTGCGTGTGACTGCAGAATAAGCTTTGACTTCATGCATTTTGTTACGGTCTTGTTCTCGTACCGTCAGTCTATCTTCCTCAGCTACCAGTTCTACGAGTATGTCCTTAAATTTAAATTTTTCTTCTGGCCATCGTAATATGGATTGTGAAATGCTATAAGTTTCTGGTAAGTAGCGTAATAACTGAAAACTAACGTAAATTTCATTAATTGGTTGGTTTATACCTCGTAATTTTTCAACAATTCTCGTTAAACGTGCTGCAAACAGGCTAATTTTTTCATGTGGTTGAATTCTGCTAGAAAATAGTTCATTAATCAGTTGCATATGCCTCGACCTATTGTCGGGCTCAAAAAATAATTTTAATTTGAGCCATGCTTCTCGGGCATTCTCTATTCCCTCCACTATTTTCCGAAATTCAGGGGAAATATTTAAATAAATCAATGAAATTGCGGTTCCTGCACGGAGATTATAATCCCTAACGTCACGATATGTAACTTCAGGACCCGGATACTCTACCTGAGTAGTTACACTCTTTGTAGTATCGGTATCTTTACTCGCTGTGCTTTCAACTTCCGTTTTTTCATTCTTAGTTTTAAGTTTTGGTACTAGCTCTGTGCCTGCTACTATGCCCCAACATCCACGCTCCATAAGAATGTACCTCATATCTTCAGCCCAATTCCCGTAATTTGTTGCGTTCAGCTTCTCTATTTGGGTCTGCATTTTAATTGTATCCCCGAAATTCACTTTTCAAAACTTCAAATTCTTTCAAAATACAAAATAAACTTCACTTGTCGTCTATGTTAATATGCATCAACATTAAACTTACTTCAATTCCATTCAACGCCCCCCCCCATCTTCAGGGCCACTGATATAGTATCAAAACGTAAAAACATATTTTCATGGGCGAAATATTGTAATAACATTGTTGCTAATAATCCTTTCAGTTGTTATGAGCGTATACCGTCAATAACATCTGGTCATTGCCTATTTAGCTTTTATGGTCATATACCTTCAGTAACATCTGGCCCATAACCTCTTTTATTGTCAGCGTGCACGTGAAACGAGCACGTCAACAAAAAACCTAATAATTAAATTGCAGAGTAAAATCGCAGAAGAAACGTTGTTTGTTACAATAGGTATACGTTAAAACTATTGATGAAAGCATAGACGACAAGACTTTTTCAACAATAACAATTCAAATTTATTTGTTTAAAATATTAAAAGTTAGTTTAAAAATCTTCAACAATAAAATATCCATATCAATCAATAGCGTTCTCTAAATTCATTTAAAAAAAAAACAAGTCTCATATATACAAACAACAGTGTCTATACACTGTGATGGAATTACCTCAAGTTAGGCATAGGCAAAGACTGTTAGCCCCTTATTCTATTTTCTTTACTACGTCTTAAACTTAAACTATAAATCAACATTACCTTTCTTCAAATTGTCCTCAGCTTCATTATCTATCTATTCAACTATAGTCGAGAAAAACTCCTCCTTCTCCTCTTTCTGTTACTGAATCGTATGTGAGCCTTATATACGCCTCTTCTAATGATATTCAACGATCCGGTTTGTTTAAAACGCACCAACTACTGGAAACTGAATAATAAATTATTTACGGTAGCTTCTTCACAGCTGTGGAAATTCGATTAAAGATTTGATCCGGTTATCAGGTTTTATGATCAAACCGGTCTAGAACAAATGACGCAATACCCGGAAAGGCAAGTACATGATTCGTTTCACAAGTAGTCTTTAGTGTAACTCGCTAACAGAAAGACATGCTCAAAGTAGATATCGTGCGATGAATGCTCACCAGAGGAGTTTATGTGCATTTCATTACAATCCAGAATGTAATTATTCATCTGCTAATGAAGTAAGTATTGTATCAATGTTGAAAATATATGACAACTGTGGTGCTAAAAAATGGTCTAGAGAATCACCCGGAATGTGTTGAAGTAATGGGAAAGTACAATTGCCTGCAATTCCAGAACCACCCGAGTCTTTGAGAACATTACTCACAGGTAATACATCTGATTCAAAACATTTTTAACAAAACATAAAAGCTTAAGGGAAATAGGCTTCATGGGGAATCCCGCCTTATTTTGATTAAATGAAGGGGATAAAGCATCTTGCACTTTACCTCTTGGGTGATGTGGAAAAAGGTGCATTTTTAAGGGAAAAATAAATAGTAAAGACAAATGTAAATTTTAATACCTATTTCTAGTTAAACAGTGGATCAAACAAATCTAATGAAATCTAATTAAACAGTATCTAACAAATATAATTGAACAGTAAACTTATTCAATCCAAACGTGCGAATTCCGCAACAGGGTGTTATTAATTCTCAATAAAATTCGACGAAGGTCCGCAAGCTCAAAGTTTCTTTCTTTCTTATTGTTTGTATATCATTTCAGTAGAAACGCGCTTAGTGCATTCTGTCTGGCCAGATGAACATGAAGTGTGGGGGGTGCACCGCAGTATTTTTTTTGATGGAATGCATGAAAAATTTTATATCTACATATCTACCCGGGCAACGCCGTGCAAAAATGCTAGTAAATACGTATATATATATATATATATATATATATATATATATATATATATATATATGTACATGTGTGCGCGCGTGTGTGTGTGTGTGTGTGTGTGTGTATATGTAGAGAGAGAGAGAATGAATGAATTATTTTTTTAATGTTAAAGCACTTGTCATAAGACATGCGCTCAATACAAAGCGGAAATTGTTGACTACTTTTTAGCTGAGAGGATCATAGAGTTCAGTTGATATTATCCCTTAGTTCCACCTGAGATTTTGACAAAGCACCCTCTGGGGGCGACCCTGTGGTGGGATTGCACCTTCCCCTATCACTCTGACTACACGGCAGCTCCATATCTGGTGCTTTCCGCTTGTCGGGATATGAACTGATCAGCATCCTTCCAAAGGTCGACGTGTTACCACTAAACTGCTTCCAACTACACATATAATTAGTTAGAATTTAGTATATCAAAAATTTTAAGGATCAGTGATACCTAAATGATCACGAAAAAATTCAATTTTAATGTAAGCAAATTCGATCGGGATTTTTAGCACATATATATCATTTAATCACATTTAAAATATTGAGTGGTTATTAATATTCTCTGATACATTTAATTTAAGGATTGTTCTGTTATTTAAGTTAAATTAGTCAATTTTTCTGAAATATCTTTTTTTCTACTTTTGTGGTCATATGCAAAGGTTAAGGTATAAAAAAACTCTATAGTTCGTTTTGAACGTCCGTTAGGTTGGATAAAATCTATGAAAATATTCGACAAGAAAAATTTTTAATTATAAATTTTAGGATTAATTATTCACACATGGGGAAGTCTTATGACACACAGCCAAAAACGTACTTACGAAATTAAGCCAAACATTTGTGGTGATGATTTGATTCTTCTCTTCCTGAAATTGTAGAAAAATATGATTAAATACTGAAATAAACGTAAATTCAGACATAAAAAAAATTATGGATGTTGGAAATGCAATTTTAATATATTGTACCTTTAAAATATTTTTTACTCTTTGTTAAAAAATAATGCAAAATACTATTACTATATTTATTAATGACTTTCTCCGTCCCTTACAAAACATACATTTGTTATTAAATTTTTTTTCTGCGTGTAAGACATACTATTTGTTCAATAAATATACAATATATTTCTAAGAGAAAATATTATAACTTTGTTTTTTCTAATTTTATTTGCAGAATGATGTAAGAAATTTCATTACATCAAACGTTCCTGAGTAAAGGGCTCAAAGACATTCAGTTATATTCATTATGTTATAATTAGATAAATGGTGTTATATAAATAGAAATGAAAAGTTCCATGTGAGTTCATGCGAACTGAATAAAATAGAAAATCACCTGCATTAGACTGTTTTAACAAGGCAATAGACATAAAATATGCAGACAGTTTAATAAATTAGTTTTACAAAAGCACCTATAAATGTAATTAATTCCGATGAGCTATTACATATATTATATAAAGAAAATATTTCTTGTCAGTTATAAATGAGAGTAATGTAAACAGACGATGAAAATTATACATATATCAAATTAGTAGATATTGTAAATGCTATAAAAACTTAAAGAAAACAGTTTGTATTTGCTGGTATTTTCTTTTTTTCATTATATAACATTCTGTTTTCATTATATATATATATATATATATATATATATATATATATATATATATATATATATATATATATATATATATATATATATATATAATAAATCCATGTATATTTGTTGGGATGAAATTTGGTAGCATAATTTTCAAACATGTGATCTTATATTTAAATGTTAAGTTTGAAACATCTGTGATGTGAACTTTCAAAAAATATGTGTATAATAATAGATATTTCAAATATTAATGACTTAAAAATGTACAAATTGGTATAGTAAAATTTAAGAACAGAGGGCTATCAATAAAAAATTATATCTTATATGTACGTATAATCCAATTAACATTCATAGAGAATTATTTTAAAAGGCAAAAATGTGATATTAAAATTATTCACTCCCAAAGAAACATCATTTTCTTGGGAAGAAAGTTTAATACGTATATTAATAAAATACTCAAAACATAATCTCTTACAAAAATGAAGAAAAAAGTTAGATTTATGGTTATTATTGCTTCACAATTAAAATATTTCACCCATTTTTATTCCCGTGATAAAGCTATACCATCCTCTAAATATTTGCATTTATTATGCAAAAGAATTTAATAAACATACATAAACATGTTTCATTTATAATAGAACATAATAAGCCTGTATACTACTAAATTTTACTGTGATTTTTTTCAAACTACTTAAGTTTCAAATATCATAATCTTAGTAGTCCGTATAGTTCGCTCTATTCTTCGTGAAAATTGCTATTTTGATTTTATTTCTTACCCAATGCAAACAATTATTATTATATCTTCCTTTCTTTCGTTTTGCGATTGGAAGAATAATTAAGACATCAATAAACACACGTTTAATTCATAATAACGAGAAATTAATTTTCGTACAATAGAATTTTTAAACCAAATTCGTGACACTTCAAAAATGTTGGACCATTCTCTTCAAACCGCTTCGACGCTTACAACCAATTTTACAAAACAGAGAATAAATAAACTTTATCCATGTCCTTAACAATTTTTAATTTATTTCGGCGTACAAAATTTATCGCATTGCGGTTACGTTACGACGTTGCTTAAAATATATTTTTATGCTTTCCCCCATTTTAAAATTACATTCACTTTTCTCTAATTACTTAATTACAAACTTTAGATAAAGCAATTGAGTGGAAGAAAAACATTATTAACTTCAAACTACATACTAGAAATTTTATAACGAGATTACATTCAAATTTTGGAATGAAATTGCCTCTTTTCAAAAAATGAAATTACTTATTTTTCACTTTTTACGAGTGGGAGCACGAACGAAAGGGAAAGAAGAAAATGAACTTTTAATGATATACGATTCTGGCTAACAAGTTCATTAAATGTAAAATATGTTTTCCTTATTTTCAGTTGATACCATTAAATGACTTACTATTTTTTTCTTCCGGGATTTTTTTTTTACGAAAACTTTAATATTTTTGTGTATCTAATTAATATAATTATCTAACAAGGCAGGAGTATTTTGAGAATTAATTAACTGATAACGTAATGCGAATATTATGGTATAACACGAATTATTTACCTTATAATTTGCTTAGGAGGTCACTTCAAAGGATAGTGGGTTTGCTTGTTCACGCAGAAATTAGCTCTAAGGGCAAGATGACAGAGAACCGAAAAAGTGAAAGATCGTATGTTTGTTTGCCTGGTCAGACAAATTTCTTTTTGGGAGAGAAAGAAGGTTGAAATGTATACGGTCAAGTCATGTCTATCTCACTTATATCCCACCATATGAAGAAGTTTACTCTCTGAGAAGTTAGAAAGGGACTTATTTCAGCCGTTGGGATAAAAGAAATTCTGCTGCACTTGCATACAATGTTGAAATGCCACTTATGAATTCTCAGCAAGCTCTAACTAGTCACATTAGGATAAAATCCATTGCCTTGAGTTTGGTGCTCTTTTTGGAATCTATATCGAAAATCTACTGCGTTAATAGGAGCAAAAAATGCAATTGAGTTATCGTTTAAGGAAAGTAAGTATCAAATAGCGGCTGGATAATGTCCTTTAGTCTAGAGAACAAAGCTGATCGATCTCCAGACGAAAGAAACTAAAAGAGAGCTCCGAACGTAGCACAGAACTCTCTTGCTGAAGGAAGAAATCGCTAACGCCAAAGCGGCTATCTTTCTGTTATACGATAACGAGGAGGTAGGAGCTTTCGTATCAACTTTGTATTGGGAATCAGAATTGTGGGCTTTAGTCGAGGAGTCATGCAAAAATCCGTCTGTGATCGTCAGATTCTCATGCTAGAGTCTCAAGCTAAAGCTCTTTCATTCATCTCTTTTGAGCTGATGTTGATCGAAAATCCTCATGTGAGGAAATAGTAATACAAGTTCGATATTTTTTATGCCTTGTATCGAGAAGTTGTCAACTAGTACCGATCAACCTATCAGAAGTGAGTGGAGACATCACAGTTCGTCCTGCATGGAGTGTACAAGTGAAATTAGAGCAACTATATTTAATGTTCTTGTATTTAGATTTTAAGCAGTCTTCCTAAATAGTTGAACTTCTTAATTACTGTTTACCACATACTCTGTACATAGTTTTTTTTCATAGAATCGCTTACTCAAACCTACCCATGTTAAAGTTTTATATTAATTCAAATTTCAATTTAAAAAGAATTTTACTTTAATTCCTGAAGAAAAAAATATTTGGGAAAGTTAAGGCGATACGAATGTTTATGACTGTTTATGCAATAATTACAGTATTTTCCAAAAATTTTAGTATGTATTTTTTTGTTGTCTATAGTGATTATTTTCTTCCTCATTCGGTAGAATTTATCAATAACACCTACAAAATATAAAAATTTCTACTATATCCTTGCTTATAAAAATAACAATTGCATATTTGTACATAAATTATAGTTTAAAAAATGAATCGTTTAGATGCTTAAGTGCTAAAAAGGATCATTCGTTTCTAGGGTTATATATAACTAATTAACCAGTGGTGTAAAAGTCCATTGTGGAACAAGGTCTGTGGTGCCCATCTCCGCTTTTTTGACCGTGGGATTGGGGTGCCATACAACATATGTCTCGGGCAGGTGGTCAGCCTGCCACGCGGTCCCCAGAGTTGGTTCCTAAGCATGCTTGGTTCTAATTTTATCGATCCACTCAAGGGATGAAAGGCTGAGTCTAACTTGACCAGTCGCAGGGTCGAACGCTGGACCTGTGGTGTGGCAACTTGAAATTTTAACCACGTCGCCACCGGGCGTTATATATACACAATATAGAAAATAAATTTTAAAAGAATGTTACCTTTAGAATATGTGTTTGTAATTCGGTTAAAAAATTAGTTGATTGAAACAAACTCATTAGTTTCGAATTGTGAAAACATAGCATATTGCATACGGATTTCATTCTCGGAACCCCTGCCCTAACTCTGCTTATTGCACCAATGAGACAGTTCACCTCTGATAATGCTCCAAAAGAAAACTGGCAGCAAAGGTATAGTGATTGAACCAACGGATTGCACCCTAATTTTTATTTTTATTTTATTTTCATTCATTTATTTATTTTTATTTTGTTTTGTTTTATTTTATTTTATTTTGCAATATATATATATCGGATGTCCGCATGGACATCTCATGAAATAAGAGCATACATCGTAGCCGGAAAATAATAAACTCAGCTCAGGAACAAACTAATTTATTAAACAGTAAAGCAGCACATCTTAATCGCTTCGAGTCAGGCCAGCGTCTATCGCAAAAAAGCGCCAAAATAGAATTAGATGAAAGAGGTAGCCGGAATTGGCGGAGTAAGTTAGTATGTGGGAAGGCGGAGCGTTTACGTCAAGACAAGAAGGACGGGTTACCATGGCAGAGATGAAGTACAGAATGGTCGATTATAGGTAGTTAGTAATATTATCACACATATATATATATATATATATATATATATATATATATATATATATATATATATATATATATATATATATATATTTATATATATATATTTATATATATTTATATATCGAGTCCGAAAGAAAAAGATGCCAAATCATAACGAATAACTCAAGTTTATTGACGAGAAACAGCGACACATCTTAATCACTCAATGCCAGCCTCGTGTCTGAGTAGCGCACTAATCTAGAATTAGGTCAAAGAGAGGTTGCCAGGATTGGCGGTTAGTATATGAATAAGCGAAGCATCTTGCCAAGGCGTCGGAAAGGTTACCAGATGAGAAAGAAAGTTCAGAAAGGGCAATAAAAGATTATTAATAATATTATCACACATGCACACACACACACACACACACACACACACACACACACACACACACACATATATATATATATATATATATATATATATATATATATATATATATATATATATATATATATATATATATATTTATTTATTTATTTATTTATGTGTTTGCTTATTTATTTATTTGTTTTTATACTTATTTATTTAATTTTTTTATTTATTTACTTATTTGTACATTATTACCAAATTAAAATACAGATTGCAGTGTTAATGTAACAATTACTGTACTGTTTCGGAGTGGGCAAATTTACGAAAATTTACGAGGTGTAAATACACTCGCAAACAGTAGGGTAGCTAAAATTTTGAGTAGCTCTGAGCAGGGTTTAGCTCAGGACACTGAGTATTGAGAAACGAAATTTAAATATATATATATATATATATATATATATATATATATATATATATATATAGAACCTAATAATTGTTAATCAGTGACACAAGATTTGAAAAATCGGTAATTTACATAAATAATAATCTATTTTATAGCTTTAAGGGATATCATAATTTTCCTTTTTTCACTTTTATTTCCTAAAATTTATCTGTTGAACTAATATCTATGCTTCGAAATATTGTGTTTAATCTAAATTACTCAGCTAGGACTATATCCGATGACAAATCTTACATAAGGATTTATTAATTTTATCTTGCTTAAACATCTCTCTAATGATGCAACGAATACGTACAGGATAGGAAAAATTCTGAAGCAATATTTGCTTAAGGCAACATTTCCTAAGGATATGATTCACTGTAGCAATCCCCCCTTAAACCAATGGTTTGCTTCCTCTTTATTTCATATGTACGGTATATTTACATTCGGGAGTGTTATGCAATCTCGACATGTCTTAACTTATTTTATGTTCAAATTTGTTAAATTAAATTTTTAAAAAGACTTACTCAAAATTTAAAAAGGTAATTTTTGATTTCCAAGAGTAAAAAAATTACCAATAAATTTTCATAATTTGCAATGCATATATTTCTTAACAAATTTTTCGCATCTAGAAAATTTAATACCAATGAAAACATCTTTTATACTTAAGATATTAAATTCAGAAAATTAATTATTTGTTTTTTCATATTGAAATTTTTGTGAAACGCATTTGACTTTTGCTATGCGGAGCTTCCCATTTAGCATAGTATGAAAAGTTTCGAGCCAAATCATACATTATTGCTTTAGTTCAAATACCTGGTAACTTACAATTTAAACTGTTGTTATCCGGCATCTTACAAAAAAAAAAAAACATTTTCAAAATGGAACTGTGACGATAAAGGTTTCGCGTTAAGTTCTATTACAGAAATAAATAATTATTATTTTTGTCTGAAAGCATAATTTTGTTGGAGTTGGACTACAAATATAAAATGATAGAACTATCAAAAGAAGAACATAAAAAAATTATTAACTTTGCTTTTTAATTTTGCAAACGTCAAAAATTTTAACATACCTTTGAAGTTAAATAATTAATTTATTCAGAAAACTATTAAATATAACATTCGAAAATTACCATTAGATATTTATGCGCACTTATTTATGTAGCACGAAATTTTTCAAAAAGAAGTGATGAATTTCTAAAAATGTTGGAGGAAAAATGAGAGATTAAAATCCTTTCAAGCACGTGCTTTCGAAAAGTACAATCCCAGGATTGATATCGGCCAAACATTCTCCCCCTGCCCTTTTGTCAAAGAGATGAAATAATGCCGATGTATTAAATTCTACCGCAGGAGGTCTATTTACCTCAAAGGGTAATAGATTTTTCAGGTGGAAAGACAGAGCTTACAAAGGACAAATGTGGACAAATACAAATCCATTGTTGATTACTAAAGCTCAGCAGAAGTCATCCTTTTTCAGTAAATTTTATTTTCCGCGCCTTTCTCTTTAATATTAAGCTTTGAGTACTGTGTTGTTTACCACCCACATTCCAGACCAGAAAGCTTCAAAAATTATCATCTTATGGACCCGGGATCGCATGCAAGCCAAGGTCTGTTGTGACTCCGCATGGTAAACAGCGTTGATGTACCTGCTTCTTTTGTGCTCATAAAAAATAATCAAATAAAAAGCGTCGTGTATATAGACGAATGGACTCAGTATAAGCCACTGATACGCTAAGGTTTGATTTGGTTTTATTTGAAGCACTAGGGTCCATTTTTTGCTACACGAGGGCAAATTAGATGGGGACCAACTACTTAAAGTCGAATCCGAACGGGTACAAACGTTCCATCAAGATTGGGACTCGAACCCACTGACTCAGGTATCGAAAGCCAGCGCCCTAGACATTCGGCCATCGTCCGGCTCTACCACAGTGAGAACAAATTGTATACATATTTGTTTTCTTAGTTTTACCATTAAGAAAGAGCTTTCATGTGTTTTCATTAAAAATTTAGAGTAGCTGAAAACATACCTAATAGAAACCCAACTTAGACATATATCTTTGATAGAGGTTGAAATTAAATCTCCCGAGTTAGAAAATTTGGAAGACAAGAATCTGTTAGAGACTTTAGGCTTCAAAATTATTCCATACATTTTAAAAGCAAACATAAATATATGTATTAAATAACAATAATGTCTAACTCAGTTTTTTTAGGTTAAAAACTTCTCCTAAGCTTAAAGACACAACAAACAAATTGAAAATGAAGAAATTTATTGTGTAAATATCCCATGTTTAAGGAAATAATGCATCTTGACAGAATCTTAGCAATATTAAAATACGAACATTCCTTAGGAAATGTTTTGTTCTAGGACAAAATGATCGAAATTACGGTCGACGGCGGATAATGTGACATATTTATAAACTGTCAAGAGAAATTTGCAAAGGGACGTGTGCGTTTCCAGATGGACTGCCCATCGAGGAAGTTATGATATTTAATGGAAGAAGTATCTTCCGACAATTCCGAGTCGATGTGTGGGTGTCGGTTTCCACGTGAGTGGGTGTACAGGATACGCATTCGGTGAAATAACTCAGGAGCTGTCTCTCTATTCCATCTATTTTTGCTTTGAGTCAGACTAACTATCTGCACTGTGTTCATAAAAACGGCTGGACACAGTCGAGATAATTTAATGAATCTACTTGTAATGAAGGATATACAAATTTATATATTTGGAGTGTGCTGTGCTACTTCTGGCATGGGATAATGAATGATTCGAACATTGATGGTAGATGCATGTTCGAATATAATATATTTAGCAGAACCGGCGAGAACGTATTTGCGGTATTATTTAGGATATTTACACTAAGCCCTCCCCATATCGACGAACCTTGTATATGAGGTGGCGATACTTTATACTGATATCAGAAATTTCTTCTTGGGCCAAGGGCTGCTCCAAGGGGGGGGGGGGAGGGGGAAGTAGGGACAATTGCCTCCCCACACACACACCAAAAAAAGCCTGGTGTATTTTTTTTCATAGCCTAAAATTATATAATCGCAGACCTAATACTAAATGAGTTTAAATTTAAAATGAGAGGATGTTTAATTCTTATATATATATATATATATATATATATATATATATATAACCCTAAGAGCCTACGTTCCCCCCCCCCTAAATCTCTGGCGTGCACCCACCACTGCGCCACTGCCCTCCAAACGGCTACTTTTTCAGAACCATGACTAGCCGCCACAGTGAAGTTTCCCTGAATATGTATGTGTGTATATATATATATATATATATATATATATATATATATATATAACCCTAAGAGCCGACGTTGCCACCACTCCAAAATCTCTGGCCTCGAGACGCCATTGTCTAGTGTAGCAGCAATGTACTGTTATTCTTAAAATAAATATTACACTACTATACACATAAAATGGCATTAATGCATGAATTGTAAATGCGTCTTCACCCAAAGTTTAACTTTAGTACGAAACGAAATGGCCACGATAGGTGAGCCTGGATTTTAAGCGCTTCTAGAACTTGATATAATGAAAAAAATTAGGATAGTTTCCTGTACACATCTGTAATTTGTTTGTTGAAAAACAGCTTTGAGAAAAAACGATTATATCAGTCGCATAGAGAGCACAACTGGCACCCGGGGAACGATACTTTTTTGCCCCCCCCTAAAAACATATAGAAATATAATATATAGAATTCTTGGCGACATTTTGTCGCCCCTCTGCAAGAGGCGCCTGCTGCAAAATAGACCCCGTTGCCCTCTGTCGCTACGCCACTCCATTATATACAACATATGTCCTACTGTCCGTGGGAAAGCTATTAGCGCAGTTTTAATTATTAGCTATTAGCCTATTAGTCCCTTATCACAGCTACCCTCTTCCCCAGTGACTATTCTTTCAAGCGGGTGGAGCGGCATAAGGTGTTCCTAAAAATTTCACATCAAAGGATTACAAATCTCCCTCCGGTAATCTAAAGTTAAAAAGCGTAATTCCGAGCACTTGAGTAGTAATTTCCAAGAGTTTAAGGTTTAAATTTTGATGTTTGTTTACACAAAAGAGGCATTTACGAATTCGTAATTCCGACTTCTTTGCCTCAGGAACAAATTTATTTCTTAGTCACTGAGAGTGTCCAAGAACTGCTAATTTGCGAGATGATCCCTATCACCTTTCATCGGTTATTCGCATGAAGGTTCAGATGTCCTAAACAAATTACAGTAATTACCATCTGAAAGAAATATGATATATAGGTATGTCGACAGCACGCTTGTATAGTACCTTTTGTTCAGTATTAAAATTTATTTGGGCATGCGTTGTTGCATTAGTATTTTAAAGCATCTTTCTATGTAATCAAAAATTAAATCAAGAATTCTAAGAGACACAAAAGTGAATTGATCCTTTGCAGATCAAAGGGCCGTTGCCTCAGGAACAAATTTATTTCTTAACCATTGTTAGTTTCCAAGAACTGCTAATTTGCGAAATCATCCCACTCACCTTTCATTGGTTATTCGCATGAAGGTCCAGATGTCTTAACGAATTACAGTAACTACCAGTTCAAAGGAATATCATATATAATGTATGTCTCTAGAATGCTTGTAAGTATTAAACTTTTGTTCAGTATTAACAATTTTTTGGGCATGCATTGTAGCATTAGTTTTTTAAAGTATCTTTCTATGTAATCAAATATTAAAGCAAGAATTCTGTAAGGAGCGCCCCGTCTGGTAACCCGTGTCAAGGTTGGCGTGTGACAACCCTACTTCCGAGGGGAGCGCTTTGTTGTTCGGAGTTGGAGTTGAACTGCAGACTTAAATACATAGGCCAACAGGGTTTAGCTGACAAATATGGCCCTGTATGTCAAATCAATCCTTTAATAATTACTTTAAATGTGCTGCATGTGTTGTGTCCCTTAAAAACGATGTAATAAAAGCTTGGGACAAAAATATGGAAGTCTCTTTTGTGCCGTCTCTGTTTCTCGCATAAAAGAACTCCCACACAAGGCGGTTAAAAACTGTTAGAAATTCTAAAAGACACAGACGTGAATTGACCCTTTGCAGTTGTCGAGTAAGACTACGATGGGTCTTAACATTATGAAACACGCATTTTCTGCATTATTTTCCATGTTGTAGTTGTTTCTAATGCCCTGTAGTCTGCAAGCCAATATGGACATGGTTCCGGTATATAGCACCACAACGGTCCGTCGTGTCTAGTTCCCACCTTTATTTTGACCGAGCACTCCCACGGATGACATCTGGGGGGATCATACCATCCCCCACCCTCTCTGACTTCATACAGGTACTTTCCAGTCTGCGATTTTAACGTGCTCATATCCGGCCTGGTACAGAAAGCCGGCACGCTTCCACAAGGATACCTTGAGGCCAGTCTTTACCATGAATGGACATTATAAATTGTTTCTGTTATCTTAACCCTTCAGCGTGCGTGCCAATTTTTGAATCACAACAAGGCGCGTGTGGCACAAAGTGCAACGTCTCTTTCAACCTTAATTATTCCTTTTGTAATAAACCTTTCCTTTTCAAATTGAAAATAATGATTCTGCGTTTTATGACAAAATACAAAATGTTGATGATATTGAGATATATTTATGATTTAGGACAAAGAATGCAGATAGAATCGCCTGATTTCAAACCTTTTCGGCTTGTTGGATCTAAGAACACCTTACGAATTTATTCCAATTATGTCCAAAAACCTATAAAACAATGCGATTGTCCATCTTCGTAGTATGCGGGATACCTTGTAATGGCAGCACATTTGATCGACTCCATCCAATCCTGCTTTTGTCGTATTGTAATCCAGTATAATCGCTGGTTTACCACAGTTAAATCACGACTAACTATGAATGAAAAGGAACACAAAGGTCAGAAAATCGGACCTGCATTAGAAAGGGTGTAGTTATAAATAGAAACTGCTTAGAACATTCAAACCTTACACATAAAAACAAACCATTAAAAATTACGCAAATGTTGCACTCTGTACACGCGCGCCTGCTGAAGGGTTAAAGAAATTGCAGTAATCTCAGATTTTTTTTGTTGTAACATATTGTGGAGTGAAAAGTTATTTATATATTTATTTTAATCAGGTAACATACTTTTGAAGTTACTCCAAATTCCCCGTGCTATAAAATATTGATGTCTGTATGCATACACATTTTACGTTCTTCTAAATGAAAGGCGATAAATGGCGATGTAACTGAAATTATTGATCCCAAGAAAAATCCCTAGCTGCATTTTTGCTTTCATTAAAAATGAAAACCTTGGGCTTTATTTCCTGAAGCAAATAATTACCTTCATTTAAATGTACTTAAATTAAGACTATATTAAAAAATAGCCGAAAATTTTCCTGCTTGAATGCTATTAATTTCGTTTCTTTTCCTTTTCCAGAGAATAATAATGGTAGGAGAGATTAAGTTTACTGCCTATAAATAGAATTAAACTCTCTTAAAATTATTATAAAGACTAACAGAATTGAATTATTTTTCTTTCAACAGTTTTGGATTATGGGATAAAATTAAAACTCACTTATTCAAACAGTGTGGTATAATTTTTTTTCATATTAAAAATAATATTTGGGGCAAAATTAAAATTAAAATGTTTGCATTTTTTTTAATTTGCTGACATTTTAAAATTTATGAATTTAAAAAAATAATTTTATAATATTTTCATTTGTAATTTTCTTTTTTTTAATTATAAAATCTCACACTTTTAACTTTTTAAATTGAGATCAATTTGCAAGGAAAGAAAAAAAAATATCGAATAAATCTGCATAAAAATATTTTTCGACATGCATTAAGTAACGAAAGAAATGTGTATAAGGTATTAAAAAAATGTTTTATTTTCATTTGCTTTCACTTTATCAGAAGGGCAATTGCTTCTTTTTTTTGGAGGGTAATTTTACGAGACCATTAACTGACAGTTTTCTGCATAAGTGCATTGTTAATCTTATTTGGCTTTTCTACCATTATTCTTTCTAATTTTTAAAGAGATTCACTTTCTTTTGTCTATGAAATTGGTATGACTACTAAGAATTTTTAAAACACACGTTTGTTGCTTTTGTTCATTGTTTACCTTTAAATTCACTGGAAATCACTCTACATTTCAAGAAGTCTGAATCTCATGTTTTGTTCAGCATTCAATTCCTTAAAGTACAGCTCATATTTTGGAGGCACTATTTTGGAGGTTTATATATTTAACTATAAATTTAAATTATTTTGTCTTTAAATTATTTTGTCTTTTAACTATAAATTTAAATTATTTTGTGGCAAGAACTCATACCGTTAATTCCATTATAGCTTATATCTATTAATTTACATTTCAATTTATTCTGTGTTCTATTAAATTGTTATGACTATGTAAAATATAAACCATAGAAATAAACAAAAAATAAAAATCAAGCATAGACTGCTAAATCACTTTAACATAAAACAGATCCTGCAAAGAAAACATTTTCATATATATTTGTATTATTTTTAACTATCTCTGTTGGATTATTTATTGTTATGACTATTTAGTACTTGGTATGACTACTTGGTTCTCTAATAAATTGGTATGACTACTAAGAATTTTTTAACCCTTTCCTTCTCGCTCTCGTCAAAATTACGGGGTGAGGCTTTGCCTTCTATTTCTCTTGCCCGTGATATTTCCGGGCTGGAGTGTTTAAAAGTAGCTCACCAAAAAGATTAAAACAATCCATTTCATTTACCCTGAAAAAAATTTATTTGTTATTTTACGTACCAGATGGCAGCACCAGACTATTTATAATGTAATTGGGGATGGGTTTTTTTAAACTAGATGTGGCATATCAAGAAATAACATGTTAAAGCTAGAATCCCGATAAAATCATGATACAGTTATTACCTTCAGGTAATAAACAGAATAATATTATTTATGGAACTCTATTTAACCCATATTGGATCGCACCTAAAAAATATTTCTGAAAATTTTTAAACTCTGTCAGTATATTTTATAGAGTAACTAAACATATAAAACTAAAATTGTGATAAAATGTTTTTAATTTTTTAAGTAATTAGCTGTCCTATAAGCAGGACAACGGTCCAAAGCACTACCAGCATTACAAAGATGTCACTTACATTACATAAGGTATTATGAGGGAAATTTGGGGAAATAGTCAATGCAAAGTCCAACATTGCATTTAAGCAAACTGTTGTTGGTCTTTTCTTACAGTTCTTTAGTTGGCATCTTCTCTGTCGTCCTTTGGGGCTTTTCGTCAATATATGGTCAATGTTGAGATTCAGGAGCTCTTTGGTATTTTGAATCAGACGACGTTCTCTGTTTTTCTCGGGACTGTTTCACCTCAATATCTAATTGTAACAGATCTCCGGAATTCTAAGTGGCTCTGTGCTTGATCAGGGCAAATTTTAAGTGCATACATTCATTCGTTTCCAATGAATCAAGTCTCGTCGCCGGTCCCAATTTAGTCCTAAAAACATTTCCTTCCTGTTGATAACGTTCCAAAAATGCAAGATCACTTTCAAAACGTAGCACTTTGTATTGGTCAGTCAATAAACAAAATGATATCGTCTACTGTGGCACGTCCCTTTTGAAAAATGAGTTCATTCACGCGTGCAATGTTCTCATTTGTCGTTGAAGTTGAAGAAACTTATCCTCGATATTTTGTAAGCGCATTCTCGAATGAGAGATACCCCTCGGTGATAGCTTGGCGCAATGTTGCGTTATCACTGTATAGTTCGTGCAACTGCCAATAAATCTGAGTGCAGTCACAACCTTTTGCCCAAAGGAAACGGATTAATGCACTTCAAATTTCGACGGCACTGGCAGCTGCCGAAACATATTCACGACTGATTAGCAAGAGAACTAAAACTGCCACATCAAAGCTGCTACTACACCTACCACAGCACCTGATGCTCTGTGTTGTCTCGAAGTTTCAACGAAATGTCTGTTACCGAGATTTTTACTGAGGTTTGCAACTAACTTATTGACTGACCCTTGTATGTATGTGTATATATATATATATATATATATATATATATATATATATATATATATATATATATATATAAAAGAGCTTGTCTGTTTGTTTGTCTGCTATAGAATCATAGACTGTTTCATCCACCGGGACCAAATTCGGCACAGTTAATGTTTAGGACCCGAGAAACTTAAATCAGCAAAAACGAAGTTTGGGGCTCAATTAGTTTTTTTTTTAATTAATTTTTTAATGATTTTTTGTTCCCGTAACACGTGCGAGACCCCCTGTGGATACAGACGTTCAGTGAAATCCGAACCTATCCCTCTTCCCCCGCGCGGGAGAAGAAGGGTGTGCGGGGGATGAGAACTTCATGGTACTAACCTTTGGCCTTCCCTCACTGACTGACTCACTGACAAATAACGCAGAGTCCAAACCGTAGGACATAAAGAGCTGAAATTTTGCATGGTGATTCTTCTATAGTGGAGTTTATCGTGGAGTGGTAAACTGAGAAAGATTTTTGAAAAATTCTTCTTCGATTTTTTAAAACTAAATTTTAAGCTGTTTTTCTAATTTTTTTAAGTTTGCATTTAAAATGATAATCCGAGGGTTATAAAATTTATATCTCGAGAAAGATCATAAAAATTCCTTTAAAACGAAATCTTTTTTCGAATCGTTACCTCCCTTTTCTGATTTTTGGTGAATTTTTAAAGATTAATTTTTAGAATTTAATTTATGAAATCCTGATCACGTCGTTTCTTTTCTTTTTTTGATACTTTAAATTAATTTTGTGTTACGTGCATAACAACGAAATAAATTGACAAAAGAAATATTAAAATACGGTAAAAGATAAAATTTAACCACTAGACTAACTGAGATGGGAGTTTTTTAAGAATACAGTTCAAATTAGTATGTTTTAACACAACTTTCCCGGCTCTGCTTTTTGTCCTTTGTTATTTGCACTTTTTCTCATCGCTTGTACCGATTTACATATTGCTTTTTCTACGGTTTTTTGCCTTAGGAAAATTAAAAATCGAATTACAATTCGCTTTTTCAACGTTTTTTGGCCTGGGAAAATTAAAAACCGATACGGTTTTTGGCCTGTCGACAATAAAAAACCGAATCACCAAAGCAAAGAAAATAGGCTTAATGTGAAATCGCGTCTTACTTTGAATAAATAAAGGGGATAATGCATCTTGCACTTTACCTCTTGGGTAATGTGGAAAAAAGAGCGTCTCTTGACTGTTGCGGAACAAACTGAGCTTTTAAGGGAAAAATAAATAATAAAGGCAAATGTAAATTATAAAACTTATTTCTAATTAAACAGTGGATCAAACAAATCTAATTAAATATAATTAAACAGTATCTAACAAATATAATTAAGCAGTAAACTTATTCAATCCAAACGTTCGAATCACGCAACACTGTGTCATTGATTCTCAATAAAATCAGACGTATAATCAGACGAAGGTCCGCAAGCTCAAAGTTTCTTTCTTTCTTATTGTTTGTATATCATTTCAGTAGAAACGTGCTAAGCGCAATTTGTCAAGCCAGATGAACATGAAGAGCGGGGGGTGCAGCCCAGTATTTTTTTGATGGAATGCATCAGAATTTTTATATCTATATATCTACCCGGGCATCGCCGGGCAATAATGCTAGTATATATATATATATATATATATATATATATATATATATATATACACAGAGAGAGACAGGGAGAGATTGATTGATTTATACATTTATCTTTAAAATTTATTCGCATTTTGTTGATACTTGTGTTTGTTTCCCCTTCCTACGTGTTTTAGTACAAGGAAAAGGTGGGATGAATCAGTGCTGTTATAAAAATACATTTTTTAAATTACATTATTTCAAAAATCATACTTTTCAACAGCAATGAGCTTTCGACAGTATTTTATCATTAACAGAAAAAAAACAAGTTGTTTTTTTTGTTTAATGAGAGACGAAGAATTTATTGAAAGGTAGCACACAATGAGAGCTGTCATTTCCGCTAAAAGTCTCCCAGGAACGACGCCCGTTCTGAATTCGGATGTAGCGCACCTCGTTCTCGAGGAGAAATTGAATGACAGCGCTAATGAACCAGCAAAGAAGAAAGAGAACTGCAGGAAACAATATCGGGACATAGGAAGTTCTTTCAATGGGGAAGAAATAATTTAAAATTGAAATTACGATTAACGGTAAATACATTGGCATGAAATCAATTCTATCTTAAGGTGACACTTCAGTTAAGCAAAGCATATTATCAATGCTATTGTTAGATATTTATTTGCCTTTCGTTTTTGTTTTTTGTTTTCGAAGACAGGCATAACTGTATAGACCATGTGATTTTCAAAATCTAAATTTTCTCTCAGTTTATGCTGCATCAAATAAAAAATGCTAGAAATAAAATAATTAAAGTAAAAAATGATAAGATAGCATTTATCATTTAAAATTCTACTTTTAAATGAAAAAAAAATTAATCTCTACAGATTTGTTAATCAGTGATTAGAAAGTACCGTTAAGGAACTGCATTTTAAACTCTATTTTTTAAATGAAAAAGAAATTGAATTAAAATGTACAGATTTGTCAATCAGTGATTATGAACGTTCCAAAAGCGAACTGCATTTAAAGGTCTGTCTTCAAATGTAGAAAATGAAATAAAATAAAAATTTGAAAGGAAGTCCAAAAGTATAGTTTTGGTAATCTGTGGCCGAGGAAGAAACGAAAAAACATTCTAATGCTCTGATTTGTTAATCACTGATTATTGTAAAGAATCTAATTGATTCTTCTCTCCTGAATTGATAAACCCTCTCCTAAAAATTCCCGAATTTCCAATGGTCCAGCAGTCACAGGAATGCAGGTCGGAAACAGGTGTTAACGGACGTGACAAGAACGGACGAGACAAAGGTCAGTGTCAACAAAGGCTGCCGACAACCTCTAGCGCCAGTCAGTCTGGATTTCTGACACTAGATTTGAAAAGAGATTAGTTCTGCTCCTCCCCCTGATTGATGAGGATCCCCGTAAATTAACCGGGCAAGCCCATCAGATGAGGTTTGTCGGAAAAAGAGGTCCACGAATAAAAATCAAGAAAACAGATGTCACCCAAGAAAGACACCACTTAAAAAAATCTTGATTTCCAGCGATCGTGGCGCCAAAATCTAAAGTCACGTCGCTGGGATAAAATAGAATTAGTTAGCCAAGATCTCGAGCGATACGTTGCTCAATCCGGCCAGAGGGTCGATAATTATTTTCTCTTACGCCGAGAAACTGTGGTTGAATCGTGGGGTTAAACTTCTACTTACCGCACCTAAGGCTAGGTTGGTTGATATAGAGACAACCTGATCTCATAGATCTTCGATCCTGGAGTGATCTGTTTTGATTCCGACACCTTTTCGAATACTTCTGTACAGTGATATCTTAGATCCCGGAGCGATCTACCTCGAACTTTCGACACTCTGTCGATATACTTCTAGAAGGAGTATTTTCAGCGCAGCCGAGAAGGCTTCGGATAATTCCGAGTGAATCCTGTTCCCGCGGGCTCTTGTTCGTCTGAATTTGAAGCTTGCCAACCTATTGTTAGAGATAACTGTATTGAAATCTTCCTAAAGCGTTCTTCAGTAATTTCATCACAAATTAATATTGTAAATAAATTTCTTCATTTAGTTTTGTACTAGACTTCGTCGTCATTTTGTTCACGCTGCAGCTCGACGACTTCTTACATTATTGACGTACCGAAAGGGAACTCCATTTAAAGATTTATCAATAAATGTAAAAAATGAAAAGAAAAAGGAATCCAAAAGTATAGATTTGTATATATGTGAATCCAAAAGACCCGAGAAGAATTACCCCTGATTAGAATATGGTTCTTATACATTAGCACTGTCACCTCACTATTTTAAACTCCTTTTACCAGCATAAACACATATGATTTAAACAATTTTCCCTCCGAGTGAAAATATTTAAGTTTGCAGCGTAAATTTTCAACCACATTATTATATTTTTTTATAAATATGATGCATTTTTACAACCTTAACTAAAAGGTTCTGCTTATTAAAGAATTTAATGGAGAATTTTCAGAAGTAAAATTCTCAGTAAAACGTCTAGACATTTGTGAAACAAACATTTTTATGTGTCATATTAAAGTAAGAGTAACTCTCAAATGCTGAGGCTTAAAGGGATAATAGTTGCGTAAAAGTCATTGTGTCATAGAAAACTGCTCGAATTAACATATCTTGAGAGGAATTGCAGAATTTATCGCTCAAGGACAGGTTACATTTATTAGAGTCAAGGCTGAAATATTTAATCCAAGCAACTGGAAATCCTTGATTTTAGGAGGAACTGCTAATCACATGGAATCAAAGCGAAAAAACTACATTTTGCTTCTATGTTTAACTATGCAACTTAAAGTATTATAAAGTAGATTTAATATATCATTTTAAGAATAAATGTTTTCTAGTTAAGCTAAGCTTTACACGCAAAAGGTGTCACATTTTATTGTAAAATATTTTAATATATCCTTCCAACTTCCATTTACTTTGCAATCAATGCATGAATTTCTTTACTATTATTTTGTTATCAAATACATAAAACAATTGATAACCTATAGATAACCATTGAATTAACCAAATAATTGAAACTAAATGTATAGATATAAAAAATAAACTTTTTAATAAATATAAATGGATGCCCAAATTGGTGGATTCAAACTGTTAATTTAAAATTTGCAAATTCTATGTATATTTAAAATATATGTTAAGAAGATAAGCGTAACGATTTTACAAGAATAATACTTGCAAACTGGTATTGTTTTCTTTAACATGTTTCTCGTCAGATTTTATCTGACACACACGGAGAAATTTATTTATTTTTAATAATTTCAAGTTATTTCAGCAGATTTCTTTTTATAACCGAAAATTAGTATGATTGCATAAAAGCTTTTCATCTAATATTATGTATTACTAATGAAGTTTTGCGGCCGTAAAAAATGACAGAGTTATATTTAATAGGGAATATGCAGTAAAATCTGTAAACATGTCTCTGATGGTAGTTTCTTTTTCTGCACTAGCATAAACAAAAAACACGCAATATACACTGGTGTAAGAAATCAAGAGAATTTGCAGACTTAGTCGATTATCTCTAGAACTACTGTACCGATTTTAATGAAATTTGATGTGTACATACATTGATACAATACAAAACAAATAACCATTCAGTAATTGTAATACACACGCATGATCGTGTGTAACACTCGTTGGAGTCGGAAGGTATGAAACAGCGGTTGCAGAATAAACAAAAAATTGAGTTAATAGATAGATTATTAGGGGGTATGGTCCCCTCTTACAGATATACAGGTCTCGCAGCGTGAGTTTATACTTGAAATAAGGCAGTTTACCATTTCCTGTAGCAATTGGTCCCACTCGTTCAGCAAATCTGTTTTCATTCCCTGGATGGTTCTCGGAGGCGGCTTGCGAGTTGCAATTGCCCTCCCCAGAGCGTCCCATATATGCTCTATGGTATTAAGGTCTGGAGATCTAGCTGGCTAATACATCCGGCGAATATCATCAATCTCTAGAAATTCATCGACCAGAAGAGCTCTATGTGGCCTCGCGTTATCGTCCATTAAAATGAACTCAGGGCCAACTGCACCCCTGAAAAGGCGATCATAGAATTCCAAGACCTCATCCTTATACCTTACAGCAGTCACAGTGCCTCTTTCAAAGACATGGAGAGGTGTGCAGCCATCCAACATGATGCCTGCCCAGACCATTAAACCTCCTCCGCCATAATGGTCGATTTCGCGAACATTGGAGGGTAGGTAGCGGGCTCCTGGTTCTCTCCATATGAACGTACGGAGAGAACCGGTGTTTAGGCTAAACTGGGACTCATCAGTGAAGAGAACGGTCACCCATTGATCCATACTCCAATCTCTATGCTCTCTGCACCACGATAAACGGATTCTACTGTAGAAGTGAGCGTAGAAGTGAGCGGGGCGAAAACAGCAGGTCTTCTTGCGAACAACCCTCTCTCATGAAGTCTTTTGGAAACAGTCACACTTGATACACGGGTTCCTGTGGCTGCATAGAAGTCACGAGAGAGCTGAGAAGCTGTAGCACTCCTGTTACGCCTCGCAATAATTGACAAATGGCGATCTTCTCTGGCCGTCGTGGCTCTTGGACGACCTTGCCCAGGCTTTCTCTCGATGGATCCGGTATCCTGGAACTGTTTCCATAAGTTACACACGACGCTGGGCGTTAAATTGAACTCTCTACAAATTTGGACTTGAGATTGGCCTGCTTCTAGCCTCCCTACAATTCGCCACCTCATTCCATCATCTAAACGTTGGTGGTTACTCATTTTTACTGTTACAATTTGAAATTAACCGATTGCTGCAAAATAACACCATCTATTAACTCATTTGTTTGTTTATTCTGCAACCTCTGTTTCATACCTTCCGACTCCAACGACTGTTTCGCACGATCACGCGCGTGGACTACAATTATTGAATGGTTATTTGTTTTGTATTGTATCAATGTATGTACATATCAAATTTCATTAAAATCGGTACAGTAGTTCTAGAGATAATCGACCAAGTCTGCAAATTCTCTTAACTTCTTACACCAGTGTACATAAAAGAAGTAGCATTCCTTTCACTTTCGGGATTTTTAAAGCAAATTTTAAAAGATTTAATTTTTTTTCTTTTTTACAAATTTTTCCTTTTTCCTTTTTTTCCAAATTTTAAAAGATTCCAATATTTTATTCCTTTTTCCAAATTTTAAAAGATTTCCGAATTTTGTTTTTCATTTTCCAAATTTTAAAAGATTTTTTTTTCCTCTTATGACATTGTTAAGAGGAGTAATTTGGCCATGTCTTTTTTTTTTTTTTTGCATAACACTTTACTAGCTGTTGCACAATTTAGGCTATCATAAAAATTGTATTCTTAAAAATTACATTTTTTTATTGAACAGGAGAAATACGAAACAGGTTATATACATTTTTTCTAAAATTACTTCCAGTTAAATTAAAATTTATTTAATTGTCAAATTTAATCCATTTCGTCATTTACTTCCAAAATGATTTTCTGGAGATTACTTTTGTGTTTGCTTTATATAGTTTATAACATGTTTTTTTCTGTTGCGTCTTTTACCAGTTCTGATTTAGGTTTCCAGGTATGACAATTTTGATGACATCTATCTATTTATTTTGAGAGCATACGTCTACCGTTTCATTTTTGAAAATTTGTGTGTTTTCTTATGATTCCATTGACTTATGACAAAACTTTATCTATACCCTCAGAAGAGTGAGATACATTTTTCTCATCGGTCATGAAGTTTGAAGATTTCTTAATTGGGATGATTGAATCCATCTTTTATATTACGTTACAGACTTCAAAATTCTGAAATGGTTTCGTATCAGGGAGATATATCATGATTCAATCGAAATGATCTTGTATCATTTTACGATTATTAATTTCCATAATTACATAATTAAATTTGGCTGAAAATTATAAATAAAAGTTAATTGTAACTTACAAGGGAAAACCCCAGTTTGTATATACCTATTTAGACACTGGAAAACCCAAATCTGTGTTTAAAATCCCAGGTTTGGGAGTTTTGCGCTGGAAAGATATTCCTAATGATCACAACCTCTATATCTTTACTTTTGACTGACAAAGTGCTGTCGACTAGTCCACTTCTGAAATAACCATCGTCAGTCACGAACTGGGTACGAAATTTACAGAGCAATATTCTCATTTATCAAAAACATTCTTTTATTTGTATTACTCACACGAAAAAATGGAAATAATTCCCATTATTTCTGAAGATAAATGGGTGCATATTGCATATATAATATCTTAAAATCGCAAATACTACCATGCGATATATCTGCATAGATTTCTATTTGAATGCAGCCGAACATTTATCTGCATGCTATATAAACGTCAAATACTGCGTCAGTTTCAAAATGTCAAAACTTATATTTATCCGAAGAAAAGAGAACAAGATACATCATATGCTAATGTAGATAAATGTGGAGCACACATCCAACGTCAGAAAAGTTTCCATTATTTGTAAATGTTCATGATTAATGTAAAGTTTTTAAATATATATCGGGAAAAATAGTGCAGCGACATTTGCTGCACCCTTACTGTTAAACATTCAACCTGTAAATGCTTAAGTTGATTCAATCCATAAGTTTTAGATCAAATATAGTGTTCTCTATGCAAAGCATGACTGTTTTCATAATAAATAAACGCCCACAAATAACATTCTATGATATTAGGAATCAATATATCAAAACTTGAAAGGAAAATGCATGTATCCCAAATAAATGACGGACCAGGAATTAAGCATTAATCCAGCCACTAACATTAGCATTTCTTTCACAGACAGATATCCCAAATCTGGCACTAAACTTATGAATTCCTCTGGAAAACCATAGAAAATATATCGATACAAATCCCAAACGTAATTTTTTGACTTAAAAAATAAGCAGAAGCAAAAAATAAATAATCAAACAAATAAATTTCACATGCTCTATAATTAAACTAAAGAGCTATATTTTTTAAAGGAGTAAAAAAAAATATTTTTAAAAAAATTACTTTAATCTCCTTTACGACGCATAAACAAAACTAATAAATTTATTTATCTCCAAGACCTGTTCCCTAAGAGTTAACTTATCAACGAAAGAGAAATAAATCTCGTGGGATATATTCTTAACGTCAGTGTTTTCAGCTGACGATTAGATTATTTTTTTTCCAAAAAAAAAAGGCGGAAACTCTTTTGGTAAAACAATCCTTATATATTAAAGTGAATATCTTGCTACATATATCTTAGCAATTGCTATATTTAAAACATTTAATTTTACTGTTATCAGAACAGTCAAGTCATTTGAATATTGTTGGAATCATTAGTGTTCATTTTTTACCATCCTTTATGTTCTTTTTTCATATACCGTCAATTGGGGTAACTTTGGCCCAACAAACGAAAATAATTGTATGTGCTGTATCTAGACAAAGGAGAGTGGTTATCACTTATATATTGCAAAGGCCAATAGGTGGGTAAAATATGATAGGTATAATAAGTATATAGATATATAGGTATATTTTAATAGGTTTGTTGGGCCAAAGTTACCTACGAAAGTCAAAGTTACCACAATTGACGGTACCATCTCTCACCAGTTTTTACCGGTACCTTGAAATTCCAAACCAGTGTCCTACCAATTGACTGATAATGGGTGGAAATATCCAATCGCGAATGGAAATTACGTCATTCTTCCCTTCACATACATTGTCGACCGGATTCCGGCATTGGGTAGTGTGACCCCTTCCCAGAGCACTAAATTTCAATAGTGATGAGATTCACATAAGTAATAGGGACTAACTATTACTCTTGTTGGGGAGTAGTATCCTGTATGGGAGTTGTAGAATGCATTGTGTTCGACGTCGATTGTCACCACCTGCATGTGACCCAGCTGGAAATTTGAACTTGTCCAGGTAGGAAATACATGGGTCGGTGACCTAGTCTTACTTCTTATGGAGTAAGTACTAACAGGTTACGATTGCCCTAAATTAATTTCTGAGCCAGTGGAAGTCGTGTGTGCGGGACTGCACGCGGCGACCATGTGTTTTCAGCCAATCTATCCGCATGACTTCGAGTGGAGCGGCTTAACTTTAGTCGGAAAACACAGATTCTAACTTGAATTACAAACTTGAATAGGTGCTAGTCTCGCATACTTTTCCTAAAACTGTCAAAATTTCTGTTTTGTTTTGCTTTTCTCTGGGAATAGTTGTTTATACGATTCCTAATAGTTCTCTACAGTTATTTCAAGCTGTTTCAAACGACCGTTTGTTGGATAGGCGTTTTTCCCGTACCCCTGAACTTAAAACTGCTCACAGCAAAAGCTCTCTGAATAAATTTAAACAAACTGTTTATTGTCTCCAAGTAGCATTTTTTGCTGATCCCTAAAAGCTTACTCAGTGAAATTTGAGTAATATATAATTTGATAATATGTCCGATTACTGATTCTGGGAGAAACAAGATTGGATAAGAATGTCTGTTTTAAAAACGTCATAATAAGTCTTTATTTTAGCGTAATATTGCAGTTACCTTGAAATCTCGGAAAGTTTCAAATAATGGGGGTTCCAGTGGATTTCACGTGATTTGGGATATTAGTATTTTTTTTCGTCTGTGATAGAAATTCAACAATACTGAACCGAAGTCAATGGCTCTTAACTGGATCAAAGCTGAAAAAAGAAAGGTAAATATTCAGAATTCCATTTCTTAAAAGAAGAAGGATTGTCATTAAATACATTTTTAACGACTGTGCTCTCCAATATCGACTCAAATAATTATCGGCTAAAATCGATGAGAAAATATTAGTTTATACCGATGAATATTGAATAAAAAGTAATTTAAATGCACTGTAAATTATCTAAAATATTCACTTCAGTATTATACAATTTATAACATGGGAATAGAGGGTTGCCCCAAACATTGACAGAAGTCCAATTCATTTTAATTATGACAATTTACAAAGTGCGTCTTAGATCAAATGTTTAAGTCCTATTTAATTCCAAGAATATTCAACTATTTCATAGTTATAAGCATCACATGAATCATCTCAAACATTCACTTCAGTATTAAGTAATTTATAACATGTCAATAGAGGGTTACCTGAAAATTGACAAATGTGCAATATATTGTAATTAAGACAATTTACTAAGTACCCCTTAGATCAAACTTTTAAGTCTTGTTTCATTCCAATATTATTAGATTGTTTCATAGTTATAGTAGATATCACAATGCATTGATCTTTATTTATCATTAAAATATATTTCATATTTAAAGTATGTATGAAGTGTATCGTATTTTATCAATATACGCATTATTTAAGATTGCATCATGTAACTATTATTCATGTTTAGGTATTATTCATGATTTTATCAATTTTCCTGTGTGCTTTTTGATGCTTTGAGCATTGTCTTAATTTGAAGAGTTAGTAGAGAAGACGATTAATTGTAAAAAAGGGACAATAACATCATCACCTTGAGTTTATTCATAAGTGAAGACAAATTCTTGAGAGTTTGTTTTAATATTCCCGTAGGTAATGAATAATTACGATTAGCTTTATAGGCATTTGATATTTGCAGTCATCTGAAAAGAATATCTTGCTTGTTATTTCTCAAAACTTTTGGAACAATATGTGATAGATTTTTAACAATGCATAAAGATCCAGTAAACAAACAGCTTCGAGCTTCACTTCATTGCTACGTAAACACATGGTTTGAGGAAATTTCTACTCGAAGAAAATTCTCTTCAGCAAAATTTACATTTGGTTTTAAAATATTACCGAAAGTTAACTTTTCATTATAATTAATAAATATTAAGCGTTTTTAAAGCGTTGTGTATATATAAATTTGTATAGTTGTAGGAAAAAAAATAGCTAAATATTTTGTCAGAAAATATTTTGAAGATAATTTAGAATTGAAAAATGTCACTATCTCCGATGCTTTGATATTGTCATATTTCTCTAAGTAAATAAAATTTGAGCGTGTTTACACATCTTTCAGAAATTTCCATTTCAAAATATTGACTTATAATCCCAAACGACTTTTAACTAGGATTCAATGCTATAGCTTAGGTAAGGGTCTTAGAAGATTCAAAGAAATTTAAAGGATATGTATCTTTGAGTAAGTGCATTTATTTAAACATGTAACGGTTATTTGCTCTTTTAACTGTTTTCTTGTAAATTTTACAATGATGTGTAAACTTCGGTCTTTAAAAGTTTGGATTTTTTAAAAAATTTTTTCTTTTGATGTTTGAGTTATCATAAGATTACAAAACACAATTATCTTCCTTGATAGTTGTTCATATTTAAGATAGCTATTCCGATTCTAGTTATTCGTATTTTTTTCTTTAAACAAAAGCGTGTGTACACATTTTTCAGATAATTCCATTTCAAAACATTGACTTTTAATCCCAGACGACTTTTAACTATAATTTATTATTACAGCTAACGTAGGAGTTTAGGAAGAAGTATAGACATAAGCATATCTATCTTTGAATAAGTGCATTTAGTTAAACTTTTAATTGTTATTTCTTCTTTTAACTGTTTTCATGTAAATTTTATAACGATATGTAAACTCCGACTTTTAAAAGTTGTTTTCGTTTTAATTTGTGTTATCATAAGAAAACAGTGTTCTTTTTTCTGAGTTATTCAGTTGTATGATAGTTCTTAAAATTATAGTCATTCAGATTTCTTTTTTCAGCAAATAAACGTTAAGCGTGAGTACATTTCTTTCAGAAAACTTTTAAACCCAGAAGACTTTTTAATGGAATATAATATTACTAGGTGTCCCATGCAAAACTTTCGCTTGCGAATGAAATACTATAAATATTATAGCTAGGTTGGTGGTTTGTAGTAGGATGAAAGAAGAACCGGTTCATTTTTATCCATTGTTTATTTGTTAAATAACAATGCATAATAACAATGGTGAGTAAGGATAATACAAAACCGATTACAAAACACCTTCGGACAGAAAATTTAAGGTGAAAAAATGCATACACGAAAAAGGCATACTAACGGATAATGTCACTCATAAAATATTTTTCAGGGGGAAAGAAAATAGATTTTAAACCAAACAAATTGTTTTTCCATGCAAAAAGAATAATGTACACCTACACGGATGTTGCCAAGAAAAAAACTTATCAATTTATTCACAGAATGATAATAAAAGCAGACAATTTTAAAATTTAAAAGTTCAGTGAGCGAGAATGGGGGGGGGGGGGGAGCAAGCGTGCGCACGCCATCTAGCGGAAGAGAAAATGCTTATAATGTTTATACTTCGGTTTTTAAAGAAAGAATACAATGAGCAATTCTAAATTAACAATTCATCAGAAGTGGGGATTTTAATCTTTAAAATGGTACCTTATTTATCAATTTTAGTTAAGTAAGAAGGGAGAAAAAGGGATCGTCTGAAAAAATCCCTCTCTAGAAATAATATATATACATGTAGATCGTTAAGTCTTTTGCTAAGACAGACAAAATAATCGTGGAGGCAGGTGGGAATATCCATAAAGTGCAGGCCGCGGGTAAGACTTCGAATGAACTATTGTGTTGCTCTATTCCTCAGGACCTTCGAAGACAAAATATTGCAGCAAAATTTTAGAATAGGGGCATTTCGGAACCTTTTGCGTGGACCTGCAATGCATTGGCTTTGCATCTTCTCTTGACTGTCTCCTTTGTTCTTCTTGGGAACTTATGAATCCTAGCCACCTTTTAACGTGTTCATTTCTCCAAGACACTTTTCGGTAGCATATTTTTATAAAAGTGCTCACCTCTTCTGGGGTGCCTGTGAGGAATTATGGTTACTGGACTTTCCCGACATAGAAGAAAAAATGACATCTGGGGTAAGGGTTTAGGAGAAATGTAGGTATGTAACAGACATGTATCGTCGAATAAATGTATTTATTTAAACGCGTAATTGCAATTTGCCGTTTTATCTTTTAGCTGGTAAATGATATGTAAACTCCGGCCTTTAAGAGTTATGTGATGTATTTTTTTCTTTTTATTTTTGTATTACATCAATATAAGAAAGCACACTATTCTTTCTTCATAGTTACTCAGAGTCAAGACAGTTACTCACATTAGAGGTGTTCAGATATTTTTCCCAGAAATAAAAACTTGTGTACACATGTCTAAGAAATTTTTATTCGAAATTATTGATTTTTAATCCTCAATCGACACAGAACTTCATATTGTAGCTGAAATCAGGATTTGGGAAGAATCAAACACATTTAACGGATATGTAGGTTTGAAGAAATATATTTATTTAAGGGGGTCCAAGACACAAAATTGTTCGAATTTTCGAAAAAAACCTTTATTGCATTGGAAGTATCTGTGTTTTTTTACGCTTAAAATTGGGTTTAAATTATGTTTCTATCTTAATTAGAACAGGAGAAATTATTTTTTGCAACATTCTAATAGCCAATCAGTGTTTAAACCTGTAAGTGCGTTTTTCGCATGATAGTTTTTTTCCCCATGTCTCGTCTTTCAATTGTTATAAGTCAGCAAACGTAAAAGATAAATAGTTGAAACTTGTAACATGTCTTTTTCAACTATTTTACTTTAGTTTTGATTCAAAAAATTTGAAAAAAATATTTTTTTTGAAATTATGATTTTTTAAAAATAACTTTCATAAATTGTTTTTGTGATTTTTAATCTAAATATTTTAAATTTTTTAAAAATTAATATTTTTAAAAATGGTGAATCAAAATTAAAACTTATATATTTCTGTTTAATAAAATGAAAAAAATTTGAAATTCTACAAATAATATTTCGAGTTATGATTTTAATTTACCCCAATTTTATTAAAAACTTTAAATTTTAAATTTTTAAAAACTTTTTTAGAAGTTTTATGATGTGATTCTGTTTACAAATTATATGGTAAACAATCACAAAATAATTAAAAAATTTTAACTCGATGAAAAAAAAAAAATTCAAAATGTGTCCCCAACCCCCTTAAACGTGTAACTGTAATTTGCTCTTTCAACTGTTTTCTTGTAAACTTTATAATGACTTGTAAACACTGACCTTTGAAAGATTTGATTTTTACTTCTTTCTACAATTGCGTTATCTCAGTATAAGAAAAAAACACTATTCTTTCTTGATAGTTACTCAAATTTTAGTTCTTACTCCTCAGAACTACTTAATATCGAAATACGCCTAAAATCGTTTTTTAATTTTCTTATAATACGTTCCTATAAGAATGGGAAAAATATTCACGAGCAATTGAAAAAAAGGTACATATTTATCTAGACTTATCTCAAATGGTTTATTAAACTTTTACAAAAGAAAGAATAAGAAATACATGAATACAGTTTTTCAGGTATCGTTTTCTCTTTTAGCACCTGAACCATTTTGCTTGGTTATAGTATACAAAATGGATTATTTGAAAAATAAAGTTGAATAAACATCAAAATCTCATTATTTCCTCTTTCAGTAAGTAAAATATATTTTCCTCGTTCAATAGTAAAAGAAGAAAGAGAATTCGTAAGTGAATGCGTTTTTATGAGTATAAATAGCAAAAGAAAGATTAATATTTTCCAAGGTAGAGCAATGATTTTTAAATTTTGCATAAAGCATTAAAAAATATAAAATCACCTAATTATACCTGAAGAAAACTTTAAAATGCTTTTGCAATTTTTTTAGGGGAGAAACAAGAAAAATATGACATGTTATATATTTTGTTTCTGCCATGAAAAATAAAATAATTCGGTTGCCTGCATGTAACATATTTAATTGATTTGAAGCCGAAGCAAACGATACTGTTAAGGAGTAACGTAAGAATTCTTTAAAGCAATGTTAATGAGTTTTATTCGGCTACTCGGACAACTAGCATTAGTAGAAAAAACTGTAATTGTAGTGCGGATAAAAATCGCATTCAAATTAGTCTGAAACATTTCTCAGGCGTAATCGTACAAGACGTCCTCAGCAAAGATGTGATACATAAAAAAAGGGAACGGCCTTGATTTCTTCCCCAAATTTAGGTTATTTTTATATCATTACGTTGACTCCCAAAACTAGTAATAAAATATGTTTTATTCATCGCTGAAGACCACCAACTCCGAATATGTACCTTAAAACCCCTGAAGTTTTCTGACAACGTCATTGTATCTCTCACTCACTCTCTCTCGCTGGATATATATATATATATATATATATATATATAACAAGAACACGCGTCTACCTAAATTACTTTACTTTAAAGCATATTCTCTTGTTAATAAAGCACGACCCCTTTTTCCAGAATTGCAACCTAAATGTAAAATAGGATAATTTATATTAGCCCTGCAGATCATTAAGCAGGCATGTGAACTATCTGAACTCAATAACATCCCCAGATTTGAGTGTTAAAAGTTTATGAGATTCCAAATGTCAGTGTAATGTCAAAATTCTTGAAGATCCCTCGAACCACTCTGGATTTATGCTTTCTATAACGTCAAAACCAAACTTTACAAGAACGTTATGGCTACTTATCCTGCACCCAGGTCAATAAGTCGCAGATTTAACAAGCGCGAGATCTAGCAGTATAGTAATCCCCGGGAAAACAAGTGGACACGTGAACTCCACGAACATAAAGACGCCCAATTAAAAATTAAGTAGTTTAGACAGTCTGGCGTCAATATCGCAAAACACCCATTTACTATTTGCGTGAACAGAAGACTTTTCTCTCTTCGCACCTACCTCATGAGCTGTCGGACTTGCTGTCCACAGTCCAGTGGATATATAACTCTTGACTTAACTCTGGCATGTAAACACTGCTGTTAACACGTCCCGTCCTGTTGCATGGACGCCGGGCAAGTCATGTGGCCACTGCAGCTAATGCCTTCGTAATGCTTACTGATGGAATAAAGGTGATTTCATGGATATCATCTGTAATCTGTGTCCTTCTTCTCTCTCCATGTTGTGCGCAGTGATTTACCGTATGATCAACACCCTCGTGCCAACTGCATCTCCGATAAGTTCTACGCATCACCTCCCTTGTGGTAAATTTTCAAAATGTGATTATTATCACACACACACACACATATATATATATATATATATATATATATATATATATATATACAGTCGAACCCCGTTATAACGAACTTCAAGGGACCAAAGGTTTGGTTCGCTATATCCGAACCGTTAAGAAAAATGTTCACAAAATGTATAACTCATTAGTTGCTATGTGTATTCAATAATGATGCATTAAAAAACGATAAAATCTATTAAAAATGACCATTAATGAATTAAATTGACTAAAATCGATAACATTAAAATGATACAATACTAATTAAACTAATTAAAAATGAAAGACAAATGGATATAAATTCATTTTACCTTTAATTCTTGCTCACTGTTTTGTTACAGAAATAATCGGTAATCTTCTTCTGACGTGATACCGATTTCAAAAACATATGAATTTCTTTGTCCAGTATGTCAAATGACTGCAACACTCTTTCTTCCACTGTTTGTGTGGAAAAAAACTTATTAATTACACGCACTGCTGCTGTAGCATATAAGATGGTGGGAATTTCATCATTTATGTGCTCCTCTTCATCAGCATCAGATGCAGAATCTTCGATTTCAGAATGATTCATTTTAATTTCTTCCACAATATCTTCATCAGTCGGATTTTCACATGTAATGATTTCATCATCAAATGTTTCGAACAATTGCATGTCACAATACGAGAATGAGGAAATATTGTGTTTTTTCTATCCACATCGCGATAGGTAAATCTTCATCATCTTCTTCTTCAACATTCTTTGCTAGGCCAACATGTCGAAAACATTTTCTAATTGTAGAATCTGTAACAAGCCGTCAAGATTTTTCGAGCATTATAAGTGCATCAAGAAGAGAAACGTCACATTTTACATTTTTATCATATCCTTCTAAAATTCGTAAAATGAGCTGCTTCCTGTAATGACATTTAAGGCTTCTGATGACACCCTGGTCCATAGGCTGTACTACAGAAGTTGCATTCGGGGGAAAGAGTACAATTTTAATCGATTGTAACTGTTTATCGTTTTTGTGTGCACTACAATTGTCAAGCAGAAGTAGAATTTTCCGTTTTTTAGCTGAAAGTTCACGATCCCACTTTCGAAGTTCTTTTTCAAACAGCTCCTTAGTCATCCACGCCTTACGGTTGGCTTCATAAGAAACAGGAAGCCGTTTGATATTTTTGAAGCATCTGGGGTGTTTAGATTTTCCAATTACTAGAAGCTTACGACGTTCAGTTCCACTCATATTGGCACACACAAGAAATGTGATTCTGTCTTTCGACAATTTTCCGCCATTGCATTTCTCTCCATTAAATTTTAATGTCTGGTTTGGTGTCATCTTGTAAAACAGTGCAGCTTCATCAGCATTAAATATGTCATTCTCGTCATATTCACTAGAGATAACATTCCAAATATTTTCTTTCCACGTATCGATGTCGGATGTTGAAACATCTCCCGATTCTCCGACAATTTTTCCAGAAGATATGTTGTTCCCCTTCTTGAATCTGTCTAACCATCCATTAGAACATGAAAATGGAATTCCAAATTTACTGGCAAATTCATCAGCTTTTGACTGAAGCATTCGGCCAGAAATTGGTACATTTTGGCTTCTTTGAATGCTGAACCATTTTAATAAAGCTTCTTCTACTTCTTGATGGTCAGCTTTTCTTATTTTTTTTGGGGAGTTCAAATTTTTCTCGAAAGCAGAAAGTATGCTTTCTCTGTTTTTCCATATTGTTCCAACTGTAGATTTCGATAAATCTTTTTTTCGGCAAATGTCAACTTGGCTACCTCCATTTTGTATTTCTCTTATGATATTTACTTTTTCTTCGATACAGAATGCTTTACGCTTGCTCTACATGATGTACCTAATGATTTCTTAAAAGCGAATTTTTAACTTGTGATAAACACTCAAATAGGTGAATTAGATGAAATGACTTCCCTTTCACCTGCGTGTGGAAATTAATCTTCCGGCTCGAATCTGAGCTGACCTTTCCCCTTGTTCTCGGGTGCGCATATGCTATACTGTTCATGCTTTTACTTGCTCACCTCGACCGTTTGGTGAACCTTTGACCTCCCCTCCCCTGCCTCCTCTTACTGTGGTTTCGCTTACCGAATTACTTGCGGGATTACAACTGCAGAGTGGCTATCGTAAAAGAGAAAGAATGCAGATGTTTCTGCACTTGAATAAACAGACGTATCGCTGATTTACTCCGAGTTTCACTAGCTGACATACATTTCCATATGAAATCAGAGTCGAAGTCATGTTTTCACAACTGCGGAAAAATAAAAAATAAAAAATAAAAAATAAAAAATCAGTCGACTGAAAAAAAAGGTTCGTTATAGTCGATTCTTAACATTTCGGAGGTTCGCTATAAAAGGGTAAATTAGCATTAAATAGAATAGTAAAACGCCGGGACCAAAAACTTCGTTCGTTATATCCGGGAGTTCGTTATATCCTAGGTTCGCTATAACGGGGTTAGACTGTATATATATATATATATATATATATATATATATATATATATATATATATATATATATATATATATATATATTTATTAATTTATTTATATATATATATATATATATGCGTGTGTGTGTGCGTAATAATAACGCTCCACTATTATTAATTGTCCTGTTCTAGCGCGTACTTAAAATTATCTTGTTATCGTTTTAATAAAGTAGAGGCCTTTTATTTCAAATTGTGATCTAGAGATAAACCAACTAACTAATTTGTCCCTTAAACCGCCATGGTCGAACATTAAAGTTATTTTAAAACATGAGTTAACATTACGGGTCTATATCGCAGCGCGCGCCCATTCGATGAGCCTTCTGATGTTGAATCATACCCTTATGTAATCAAGTCAGATGCCCAATTCTAGCCAATTAAAAGATTTCTCAGCAGCCACCGCCCTCAGCCTTTATAAGCTTCTGCAAAAGGTTATCACGGGGCTTTTTTCCGTGTCTGTCTTCGTACCTAGCTCATGTCTCTTCCCTGCTTTTGTATCTCCGCTATCTGTCATCCTGTGTTGCTCTATGGCCGCGCGTCTCTTTCTAAATTCGCCGCTGCTGTTCGTATAAAAAAATAATGTTCGGCGAAACTCCGGCAAGTCTGTGGCTAGTTTCTTTGTGCCACTTCGTCCAACGTGTATTACTGTAACTTATGTATTCCTGATGTGTTGATGCCTGCTATCTTGAGAAATAGTTATACAGAATAAAGTGAATATATATATATATATTATATATATATATATATATATATATATATATATATATATATATATATATAACATATATATATATATATATATATATATATATATAACATACAAAACCCAAAAACCTTAAATAATTTCTAAATTCAGTTTAATTCCCTTGGACATAATTTCGTTTTCGTTTTAAGGACAAAGAAATTGTAAGTTTCCTAAAAACAAAAGTAGGTAATCAATATATCCTCCCTTTAACCCCCAGTATCGTAGGCCACGGGAATCAGTCCCAGAGAACTGGCCTGGGACCGTCTGTTCAATAAATGCAAGAGTGGAAGGGTTATGTGACTATGTCCTCAGGAAGCTTTTAATGACTCACCAAAGTTTTGCCCGGGAATTTTGTGAATTGTCGTTACCCCGATAACGTATAACCATGTAAGAAATAAACTTTTTGTTCGCTAAATTTGGGATGATCTTGCGTTCCGGGGCTAGAGGGGCCAGTGAGAGATTGTGTTATAGAGATCTTCGAGATGCCGACTACGCCACGACTTCCAGCGCGGGAACTGAATTAAGAACTAGACCTTCTGTGACGCACGGCCGGCAGTCACCCTTTCTTCTCCCTTGCCGCTGCCGATGATGTCACACACACACACACACACACACATATATATATATATATATATGTATATGTATATTACAGAGCACTAACTTGTTCTACTATGAGTAGTAAGATAGCACTTATCAAATCTGATAACAAAAACTTCTCATTTCTGAACTCTTCATTTGGTTTACAAAACCTGTAAAATGCAAAACATTTATATGAAAAGCTTAACGTCAATTTAAGTCTCCTTCTCTAGGTACATATGGAAAACTTACATACTCCCACGAAATTCTCTAATGATGAACACGCTCCGTTGAACCAAAACAAACCTGGAAACCCCTAGAGTAAGAGACTTTCTGAGGCATGTTGGATAAGCAAAATTTTGCTCCTGTATTATCCGAACACCTTAAAGAATATACCATAGTGTTTGGAAGATAAAACGATTGTCATTTTAAAGCAGGCAGTTTTATACATAATTTAGCATTTTACATATTTATTTAAGTCGTATTTTGTATTCTAGAGATACAGAGGTTTTTGTTCAACCAAGAATGGTTGTATTACACGAGGAGAAGCGATGTAAAGAATTTATAAAATGGATGACAATATTATTTTCCTTCCTTTAGAACATTTGTTTTTAGAAGGGCACACCACCTTTGGAGCTCCAGGGTATTTTGAAAATTTGACATGCATGTTGCAGATTTAAACTAAATATTTATAATTCAGGAATTTTAAGACGACTACTAAATGGAGAAGTGCGTGTTTGTAAGAGCCTTTTTTTATAAGTGCTGAACGAAAAACTGGAAAATACTGGAAATCCCTTGATTATATTTATCTGAGTAGCTCCGTGGCGAAGTTAAGATATCCTGCCATGCCGTGGGCATAGGTTCGACTCCGGCATAAGACTGGGTTGTAATCTGACGAACTCGCCAGTATTTCGCCTACAAAAGGAACTCCGTCTAGAAAGAGGAGCTGCAATCCAACGTCCATCGCCGGTGTCATCATTTGTATATTACAAATTCTTCTATATTTGTGTATTTATGTTTATGTTTCCTGCCTTGTCTCCATATGTACACGGGAGTGATGTGTGAAATAGTCGTCAGCCCCAGGGGCTTTAGAAACAACAGTGTTTAGTTGGTAATTTAAATAAGAGAAAGTTATTGCTTGCATAAAAAAAGTTTTGTGCACTAAAGAACACAGTATTTTAAAATTCATAATAAAATTTTAAATTGACAAATAGTTTGGATATAATAATTGTAGTTCATCATCAAACAAGGGTATAATACCTCCGTTGACAGTTCATAAGTATAAGATTATTTATATTATTTCTATTTTATATTTTTATATGTTTGTTTGTGTGTGTTGGGGGTGGGGTGGGGGGGTAGGTTGCTACTCCTATGCATTTTTGACTTAAAAGAATGATCTCTTACTTTAGTACGAATGATCATATTTTGGTACGATAGTTAAGGCAATGCTAGAGACCGAAAATTAGCTTTGTTAATATCTAATAAAGCACTTTTAAATTTATTGATAAGAAGATATAAATAAGCCTAATAATACAGAAC
Organism: Dolomedes plantarius; assembly: GCA_907164885.2. Classification (NCBI taxonomy): domain Eukaryota; kingdom Metazoa; phylum Arthropoda; class Arachnida; order Araneae; family Dolomedidae; genus Dolomedes; species Dolomedes plantarius. Next base: position 71,748,625 of record OU015493.1, on the reverse strand, counting down.
AAATCCAAACCGCATTATCCCTCAAATTTATCGCAAATTGGGTGAGTAGTATGACTATCAGAACTGAAGTTATTTTTAAAAATATTAACATGCATAAATTGCTATATAAAAAACTTTAAACGGGAGAAAAAATGTGATAAAATCACATTTCGTACAAATTAACCATATTTGTTTTGAGACAAAAATACCTAAGATACTCCTAAATTTGAAAGAATATAGTAGAAAACTCATAGAAGTTCCCCATTTAAATTTCAGCCTAGATTTAATTAAAAATTTCAGCTACCAATTTGTAAAGTGTCGAAAATTTAAGTTTTGATATAATCCCGCATTTCACATGAGGTGCATCTATTACAAGTACGCGCAAGCAGGCAAAGCTGACAAAATGCATTTCGCACGTGATTAGGGAGTAACGGTTCCTTAATATAAGCAGAAAAAGGATTGTTCTGTTAGAAACAAGGCAATTAGTATGAGGTTTCTGGATTTTTAAAATCCCTTATAATACCAAATATAGATTGAATTTTAAATAACTTTAGTTTCTAATGGAATAGTATAATCTCTAGTTTAATTTACTCATTTGCCAGGTTTCAAAAAAGTGAAGAATTGATGCGGATTTTATGGTGAGATTACAGATCACGGAAACGAAAAATGACTCTTTAGCAATCAAAGGTCTAGAATCTAGATTAATCCAGAAAACTGTTACACTTCCTATTCCATAGCTTTTGTCAAAAATTTTGAAAGATGAATTTTGAAGAACATGTAGATTTAAGGCTTTGGATACATAAACCTACTTCCGACTTGCAATACGAATAACATTAGTTTAATTACAATTTAATTAAAAATATTCTTAGTAGATAACACCCTATTTCAATTATCAGCATATGGTTTCTTTTTTTTCCTCTGGGGATGGCATGACACTCCATACATATGTAGATATCATTTTAAGACGATGGTCAGCCTCTGAAAAAAGACTTAAACATGTTTTCAGTATATATATATATATATATATATATATATATATATATATATATATATATATATATATATATATATATATATATATATATATATATATATATATATATATATATATATATATATATATATATATATATATATATATATATGTATATATATATATATATAGATATATATATATATATATATATATATATATATATTATATATATATATATATATATATATATAACAGTTCCGTGACTGACTGACTGACATACATCGCACAGACCAAACCGCTGGATCTAAAGTGCTGAAATTTTGCACGGCGATTCTTCTTATAGTGTAGGGGTGCTCTAAGACATGTTTTTGAAAAAAAAATCTTCTTAGATTTTTTTAAATTAAATTTTTAAGCTGATTTTGTAACATTTTTTTAAGTTTGCATTAAAAATTATAATTTTAGGGTTATAAAATTTATATCAAGACAAAGATCATAAAATTGTCTTTCAAATTAAATCTTTTTCGAATCTTTACCTCCATTTTCAAATTTTTGGTGAATTTTCAAAGATTAATTTTTAGAATTTAATTTATTAAATGCTGATCACGTGATTTCTTTTTCTGGTACAATTAATTTATCGTCACGTTCATAACAACGAAATAGACAAAAAATATTTTTTTTTCTTGCTAATGCGGCAGACGATTGGACATTATCCAAAAAATATTAAAATACAGTAAAAGATATTTTCCTCAAACTATACTAGATTAACTGCACTTTATTCTTTAGAACTTTCTATTATATTTAATTTGAATATTTTCTTCTACATTATTTTGTCTATAAAAATATCCCTTGTGATTTTTTTTTAAATATATATATATATATATATATATATATATATATATATATGTATATATGTATATATATATATATATATATATATATATATATATATATATATATATATATATATATATATATATATATATATATATATATAATTGTGTGTATACTAAGAATCCCCATTATTTTAGTAAAGTTCTGACCTCGCGTACTGATCTTGGAAATAAACCCACTTATCTTTTGTATTACGGTAATGTTTGAATGCGTTAGAATAACGCTTCTCATATAAAATAATAGGCCTGAATGCACCCCAAACCATCTATTCAGCGTTAGGAGAGCGAGCTTACAATGTCATTTCCCGCAGAGAACGTTTGATTCAGCATTGTCTGGAATCAAAAAGCTGCTTACTCAGATCTCATAAATATAAAAGCATTAAGCATGATGTGTCGAACACGAGACGTGTTAGGAGCAGATTATTGCCTGCATTTCGCTCAGCTAGGTGATGAAATAAGACCGTATTTTGACATTAGGGAGTACGAATACTTGAAGGTCGAGAGATAATATTCTTGAAAATAATTAAGCTTTTTTTTCTTTTTTTTAAGTACAGGAAGTCTTGATATACCTGCACATTTCTTATTTACCGTAATGTTTAACGGTATTTTATTTTCCTTAGCTTATTTTTCTAGTCTTTTAACATAAAGAAATTTCTTGGAAACATGACTTGTTTATTTTTAAATGCTTCATTATGATGAAAATTAAGCTGAATATTTTTGTTAAAAATGTTAGAAACATGATATTTTTTTTAGACTCGAATGAATATTCAACGAATTTTTTTCTTTAATTTAAACTTAAACGTAATTACTGTAAACACTGAAAAAATAAATTTCTTATAAAAATTTATATTTATTTTCCATTTTTCATTGCAAGCTTTTAAAAAATATATATCTCATTATATTGTTCTTATTTCTGGCTAAATTAATAATTGAATCTGAATAAATTAATAATTGAATAAAAAATGTTTTTATTTCTCAATGTATATCAAATGAAATTAAACTCAAAAATATTTTTCTAATTGTTTATTACACATATTCCGATATACACTCTATAACAAAAAAAAAGATATTTCCGTTTCAAGAAATCTGCGTCCAATAGTTATGAAATTTCGTATGCAAAGATGTTTCGACCGGACAGGCAAATGATAAAATTTTTTTGTCTAACGAATTAATAGCGTCAGCTCCATCGCATAACAGCTGCGCATCAAGTAGGTGCAAATAAGGAGCAATTCTTGATCTCATATTCAAAATTTCTGTTGCATTTTGACTGCAGATTCGTACTATAACAATGCATCGCGAAAGGATTCGTGCTCATTACGAGCATATTTAAGCGTTTGAAAGTGGCCGTATCATCGGATCGAAAGAAGCTGGCAGGGAAAATTGAAGAATCGCTCGATATCAGGTTTGAAGCGATGCAGCGATCAGACGATGCTGGCAATAGTGGGTCAACAACGTCAAATTTAAACGTCATGACGGCAGCGGTTGAATAAGGACCACAACAGAACGGGAAAAATGAGCGATTGTGAGATCAGTTGTCACAGCATCTGTTTTGTCGTTATCAACCATCCGATGTGTGACCCTTACGCAAGTGATATATATATATATATATATATATATATATATATATATATATATATATATATATATATATATATATATATATATATATATATATATATATATATATATATATATATATATATTAATCTTTTACGACCTTCCGAATAAATCACCCAGACAACCCGAATTCCCCCAGCAGGTGACGAACGAGAATTCTATAGATCGGCGCCAAGGTGTCTAGAAGCAGAGAAAAGCGTCGCATCTATCTGCCGAGGACATAAACGAATGATTTATTAGACATGAACTAATGATTTTCTGATCAGCTGATTATAAGAGCTGGCAACGTGGCGTCGTCATGAAGCGAATCACAGCCATTCTTTTAAGTCACAAATTCGGCCAGCCTACCTAAAAATTTACAGTCACGTGACCGAAAGCGCGAGTTTCAGAGCCGGGAGAAAAATCCAGTTTTTTAGCAGACTTGGTCGAGACTCTCATCCAGAGAGCACCTTTCGTCTCTGAGGTCCTTCAGCGACTGACTTCATCCTGAAGTCTTATCTTTTCAGAGCAGCCCGCTCTATAGCCTCCTCACCCACGATACTTACTCACGAAGTATATCTATATTTCATAGCTGTATGCTCTAGAAGCTGTGTGTCGAACCTTGTAGTTTCAGTTCGTGACTGTACTAGCCGAAATCTTCCCAGAGAATTTATTTGGCTATTAAGAAGGCCAGTTGACACTATGGCTAGAGGTATATCGACCTATCTGTAAATAGGCTGTAAAAATTCTTCGAACAACTTTTTAATAAATGTGTATTTTAATGTCGTAGTCTGACTCTGAATATTTCTTCGCTACCCTGAGTCTTAAGTTATCACAATATATATATATATATATATATATATATATATATATATATATATATATATATATATACAGGGTGGTTATAATTAAACTTCTCCTGAAAACGGCATCCTACAGCGCAAACGGGTGAACGGAATGCAGTGAAATTTTGTATATGGACTATACACGAGATGCGCTCACGGAATTTCGAAAAAAAATTCGTTTCAAAGTGTCCACCAAAAGGCGCCTTTTCGGGAAAACCATGAAATTTAACACAATAAACCAAAACGGAATACAGAATCAATATTAACATTTATTGACTAGTTTCTGATCACCTTGTCATCGAACCACATTAAGTAAAGGTAAGGGAGAAGCTAAAACATCGACCATTAATCTGAACTGTTTTAGTTCAGTTTGCAGAAACAAGAACAGATTAGGACGAAATTGCAAAAGAGGAGCAGTTGTTAATCGTTTACAGGACGATGTAGGGAAAGCTGCTCCACGTGACCACCTTCATTCACGTGCAAAATTTCAAGTCGATGGTCAGTGTGTTCAACAGCAGATCGTAACTCATCAGTTGTGAGGCTTCGCACATGAAGCGTTATGGAGTTCTTTCAGTCATTCAACGTCGCAACATCCCCACTATACACCAGACTTTTTAAATAGCCCCATAACCAGAAATCTCACGAAGTTAGATTCGGCGAACGTGGTGGCCATGGATTAGGAAAGGAGCGACTAATAACACGTTCCTTTGTGAAATGTTGGAGCAATAACGCCTTCACGGACGCATGGATATGTGGGGGCGCACCATCCTGCATGAAAATGGCCGATGTAAGGACCCGCCTTTGCTGTAGTTGCGGCACAACAAACGTCTGCAGCATATCTTGGTACCGACGGCCCGTAACGGAACATGCGACAGGCCGACGTTCACTTATTTCCTCAAAGAAGAATGGCCCAAGGATGAATGTCGCCGTGAACCCACACCAGACAGTGACCTTTGGCGACTGTAGGGGAAATTCAGTCTGAATCCGTGGATTTTCCTTAGCCCAAATACGGCAAATCTGTGTGTTGACTGTCCCATTGAGGTAGAAATGATCCTCGTCGCTCCACAGAATATTCCAAGGCCATGACAAATCAAAAGTCATTCTGTTGAGAAAACTGACTGCGAATGAGAGTGTGGCTTGTCCCTATCAAGCAGCTCCTGGGCATGGCGGATCTTGTATGGGAAGTAGTGCATTATCTTTCTGAGTACTTTTCGGACGGTGCTGTAAGAATAGCCTGTCTGTCGAGAAATTGCACCCGCTGTACTGCTCCCAAACTCTGATGTCTGTGACTGTGCGTCAACAGCGGTCTTTACGGCATCAACAAGTACCGGTTAGACACGTTTACGGCCTCTTTCAGGCTGAACTCCTAATTTCCCCGTCTCTTAAAAACTCTTAATCATGGCCTGGATACCTTTAGTATACACTGGTCCACGCCGTAGGTTCTTACACGACAAAATTCACGAACTGCAGCAGAAGCATTCTCCTTGTTTTCGTAAAACAGCTTCAGCAATAACGCACGTTCAACTACAGAGACCGTCATTAGTACAACCGAAAACATCTACTTAAACATGACAACGTCTGCAAACGTTTTATACCGTAACGTGTTTTGCATAAAGCTTCCTCTTCTTCCCAAGCATGCAAATCTCAACATTTGTCTCCTACAACTGACAGCTTTTCCCGGTTTTACATTTTATTACTCATAATTCTTGTTCTGGATTGTTAATATTGTTTCTGTATTCCGTTTTGGTCGTTTATTGTGTAAAATTTCATGTTTTTCCCGAATAGGCCCCCTCTAGTGGACAATTTGGAACTATAATTTTTTTTTTCAAAATTCTGTTAGCGCATCTCGTGTATAGCCCATATACGAAATTGCTTTGCATTCCGTTCACCCGTTTGCGCTGTAGGATACCGTTTATTGGGGAAGCTTAATTATAACCACCCGGTATATATATATATATATATATATATATATATATATATATATATATATATATATATATATATATATATATATATATATATATATATATATACTAGTTGTACCCGTCCTGGCATTGCTCGGGTAATGTAATTACCATTTTTTTAGTAGCCTTAACCCTTTGTTAATGGGCGTCGCTTTCATCCTTTTCCTCACCACGATACATTATTTTACCCATATAAATTTAATCCTTTCTGGCACATTTTGGTAAATTTTTTGACATAGGATTACTAATCGAATATCACTGCAATAGTAATCGATTTCCTTGAAAGCGAATATGTCACATCCTCCACATGCTGAAATTCTTTGAAATCTTCATAGATTTTTTTCCACAAACACACCACAAATTATATGATATTAACTAAGTGTTGGCCAAAAAAATTACGGCTTTACTAAATGCGATTTTTTAATCGATTATCACTGCAATAGTAATCGATTTCCTTTAACCACCCAATCCCTCATAGAAAACAAACGTCCCAACACATCACGTGCATGACGTCGAAAAAGTCACGCCTATTTTCCCCCGCTTTACCTTCGTCCTGAAATGAAGAACGAAATCTCCAAAATGATATTTCTCGCAAGAGTTTCCGAATCATAAAATAAATTATTAAAAAATAACTACAATTTGTAAATTAATTTTGGTTCTGGCTTTCGAAACTGTGATGTCTAGGGTCTCTGAGATAAAAATTTCGTAAAAATGTAAAGATATTTACGTATCGATTCGACAATTTGGAAAAAAGGGTCGCTACCAAAATCGCGTTTTTTTTCGAAAAACGGGTGCGTACAGGCGATCGAAAAAAAATCTCAATTAATCGATAAATTAAGACAGACAATTTTAATTATGATTCCCGTATAGGCTCGTCCGAAAAAAAAATTCTTGGACGGATACGTTAGGATTTACGGAGCTTTTACTCGTCCGGGAGCTCCAAATCGCGACTAAATATTTAATTACGGAAAATCTAATTAAAAAAATCGAAAAAAGGGCTTCGAGGTGCGTAATGAGACCTCGGGGGGCATATTTGTGTCGAATCTCAAGACTGTCCGACCTGCCGTCTTTGCGCTGTGCCGCGAGCAGACAAAAACTCGGTCACACACACACCGACTTTGCCTTTTATATATATATATATATATATATATATATATATATATATATATATATATATATATATATATATATATATATATATATATATATATATATATATATATAGAGAGAGAGAGAGAGAGAGAGAGAGAGAGAGAGAGAGAGAGAGAGAGAGAGGCAAGTTTGAAAGCATAATAAATTATATAGGTATTTTTTTGGATAAAGATTTCAGATTTTTCATGCACGGATAATTCAGCGTAAACAGTATTCGTCTGAGCAAAAGTGACGCTGAACTTTCTGGTCGTCCTGCTGAGTGCACTATTTGAATGGATATTTATATATGAGAAAACAGTCGACAAGATGAGTGAACATCATAAACTGTACCTGTACAGTCATGTGACAAAAGAAAAGTAATTTTCCACAGTACTGTTAAAAGAATCCATTTGCGTGTGACGAATGGGATATGGATTGAACAAGACGCTGATTACTCTCTCCGTTGTAAATGGCTTTTGTAAATAATTCTAATTCTTTATATATTTTCCATAACTTTTACAAGTCTATAAAGTTCTTATTCCCACCCCCTGGATTGATTTACTGGATTTGATAACCCTTCAACCACGACTACAATCCAAGAGGCCCCAGTCTACCGTAAAGATGCTTTCTTCTCTTTTTGATTCAGAAATATCTTCACACATGCAGACCATATATATAAATATATATATATATATATATATATATATATATATATATATATATATATATATATATATATATATATATATATATATATTTATATATATGTATGTATGCATATATACATTACATATATGTGTGTGCGTGTGTGTGTGTTAGTTAGAATTTAGATTTTAAACTGGTTAGCGTATGAGCTACGGCAATTAAGATTCACTGCGGGCCAAAACTGGAATTCCAGGAAACAACACTGATGAAATGCGTGTTGAAAATTTATAAAGCAAAAAAGACTGTTAAAATTTAAAACGTTTCACAAATTAAAGAACGCGAGGGTAATGGGATTAGAAAAGCGAAATTTAAAATTATGCGCCATACGCATAAGAATTAAGCGACCTGTAATGTTTGAGTTGAAACTGTAGTTATGCCTTAAAATATAAATATTAGAATGTAATCCCAAGGAATTTATGTAAATATGTGTTTTATGGATTTTCCTCTTTCAATTTTACAGAAGAAGGGGACTACATTTATTTACCTACGAGTTATAATCCAACTGGTGTATATAATGCATGAAAATATGATTTATGCATATTTTTAATCAACTAAAAGAAAGGAGGTACTTTTTCATCATGAAGAGTATGATTTGCGTGTACCATGTGCAACCAATTTAATGGGAATGAAATAATTTACTGCTGGAGATAGAAACGCTCATTTTACGACTTTCTTCGGGGGAAAAGAAGAGATTTTGACAAAAAATTTACATATAGTTGCTAAAGATATTATTAAATACGGATTTGGAATTTATGAAAATTGCTTTTCGCTGTGTATTTAGGAGGGGTAAATTTCACTTTAAAATTTCAGCAGAATATATTTTGAAACTATGAATCCACTTAGAAATTTTATGGGCAAGCAGTGAAGTTTTCAATTAAAATTTTTTATTCAATTTAATGTGTGATTCGCACGAAAGTAGTCCTGAGAATTCTGCAATAACTCTCGCTAGAACCGAAAAAATACGTTGCATACCTTGACTTATGTAAAATCGATTACATTACATGCGGTGCTGGAGGGGAGCTTCTTTCTCTGACAGTCACATTTCGAAGCGACGTCTCATGCTCCCGAACGTATTGGTAAGGATATCAGGTGGAATAGCGGGAATTCTACGTTTCCTCCTGAAACTACGTTTCCCCCTGAAACAGTACGAGGCTTATTGGGAGAGTCTTTTCTTTTGAGGATACCAAAAATAAAGAATTGTGGTGATGTCAGATCCGGCAACCATGGTGGCCAAAGAACTTTTGAAATTACCCTCTTGCTCAAAAAGAGCATGATTTCGGCCATTCTTCTTGACTGTGTGACACGTTCCTCCATCTTGCAGAAAGTCTTGCCGATCATCCAGTGAATTCATCTATACATTTAAGTTTCTAAGCCGATTTGGGGGAAGTCCGCGAGAGAAAACTACTGCATCAATTTACTTCATTTTGGTCTTAAACGAAAGATTTTGATTCATAGATATGTCAAATTTAGTTTTTGTAACAGCAATTTCTATTAATTAGCGATAATTTACAGTTAAAAACTGCTTTCTTTGAAAACTCAGAGACATGCTTAAATCTGGCTTTAAATACTCACTAAGCACGAGGCCGGATAAATGCATTAATGTCTTTCTGCGCAGGCTCAGTGGCATGTCTAAATATGGATTTAGATACTAAACACGAGGCTGCATAAACACGTGAATTTGCTTATTCCAAGGAATCTTTCTTCTCTGTGTGTTTGTCTGTCTCTCTCTCACTCTCTCTCTCTCTGCCTTTTTTATTTTTAATTATGTTTCTGAGATATAGAATTAAACCTGACGGAAATTGTTTCTTTCGTGCTGTTGAATAACCATATTTCTTTTTAAGGGGTTCCATAGTAATTTATTAAAGTTTATTTCTCAATTCTTAATATTTTGATTTTCAACATTTGGAAATGATGTGAGTATAATTCGAGAATTAGTACATTCATTTATTATCCATCCGTCAAATTTTGACGGATACCAACTAGTTAACTATTAAAAAATATCCGGGTACACATCGGTGTTCATTGTGATATGAAAAAAAATGGGGCCAATGGTGCCAAACCAATACATGGAACACCATATATTGTAGCGACTCCCGTACAATAGCGAATTTTTTTAACAGAGAAATTATGGGAAGACCAACCAACGCGCGGTTTGTTCACATGATTAATTTAGACAGCTGGAGACAGACAGTCTTGGTGACATAAAGACCAGAAGTGCTACCGACATCTCGAAAACAGTTCGCCAGCTACAAAAGGAAAGTTGCCGACCAGAGGCGCCTAGTCGTATAGGAACAATAACTGAATATAGAGAGGCAACGTTTTCCAGACGAAAACGCTGCCTCTCTTTATTTCTTTATATCTTTTCGAGAACGTTCAGAGAAGGTATATAAAGTCGACTCAAGTCTGACGTTCCTCATCCATGCCGTGAAACCAAGAATTTAATTATATATATATATATATATATATATATATATATATATATATATATATATATATATATATATATATATATATATATATATATATATATATACAATATCAATTTTTTTATCATGGAGCGGTATTTCGTGAATGACACATATATTTTGAAAAAGAAAGCGGGGTCAATTTCAGTATGGCATGTAATGCAATCGATTAAATTTGTCAAGGTATGTAGCATATTTTTCGGTGGTTCAGATTGCTTGCTCCTAGGGAGAGTTAGTACAGAATATTCGAAGCCTTTTTTGAGTGAATCCCCCTGTATAAATTTTAATTTGGTATTTTTAACTTCAATCTAATATATAGAAATAATTACTTAATTGATATGCTATTCATAATGTTCCAGATATTTATTTTGATAAAAAAATGACAACAAATATATTGTAAACATCCAATTTCTTTACCCATCGCTAAATATTTGACGACATACTCGCCTGTGGTCACATTTAGGGGAAGAAAATCATTTTAGCAAGCTGTTAGTAAATATTCTTTAAGACAAACATGTTTGAATGAAGGAAGTCTTGGAACAATTGGAAATAATTGAAAAAATCCTTGCTTCCTCCATTGCTGCAGGGACTAATTTTATGCCTAGCATACGAATAGCAATTTAGTATATCCAAAATTTAGTGCCGCAAGTATATAATATTTGGTAGGTACTTATCTGATTTATTTTTATTCACGTAATCTTGAATTAAATTATCTCCAGAAAAAGACAATAACTAAGCATTGAAAATATATCTGTTATTTCTTCATCTGAGAAATGAAGATAAAAATTACATAAGATTTTAATAAATAAATTAATAAATATTTAAATAATTTAATAAATATTTTAATAAATAATTTGACAAAGAATATGAAATACCAACTTTCTTCGGAGGTTAAAAACTCTTCATTTATATATATACGTATCTGCATATACACACACACACACACACACACATTATTTCATCTGTGCTTAAAAAATAACAATACTGAGATACAAAGTGGGTTATAGGATTTCTTGATAGTATATCAGCTTCATGATTATATTTTCCTTTTATGTGTAATATCTCATAATCATACGAGAGTTTTAAAGACCATCTAAACAGTCGTCCACTTAAATTTTTAACATTTTTGAGCCATTGCAAGGCTGAATGATCCGAATGAATTGTGAATTTCTTCCCATGTAAGTAACAATGGTATTTATCAATTGAATCAATTATCGCCAAACACTCAAGTTCAGTGATAACATAGTTTTTTTCATGTTTCTTTAATTGTCTGGAATGAAAAGCAATTGCGCGTAGTTGACCATCAGGATGTTTTTGTTTTAAGACAGCAGCAACTGCTTCTTGACTCGCGTCTACAAAAAGGTGACATGGCTAATCTGGGTTAAATAATGTTAAAATTGGTTTTGAAATGAGCTCATCTTTTAATCTCAGATGTGAATTTTGACATTCTTGGGACCAATCCAATTTTACATCCTTTTTTAACAATTTGTTTAGGGGGAGTCTTAATTTTGCATAGTCTTGTATAAATTTTTGGTAAACATTTATTGAGCCTAAAAATCTTTGCAATTCTTTTACATTTCTTGGGGGTAATAATTTTCTAATAGTTTCAATGTTTGTATTATGTGGGGAGTATTTTCCTTGTGTTATTTCATAACCTAAGAATTTGATTTCTTTTTGTGCAAATTGGCATTTAGCTTTATTTCACTTAATGTTTTTCTGCTGACAAATTTTGAAATTTTTTTCTGAATGTCCTATGTGTTCAAGAAAAGTGTTTGAGAAAATTATTATATCATCGAAGTAGTTAAGGGCAAAATTTATTTGGTGTTTATTTAGAATTTGTCGTATTGCTCTTTGGAAGACACTAGGTGTATTTTTCCACCCAAACGGTAATCTTTTCCACTCATACAGTCCAAAATTACTCGTAAATGCTAGTTTTTCAGTGTCACGTTCGTGTATTTCAATATGCCAATAGCCTGAGGTCAAATCTAAAGTGGTGAAATAATTTGCATGAGCTAATTTGTCTAAAAGGTCATCAATTCGGGGAATAGGTTCTGAATCTGTTTTCGTTATAACATTTAATTTCCTGTAATCGATTCATAATATAGTTTTCCCCTCATTTTTTGTATTTGCGAGGGTGACAGGTGCGCTAAATGGAGAACTTGATGGTTTTATAAAACCTGCTTTTAAAAGTTCATCTATTTGTCGTTTAATTTCAGCATTTTCTACTTGGGATGCACGATATGGCCTCTGTGATACTGGTAATTCTGACATTAAAACGATTTTGGGTTTCTAATATAATCTTGGCAACATCGTATTTGGTTCTAGAAAAAATGTGTTCGAAATTTTTGAAAATTTTGTCTAATTGTGTCCAGTCCTCAGGTATTTGTTCTGGTGGCTTTGAGTCCAAAACGTCACCGGGCTCTTTAAACAGAGTGTTCAGCGTACCATCGGGGATACCTGATGTCTCCTTATTATTTAGAGCATCCCATTCATTATTTTTCACACTTTCAAAATTTTCAATTTTGACATTAGATTTGTTCATGCTCTGGTTTTGGTCACAAATCGGTGTGTCACATTTATTAACTAAAACTGTTTCAATACCTTGGTTTACACAATTTCTCTTTTTAACATTTCTAAGAATAAGCTCAAGAGAGTGATCATGTGTAAAATTTTTTCTCTTTTCAAAATTACTTCTTCTACAATTTTTTTTTACATTTTAAGAATTCTTAGTACCATAAAAATTTCTACATTTCTACGCATTCTTATTCACCTTTCTTAATTTTTACATACAATCATCAGTATAATACTTATTTTCATTTTACAAATTTTCACCATAATTTTTAAAATTCTTATTTTGAACATGAAAAGCAATAGGACTTAAAAATTTATAATCATCATACAAATTATCTCATAACCAAATTGATACACTCTTAAATTTTATAAATTTTACATCTAATTTAAATAACTGAATATGTTGTAAACTGAATAATAAATATGGTAACTCACTATCTATTATCAAAATTTCAATTTTTCATTTACACTTAATATTTTTACTGAACATTCTATTAAATTTTGCACAATTACATTACCAACAGTCTGCTTTATTAATTTATTTTTACTATATTTTTCTTTAAAGTTTTTAATAAAATTAAGCAATTTTGAAGATAATAAGGTCACCGTCGACTCACTGTCTAAAAGACATGGAAAAGTTTTGTCACTCACACGAGCTTCGATTATCAGTCATCTTCGGTCATTTGTGTCTTCTGCTCGCCGGTAGCTGTTTTGGTTATTGTTCGAATTCTGATGCCGTTGGTTGAATGCCATGTATCTGTTTTGTCCGGCGTGATTTTGATTTCTTCTATGATGATAAAACCTCTCGTCCATATTGTGAGTCATTGTAGATTGTCCATCGCCGTCGATCATCTGCATCATTTAACTGTCGAAAGGTAGTTCGCTGACTATAAAAAGGTTGCCTCCTTGTTGTTGAATTGAAGTATTCACTTCTCTGCTCACTGATATCCGTCGTCGAATTCTGTAGATGAATCTTCTTTGGTATTGTCAGCCATTGGTATGGTGTCTTTATATCTTGCAAGGAAAGTAAACTCCACATAAGAGGAGGTGAGTCCAAAGTTAGTGTGTCTATAATTTCTTGATCGGCATAATTCAGGGATTTGCTCAATTCTATCTTCGCTTTATAATATGCAAATTAATCGTTATTTGTTTCTAGCTTCAAATTTCTGTATTCATTGACCATTTGTTCCCTACTTTTCGAATAAATTGATATCAATTTCTTTTTGATGTTTTCATATTTTTCTTTGTATAACTGAGTGGCTATGATTGTTTCTTGGACGTCATTCTCAACATAATTCAATATATTTTCCTTTTTCCATGTATAGTTTAGTCCAAACGCATGACATTTTTCTTCTAGCCAAGGGAGACTAATTCTAGCCAAGGGAGAATGTTTTTTATGGCTCTGTTGTCAAATTTCGGAAGCAGCAACTCTTTCGTGTTCTTGTATGTTACTTCCGCCACTGTATTTCTGCATTCGGCACTCACTTTTTTTCCGTTCTCATCTTTTTCAATTTTTCCCTGACTTGTTTCCACTCTATCACGACTGTCTTGCTGTTGCATATAGCTATCTTCTAAGTGCATCTTGACGCGGTTTAGATCAGTCTCAGGATTATTTGTAGCCCAGATTTCTTATTTGCGTTTTTATCCCTTTGAAAATAATGTCCTTAGTCGAAAAGTCACAACAAAATGTCCTTTTTATTCTTCTTTTCCAGAGCGATAATGCATTGGTCTTTGTGTTTCACCCGTGAAGTACATTAACTACCCGTCTACTGACACGGAGCTTGTTTAGCTCCCGTGTTAACATCAATTTTATGCAGTCACTTCCATTGTTAAATCGGGCGAGTGGTAGGCCTTCTGAAGAAATAGTCCAAATTCGTATTAACTCCGACTTTATTGAACTCCGTAAATTGACCACTCTCCAGGTTGATTTCCGCGCTTCGCCATTTTATAATCTACTCGGCCACGACTGCCGCGAGAATCCGCTCTCAATGAGATTCGCACTCAATCTGCCGCCAAAAACTTAATTTTCTCCGAGCTCCTGCTGCAAGGCGCATGTGCAGACCTCATCCTTGGGCATCTGGACCCTCATTAGCGCTGATCGTGCATTCTAAACTTCCCACCGTACACTTCTAAAAATAAATCCTCTCGCCTAGAATTATTCGATTTCCGCTCAAATCGCTTTTAAAAGATGATTTTCCCCACAGCAAAATACGCGCGCTTTGTAAATGGATTGTTAGATTCTTATTATTTTAATCCCCCTTTCCCCGTACTTCTCAACTTATTTTGACAGTTAAGTTTTGGTTTGACATATATATATATATATATATATATATATATATATATATATATATATATATATATATATATATATATATATATATATATATATATATATATGCGTGTGTGCGTTTGTGTGTTCGACCGTTCATTCAACATTCATTTGATTAAGTAACTCACATTCATCTATATATACAGGACTAATAATTAAGACAATTATTTGCTTAAAAAATTCACAATTTCGTAAAAGCCATTTTTTTATTAATGTTTCACGGTTATTTGATTATTTATTAGCATTTTAATGTCGTTAAAATTATATCCTTAAATTAGGAAGTTTTACTTTAGTTTTTTACTTCTACCAGTGATATTCTATTATTTCAATTGTTGAGGCGCTGCTTAATCTGATATATTTCAAAATATTTTAAACGATAGATGTTTCGAAACATTTCACAATTCAAAAAGGATTATATTTGAATCGAATTATTGTTTTGGAAAAATCAGATGGAATTGAATTATCTTAAATTTCCTCTTAGAAAAATGATCAAGCGAATATCTTATAAGTTGTGTGCGATATAGTTCCTTGCATTAGGTCGAAGTCTTTATGCTAGGAATACCTTATAAAAATGTTTATGTTGTACATGTTTGTGCTACTCTTACCTCTCTTTCTGTCTCATTGTATTCACGCATTGTATTTGTTTATTTATTAATTTTGAGAAAAGAAAATTTACAAACATCAGTTAACTAGCAATCGAAATTGGCAGCAAAATATACACCCGCTTGTAATGTAATATATATATATATATATATATATATATATATATATATATATATATATATATATATATATATATATATATATATATATATATATATATATATATATATATATATATATATGAAGTTCATTCGGCACCACAACCAGATGGCGGCACCTAACGGTGCAAAGTACTTAACTGTAACTGTTTTAAACACAACGAGCCAAGAAAGACGGAGATGACGTTTGGACTAGAAGCGACCAGCACGAAACGACGTGAAAAGCCGTTATAACGCGGCAGTAATGATGTTATTCGATTTATTTAATGTAATATGATGACTGACGGATTTTTTTTCCTTCATGCAATTTGCATTTGGTATCGTCATATATTAAATGTTGTGTTTTGTTAGTCTTTGCGTTTTGTCCGCTAACTAAACACACCCACCTCTCCTTTACAAACACACACACACACACACAGAGTGAGATATACACTGCTGGCCACTGTAAATGCAACACCCTGAAGGAAACATGCAAATAACATGAAATTTACAACATGCATTAGCGGAGGTGAGATATGCAAATGATTAGAATTTCAGCGCAGACGCACATCACGCCCGCCTGTGGCAACACTTCAAAGCGCTATTTAAGGGTTGGAGATTTCGACGATTTCAAGTTCGGCAATTGTGTTTTCTTGTGGTTTTTTCAAAAAAAACGATCAATTATGCCTCGTCGAAAACAGCGATCATCTTTCGATCAAGTATTCGAGTTCGACAGAGGAAGGATAGTGGCCTACCGAGATTGTGGATTATCTTTCAGGGAAATCGGTAGTCGTGTTGGACGAAACCAAACAACTGTAATGTGGATATGTGATCGTTGGATGCAGGAGGGTACGACGGACCGGCGTGTTCGATCGCATCCACCTCAGCGCACCACTTCACGTGATGACAGGCAAATTGTGCGCATGGCAGTGACGGATCGCTCAGTCACATCACGAACCATAGCACAGCACATGCAGTCTGTAACGCATCATCAAGTGTCTGCGCGTACCATTCGACGCCGTTTACAGCAGAGTGGTCTGTCCGCAAGACGTCCATTGCTTTGTCTACCCTTGACGCAGCACCACAGACGTCTCCGCCGCCAATGGTGCAATGGCAGAAGGATGTGGACGGCAGAATGGAATGAAATTGTCTTTACTGACGAGTCACGCTTCTGTCTGCAACACCACGATGGTCGCATTCGAGTCTGGAGACACCGTTAAGAGAGGATGCTGAACTGCTGCGTTATGCACCGCCACACTGGTCCTGCACCGGGTATTATGGTATGGGGCGGTATTGGATATCACTCTCGCACACCTCTAGTACGCATTGCCGGTACTTTAAACAGCCAGCGCTACATCTCCGAGGTGTTGGAGCCAGTTGTCCTTCCTTACCTTCAGAGCTTGCCCACAGCGATATTTCAACAGGATAATGCGCGACCACACGTGGCACGCATTGTCCAACGGTTCTTCGTCAATCGCCAGATTGAATAGCTTCCCTGGCCGCCTCGGTCTCCGGATCATTATATATGTATATATATATATATATATATATATATTCTCCTGGTCTTGGTTGCATTCATCTTTAATTCCAGATTTACGGAAAACATTTTCGAAAATTATATGCACTTAACCAAAAGTCACGTATCTGAAATATGCATATATCGGGAAAATGCACGCAGCAGAATTTCAAAGAAATGTGCCTTTTTATCAGTAGAATATATCTGAAATTGGTAAGGCATGTCATTGCCAGATGGCAAATACCCACCACTTTCAATCTTTACTACCTGTTGAATAGAGCTATTCTAGTAAAGTTTCCCCATATAAAAATTAAATTTTCCAACTAATGTGTTAAAATATTTACATTTCTGTTTTCCTGAAAGGGATTAAAAAGGCTATTGTTTCTAATTATGTTTTTCTACAGTAGTTCTAGGTATGCGTCCTTACAGCAGTTAAAATACACGACTAAATAAAGAAAAAAATTTCATACACAATCAACTGTACATTATATAAGGAAATTTCCCCAAAAATGTAAAGCTATATAAAGAAAATTTTAAGAGTAATTTTTAAAACTATATCCTCAATGCACCATATGACCACTCGCATAAATCTTGTATTAATGAATTTACGAATAAACCTCATGAGGTCCCTGTGAGATGGTTGGATTAATCTATTATGTTTCAAAATGTAATTTCAAGCTTCTGCCATACTGGTGAATTTAGATAATTTAATTGCTGAAACACAATAAATGACTATAACTAGGATCAACGAAACATTATTTGAAAACCAAATTATATTTAATTATCGAAATTTCTTTCAAAATATTTCAAAGATGCTTTTGTAAACACTCTCAGAATAAACAGTTTTCAAAGTTAAAAACAATGTCAATTCTATGTTTACCATCAGAATACTCTAATTCATATTTGCCTGGTAAGTGTTTGCTCAAACATTCTCGAAGTAAGCAGACCGAAATACTCTATCGTTTTAATTTTACATCTTCTTTAAAAGAGGATTACATTTTTTTCTTTATTTTCGCAAGCGAGTCTCAAAACTTGGATTATAAAACCTTTTGTAGGCGGTAGAAAAGAAGAAATTCAGCAGCATTATAATTTCCAGGAAAGTTTGAAACCGAAGTTACAAATTCTTTTCAACTGCACTTTTAAAGAATTATGATGTACACCTCAGTAGATTGATTTTTTTTTCGTTTGGCGAGGGAATAAGTAGAATTTACGCAGTTTAAATCCTAGCTCAAAAAGGGGATTTCTTCAAAAGATTGAAATATTTTGGATGAAGACATGCTACGGATTTTAAATTCATGTTCTTGCAGTATTTACAACTTACAGATAAATGGGCATAAATAAAAAACTCTCAAGATTTCATCGCGTGATAACATAACCCTCCCATCCATATTTATTTATTTATTTATTTATTTATTTATAAAGTGAAAGGAAGACATAGAGAAATATAAATGCGTATAGATATATATAAGGGTTACATGTGTATAATAAAAACTATAACACTCTCCCAGAATTTATGAAAATTTGAACCATAGTACACAGGATAAATAAATATTATTTGCATGCGTTATGGCATCTTTTACTGGGACTTGCATGAAATAAGTACATTCGTCTCCTGCCGCAACATAATTCCGTGCATCACAGCTTTAAACAAACTGCATTATATCGGCTTTAAGGAGAGATAAGTAGTTTGTAAAAGTATTACTGAAAATAAACAGTTTGAAGCTTCGTTTTAAATTATATCTAAAGCATCTTTAAAATAAAAGATAGCTCAAATAATCTCCATGATATCTGAACTAAAACATCAGACTATGGAAGATGTAGAAACAATGTAAAAATGTTAACTAAACATATCTTACCTCAAAAATAAATAAATAAATAAATAAATAAATAAATATATATATATATATATATATATATATATATATATATATATATATATATATAAAACTAAAAATAAATAATCCAACTGAGCTAGGTAATTATAAGAAGAATGCAGACAAAAAGCAAACAGAAATCAAGCACTCAGGGTTCCACGCACCAGAGGCAAGATTCTGTAGTAGTGCCGTAACTGAACCAGAAATTGAGAAACATTTAGTCAAAAGAAAATGAAAATACACGGACAACTTACAGTAAGGGCTGAACGCATCATACATGGAAGTACACATACGATCCTAATGAAAAGCCAAAGATGCATACATACCCTAATTCCGTAGGTGGCGGTTATGGTGAAACAGCAGCCAATTTTACCCTAGTAGTTACGTCACTGTAGCAAAACCACAGCGCCACACCCCTTTGAAGTTTAAACAAATGAAAATAGAAACCCTATTCTAAACGTCTTTAAAATATACCTGAGTCTAAATGCCATTTTTTAGAACTTTTAAATTGCCGAAATTTTTAGGGAAATTGTTCTTACTTAGGTTTTCCTTGAAAATGCTACATGCCTCCAAAAAATATTCAGCGTTGTTACATATGTTTTTTATTCTGTATAGTTGTGAGTAAAAGATATTATAATAAATTTTATAGTTGAAGTTGGCATGGAAATTGGTAAATGTGATAACCTCAAAGTTAAAATCTAATCTATTATCATATATCCCAATTTTTAATTGGGAATAAGAAGGCTCATTGGTATAATAGTAATAAAAATATTTTATTTCAATTATGAGTTTACTTTATAGACTATATCCATACATGACTCATTTAATTTTAATGCGAAAAATGCTGTGCTCAAATATATCCCAATACGATTCTGTAGAGTTTTTAGTTCAAAACGTTTCACCGTTATGGGTTTATTCAATCTCGTCATGTATCATTCCTCGGTGCCGCTATTATACATGAAAGATACAATTCTACAAAGGAAAAATTGGGTTTTTCAGGGGCTCACACAGGCTCAAGTTTCTGTTTACGACATTTTTTGTGTTATATATTGATGTCTAGGTGAATAATATTTGAGATATCAAAGGATCCATTTGTCAGGAAGTACTATTTGTTATCACGTACAAGAAAATTCCATGCAGCGGGCTTTGCACCCTCCGTTCGGGATATTGAGGGGCGTCACCTCTTTCAATACATAGGTATAGCATTGTCATGATATCGCAATATTAGATGATATCTTAAAAGAAGTTTTTTTACATAATTTATTGTTTATGTTCACCAGCATTAAGATATCACGAATAATTACACGATAAAAAGAACTTTTTTATGTACCATGTTATTAAATTTTCTGTTGAATCATATAAGCTTGACAATTCTATGTATTAATAAATACTTTTTAGAAATGTTTTGATGAATTATACCATCAACTTGAAAGAAAATGAAGTTAATTGGAAGTTAACTTGTGCTTAACTTTTCATTTCCGTCCCGGCGATAGATGGCTGCACCAGTCTACAAAACAAAATTAACTGAAAATGAATTCGATTCTGCTTAAAGATCACTAAAAGTATTTAAAAAATGCATTGTCATCGTGTTCTGAGCTATTCTAAAAGTTTCAAATGTCTAGCTAGTCGGGAAGTTAGTAAAAAATTGATTGCAAGATTTGTACTGGACAAAGACACACACAAACAAACAAGAATGCGAGTTAATAAAAACATGGTAAAAATAAAAATCTTCTACTCATGCAAAATAATCCGCATGTGGAAAGCAGAGTGTTAAGAAGTAAACAATATTTATCTAGATATGCATGAGATTAGAATATCAACATCAGAGTCTAATCTTCAACCATCGAAAACAACTGAACAAAATGCCTTTACAGCTCCAAAATGGGTTAGCCTTTTTATCTATGATAGAATGTGCGGCCATTGAAACTAATGCCTATTTTGTGAGTTCAATTCGTTCAGGAAATGTCTAATCACAGGCTTTTGTAGTCCTTAGTCTATGATCCATATCAAATGTTACTTAGGCTTGCATAGCGTTTAACTAAAAATACCTCTTTTTAAGTACAAAGAGAGAGTACCAAGTATGCGTACATAAATTGTGACTGTAAAGAGAGTAAGAACACATAATGAAGAAAACTGCCTGATACATATTAAAAAGAGGTTTGGCGGATGGGGTAAGACGTGTTTTATTCGTCGTTGCGGTTAACATCAAATATCCGTTAGAAAATAATCGAAGAACCATTGCATTCAGAACTTGCTAAATTCTACTATATCTAAAGGCAACGACTGACTAGCAATGTAACGTTATAATGTATAGCTCGAGGCAAGAATCACATTACAAGTGTACCTATGTTTACTCGCCAATGCTCATTTTGAATGCTCGGCTCAAAAGCTGCTCCATTCCAGTTAGTTCAGAATGACTTACATTGAATTGTAATGTAACAATCAATGGAATTTGTGGAAAAAAAAAACGATAATCAACTGAAGCATGATTGCTCGACTTCAGCGGCTCGGCTTGTCGCTCGCTTTCAGGCACTGACTACTGAATGTTGGTGTTACATTGCATTACATTACAGAGTTTTCTCGCAAGTCAGTCACCATCTTTAGAGGTAGTCTGAGAGAGATAATTTGAAGTCATGTTATATCACTTCTTTTAAGAGTACAATCTGCTAGATAATGCTACAACGCACGTGGTACGTATTTCTTGAGTTATAGAGGTTTTCTACTCTTACCCACTCTCTATGTTTCAAAATGTATGCTCTATAGAGATATACAGGGTGTCCATAATTAAACTTGCCTACTTTAAAGTTGTCTACAGTCGAAACTTTTGTTCAGAACTTTTGTGTAGGACATATTGAAAAGATGGGAATTTGTTTGAGCGAATAAAAAAAAAAAAGTTCAAATTTTCACCACCAGAGGTCGTTTTTTGATGAATTACACATTTAGACAACATTTGCTATAGTTAAAATAAATTATTACAACAAGACATGTTCAACATGACGGCCATCATTTTCAGCTACCATTTGAAATCGTAAGATAGCATGTTCTACAGTTGACCGCAATGCGTCCGGGGAAATGCTGAGAACATGTGAATGCTGTCTTTCAGATCAGGTATAGTGCTTGGTTTATCAAGACTGACTAGATTTTCAAACTCCAAAATTTTTGTAGAGCAACCAGTGCTGAATTATCGTTTCGGTAAAACAGTTTTACTAACAAACCACGATCTGGCAATCGTAACGATGACATTCTGATTAGCAATAGCAAGCACGCTGAAAACAAACTCTCCATGAAAGTTTCTAGGTTTTATAACAGCTTCTGCTCAACGTCAAAAAAATTAATTTGCATATTCGTTTCTTCTTCGTTCCTTGAAATCTTTTGTCCGAAAATTAGTTATCAAACAAGTTTCCGATCGACATTTCAACCACTTTAAAGATTGAAAAATTTAATGAGTATGAGTTGTTAGGGGACCTATGGATAAAAAGATCATAAAATCTTAAGTAGAGAACCCATTATAAATGTGTAGCCCCACTGGTGGTGAAATTTTGAACTAATATTTTTATTCGCTCAAACAAATTCCCATCCCTTCAATAGGTCCTACACAAAATTTCATAACTTTCTAAACAAATAGTTTCAACTGTAGACAACTTTAAAGTATGGAAGTTTAATTATGAGCAGCCTGTATATAGATTATACGGAACATGTAAACCATGGACAGCGACTATAATGATTTAGTTTTAAAGAAGAAATACGAAAACTATGGTATTTAATTAATTCTGTCCAAATATAATTTTTACTGGCTGGTCGACTGTTATCCTAACCTAAATTGGTCTCGATGGTAAATTTTTACGCTTTGTCAATCGTTGAGGCAATGTAATAAAAAGTGTAGAAAATTGCAAATTTCGTAGTTCAAATACTAATGATGATTTTTTTAAACTTTAATTTTTTAATTAAATTAACTTCAGTTTATGTAAATAAAGCTGATAATTTTTTTGAATTAAGCAAATAATGTTATATTTGATGTTACATAAAAAACAGTTTTACCTATTAACTGATCCACTTATGGCCTTTAACAAATTCCCAAATGATGTGTATTAATTTAAAGAAAAAATAATTTATGAAATAAGTTTTATATGATAAAATTATAAACTATATGAATGCGCCCACTCTCAATTATGTTACACCGAGTGGAGTAAATTACCTTTCAAATGGAAATATAAGTGTGAAATAATAATATTGAATAAGAGACAAATAAACCTACGTATTTTATCTAAAGGTTATCTATTAATTTTAAGTATAACTGAGTAACTACCTCTTTATATTAAATAGTTAAAAATTTTGACTAGTCAATCAAAAAACTACATTAATTTAGAATACATTGCCTTAAGTATTTCGAGAATAGAAATTTTATTAATTCATGAAACCTTGTTATTTAGTTTTCAATCACAAAAATATGTTTGATAAAAATTCTTAATTAATTAATTTGTAACTTTATGTATATCTTAGGAATTAAAAATTGTCTGAAAGAACATTTACAAAACAATTCTCCAAGGCTGATATCTCCAGATGGATATTCTCTCAGGTCTGTTTTAATTCCTTTCTCTTGGAAACTGTTTTACAAACTTTCAGAGTGTTTCTTGTTTGTTTAATCCCTTTTATTTTTTTTTAATATTTCTTCTTACATACATTTTTCTAAAATGAGACGAATGGAGACTGAAAAATAGTAATTGCTTTTCTCAAATGTAAAAGGACTTTCCTGGATTCGCAAGGAGAAATATATGTTCTTTAAATTATACACTTCGTTTTTATCAAGCTACTTTAATAAGGAATACTTTTTGATGTGATGTTTGATAAGCTACTCTGTATTTGTTCTTTGTATTAAGTAATCATAATGTATTCTTTCGGGGCATTTCCAAGATACTGTAAAATATATCTTTCTTATAAAATTTTTCTTATTTAAGTAATAATCCTAGGAATTATATTTTGAATACCTTTATCCAAAAAAATTCAGATTTCTATTCCTAACATCTTTTTTTATAATCATAATGTTTGAAATTACCTGGAAAAACGATTTTATAAAAGACTATGATTAATAGTGGACATCGAGGATTCTTAATTGGGATATTAATTGTCATAAAGTAGTATGCAAACGTAAATTTATGGAAATGATGAACTATGATCATGTCGAACATGTGTATAGCCCCTTTCTAGCATTTTAAGCAGGAAATATCTGTACGTCAGAGATAAACTATCATATGTGCAAAATTCAAGTTTTTCAGGAGACCTGTTTAGGACACCTATGTGATGGTTTACCTCTCATCAGGGCTTACATATGCCATAGTTTATAAGTCCATATTTAACCCACCATCTTATTTTGCATGTATGACGGTTTTTCTCAAAGAAGCTCCATCGAAAAGGAATCTATAGAGAAAATTATAGCTCACTTCTACCCAGACTTGGGTGTATATAATTTGAAGTGGCACTCTAAATGAATTTGATACAAACACAGTTTACACATGAAACAATGTTTATTGAATATTCTTGCACATGTAGGCATTGCTTTTACAAAAAAGTTTCATACGTACTACTTGTACAGATATATAAATACAGCTTTCAAGAACAATATATTTTTCAATACTCGTAAGTCAACCAGCAATTCTGCCACGTAAACTTTGCCCTCCCCCCCTAAGCACTAGCGCAGGACAACACCTGCAGCCACTTACCCCGTAGCTTCCTCTCGCTTATGTATCAACCTTAACAACCCTTTTTATTAATGACGCTGCATGGTATTTATACTAAGCGCGTATGCCGAAATTAGCATATCTCAAGCAGCTACTTTAATTCATTCACTCAAAAGTTCGATTCTTGTGTATCGAATCCTGTGTATACCTTACACTGGCCTCCTCGAAAAAAAATTAGGTAACTGAGGTCTGAACGGCTCCAGTTAAATAATTGAAAACGCGTGCAGGTCTGACTTTTTACATAATGGGTGGCAAAGCCAAAAAAACCTTCCACACGTTGTGTGAGGGAAAAACGCCACTTCCATTTTACAAAACTAACCCCGAAGGGTCCAGGTGACACCATCAAACAGTGGATTTGCAGAGTTGCGGATACTGGGCTGGCCACCTACGCCTAAAAAAACTTATTTTAGTTAAAAGTGTCAACACAATTGCACAGCATGACATTTCTTGACTGTTTGTAGCTGCTCTTCCCCAATTCATAATGCACATGTGTTATGTTTTTTGAAGTTAGTATGTTAGTTAGTTAATTATTATATTATGCAGTATGTATTTTTTTCTATTCCTTACATGTCCCCTTCAAAAATTTATAAAACAACAGTATGCCGTGTTTTTTTTTCAGTGGCTCACCCCTTCCCCTCAAAATGTTTACACAGTATATACAATTGGGAACTTCAAACCAATTTGGTTCGGTTTTATTAAAGGGTGGGAGTTAAAATAAGAGAATTGATACAAGACTTGTTCATGAAAGCGGCAACTTCCCTGCACCAGTCTGTCCATTCCGTGGAACCGCTCTTGATGGTTGCAGTCCTAGTAAAGGGATTCGTTGATCGTGTGGGCATCCTTCGTGCAGCAGGGCGTTGGTCCTGAGGCGCTAGTCCGGCTTGACGATGGACAGGAGGTCTCTTGGTAGGAGACCAACCTTGCTGGGTTGCTGATATCTTGCGTTTCCTGTACTTATGCAAAGGAGCTTTAAAATTGTCATCTATCCTTTTCATAACCTTCTGCACCTTATCAGCGACACATTCATCCTTTGATGGAGGTTTTGCAGTACACACTTTACTTTTCTTCGTGCATTTGCTTGTATCGGTATTAGCTTTTAATGCAGATTATATATTTTCAAACTTATACGCCGCAACTATGTGTTCAGTTACTGGCTTTATCTCGCCATTTATGATGCGTTTACAATTTAGTTCGCGCTTGTTTCATGTTTTTCAACAACCTGACTCTGTTTTTGGTATTGGTGCTTATACGACTTCTTGCTTACCGTCTTAATTACTTCAGTATTAGCAGTTTTAATGCTGGAGCCTGAAGGCGCTTTTTCACATTTTTTATCCCCCTTAACTTTAGTTTTATCCTCTTTTGACGAAAAAGTCTCTTTAAAACGTCCTTCTTCAGAATCGCTTTCATTTAAATTCTTTAACACTTCTTCAGTTTTAGGAAGATTATGCTTTTCGTACTGGTGCGTTTTAATGCAAATTTAAGTCTATAACTTCCGAAGCATCAGCTAAACTACTTACAGTATAACTCTGTGCCAACTTTTCATCCTGATTCTCAGTCTGGTTTCCATGTACTTTATTTAAAACCATAGTATCAACCTGGCCTACACAATCCCCATTCGGCTGCGAACTTGAAATAATATCATCATTACCTAGCGAGTTCCTAATATCGTTTAAAGAATTTTTACTGTCGTCAACTAATAAATATTCACTAACTTCCGTAACGCATACTTCGTCATCTACTAAATATCCTTCATTAACAGATGTGTTAATATCATCTAAAATATCAGGTATAGCATTAATGGAAGTATCAGATGATTTATTTTCTAAACCACTAACATTAGTATCGGCACTATTTTCAGGAATTTGTACTGGAATTACCGCAGTATTCCAGCTAGGCTCACTTTCATTATAAGCCACAAAAATACCGCGACTTTCACTATTCTCAAAATAATGATTACTGCTCGGACAAGTTAATACATTTGACCACACAGTTTTAACAGGTTGAACCATATCACGTGAATCAACTTGTCAGTGCACTTAAGGTCCTTGCATATTATTTACTTTAAGTGCACTAATTTCATTGTAACGCCGTGAGATTCTATTATTTCGCCCGCGATACTGGTTTCGCTGCTGGTTTGAAACTCGAGAAAAATTTTGACGGGGGTGTATAAAACTTCTCGTACCTGGGTGAGGGTAGGGGGTAGCGAAGAAATGCCTATTGTCAGCTTTAGCTAAAGCTTGAAGGAGGGTAACCTTGCTTAAAATATTCTGATTGTCTAAAAAATCTTGAACACTTGGCTTCAAACGTTGGATAACTATTTTTAAGATTACCGCTTCCGTCACCCCTTCTAGATATTCCTCACATTTGGAAATCTTTTCCATAGCAAAATCTAACGCAGACTCACTTTCACGTTTCCTTAGCGAATAAATTTCCGCTTCAATTTCACTTTGATTAAAGGTCTTTGGAAAAACGCTAAGAAACTATTGCTTGAATGACAAATAGTCAAAAATCAGATTACTGCTTTGCATACACGTGTACCACTGATATACACTACCTCTTAAAGCGGCTAGAGCAATTTTAAGTTTCTCCCCCTCTGGGGTGCATTGTTCCTGAAAGTAATGCTCAATTTTCTTTAGGAATTGGCTTGAGGGGCCGCCATTGAAGGTGGCTTCGAATGGCGCAAAATGCTGAACCATAATTACCCGAGGAAAATTTCCAGCAGGGTTTTGTTCTACAACACTCATTTTCAAATAGTATATAAGTACTTGCAACAATTTTATCAATATAAGTGCACAGTACACAGTTTAACTTCAATTTTGTTGTTCGTTATAAATGTAACGATAACAACCAGGGTATATATAAACTTTCGGGCGCCAGTATAGAGTAAATAGCTAAGGTGCACTCTAAATGAATTTGATACAAACACAGTTTATACATGAAACAATGTTTATTGAATATTCTTGCACACGTAGGCTTTGCTTTTAACAACAAGATTCATACGTACTACTTGTACAGATATATAAATACAGCTTTCAAGAACAATATATTTTTCAATACTCACGAACAGTAAGTCAACCAGCAATTCTGCCACCTAAACTTTGGCCCCCGTAAGCACTAGCGCAGGATAACACATGGAGCGACTTACCCCGTAGCTTCCTCTCGTTTATCTATCAACCTTAACAACCTTCTTCAATCTTAACAACCCTTTTTATTAATGACGCTGCATGGTATTTATACTAAGTGCGTATGCCGAAATTAGCATACCTCAAGCAGCTTCTTTAATTCATTCACTCAAAAGTTTGATTCTTGTGTATCGAATCTTGTGTATACCTTACAAATCACTTGAATAAAAATATCGAAAATGAAAATAATTCACTTATGCTAGTTTACCTCTGACATAAAGATATATGCTAAGGCAATGCATAATTCCTAACATCATTTTTTTAAATCATAGTGTTTGAAATTACCTGGAAAAACGGTTTTATAAAAGAGTACAATTAATAACGGACTTCCAGGATTCATGATTGGGATATCAAATGTCATAAAGTAGTATGTAAACGTAACTTTTTGTAAATAACTAAATATGATCATGTCAAGCATGTGAACAGCCCCTTTCTAGCAATTTAGGCTGGGAATATATGCTAAGGAAATACATAATTCCTAACATCATTTTTTAAAAAATCATAATGTTTGAAATTACCTGGAAAATGGTTTTATAAAAGAGTACTATTAATAACGGACATCCAAGATTCATGATTGGGATATTAACTGTCATAAAGTAGTATGTAAACGTAAATTTATATAAATGACGAAATATGATCATGTCAAACATGTGAACAGCCCCTTTCTAGCATTTTAAGCAGGGAATACATGCTAAGACAATGGAGACATTTTTCTCTATTTAATATTTGTATGTCAAGGATTATAGTAAAAATTGACTCTTTAGTCCTTTTTACTAAAGATCTTAAAATTATTCAATATTTTTTTCAAACGTCTGAAACCATTATATACTCTTTGTTAAGCATGTACAATTGTCTCCAGATAGTTTTAGAACCTAACAATCAACTTTTCTGGTTGTTATAACTAACCCGAACGTTATAATCAATTTCCTTTGGTCTGTAATATATTTCCATAAAGTTACCAACATAAGATAAATTATTATAAATGGCAGTTTACATACGCGAATGCATAGAAAGGTAGTACGATCTTAGAAATTTGAGATTAAGATAGGAGTGGTTAGAGAAGAGTTTGCAATATTGATTAAGAATGAATGTTTTATAAGCTTTATTCCCAAAAAATATTATTTAAACTCAAATTATTAAGATTTACTCTATTTATTAAGATTAATATATATAGAAAGGATTCAAATTTATAGCTTCAGATTTCTTTATCTAGGGAAAAATAATTTTCACCAGTTGCAGATTTTGTCCTAATGTTTTAGTTCCTCTCAAAGTTATTAAAATTTGTGACATGTTTTTCACTCACGAAAAATTAATGAATTTCGAAAAGCAATTTGTAAGTTTTACAGCAAAAAACTGTAAAGTTTATAATATCTGTCATGAATATTCATTTGCAGTCATTCTGATTAAATAAAATGTATAGCTACACAAGTTCACTTATAAATTTTACAAATTGCTTTAAAAGCTTCAAGCTCTATTTACATGAAATTAATAATGTAATGGGTATTAAGTCACTTTTTCTTGATTTGTTCACATGTGTATCTTTTGAATATTGAAAAGTAATTTTCAAATAAATTTAATTTCTGCCACAGTAAGTGTACTTTTTGTAAATTCTTTAACTGCCTGCGTTTTGTAAAATATTTAACTGTTACTTTTTGTAAAATCTTATAACTGTTACATTTTGTAACGTTTTTAACTGCCTTGTTCAAATATATATTATGTATTTTCTGATAAACGAAGACACCGATTTTGTGAAAAAAAAAATTTTGTTGGTAGTTTTTAGTTCATATTTGATGGAAATATAAATATTCTAAATTCTTTTAGACGTTAAGAATCAAATAAAAGTTTAGTTCTTTCAAACAGTCATAAGTTTAAAAAGCAACAAAACAGTTCTTTAAATTATGTTTCCTCATTGGAACCAAAATTATATATTTCTTTTTGTAATAAAGGATACATAATCAGTGCAAAGTACTGAAAGCAATCTCCTGAGTAGGTCCAAGTTTCTAAACGCTAAATGATAACGGTTTTTAGAAGAAATAACAATATCGCTCAGTGTTTAATTCAGTTTTGATGAAATATAAATATTCTAAATTCTTTTACGCGTTAGGAATAAAATAAAATTTTCATTCATTGAAACAGACATGAATTTTAAAAGTAATAAAACATTGAATCAGTCCTTTAAATTATGTTTTCTTATTGGGATCAACGGGAAATATTTGTTTTTATAATAAATTATGCATAATTAGTGCAAAGCACTAAAAACAAACTGCTAAGTACGTCATTTTTCTAATCGCTAAATGATAACTGTTTCTTTAAGAAACAACTATATCACTTAGTTTTTAATTCAGTTGTGATGAAATATAAATATTCTACACTCATTTACACATTAAGAATCAATTAAAATTTCAGTTCGTTGAAAAGACAATTGTAAAAAGTAATAAAACAGTTATTTAAATTACGTTTTCTTATTGGATTCAAAAGGAACTCGTTATTTTTGTAATAAATTATACATAAGTAGTGCAAAGTACTAAAAACAAACTGCAAAGTACGTCCAAATTTCTAATAGCTAAATGATAACTTTTTCCCGAAGAAACAACTATATCACTTAATGATTAAAAAAGTGTTCTTAATGATACAGCCGTGATGCGGTTCTGTAAGCCAGACAGAAAAACTGTGCGAGAAACAAGTTACTTAGTCACAAACTAAAGTTATTGTAACATTTTTATGGTAATGATGAAAGTAATCTCATATTAACGACTTGGGAGGTTTGATATTAGGTGGAAAACCACAATTACTTTCAGCTGAGCATTAAAAGAAGGGTTATCTGGTAATTACGAACGGATTTCTGATTCGTTACATGCGTGTTTGAAAGAACTTCGACATCTCTGATTACAGTTTGAGTGAAAGTTAAAAAAGTCATCTCAAAACTTTGCATCCATTAAAAATCTTGTAACGCGGATACTGATCAATCACATGCATGATTTAAGGCAATTTAATGAATGTTATTTTTGTCGGATTTATTTCCTTCTGTTCGATTTTGTAAGTTTCAGTAAGCATGTGTTATTAGTAATTGCAGCAACAGAAATAGTAGAGAAAAAATAAAACAGCATTTTCGAGGTTTTCTAGAATAGTAAGTTCAATGTGAATGTACCTTCAAAAATATAAAAGAGAAATTGCATCTCAAACAGAATGCGTTATCGAAGTTTAATAAAGTTATTTGAACTATTAAGCAAATATTTCCATAATTAAATTAATACTTAATTAACAGTTGAGCCTTTTTCTCTGCGACCGGTGAAATAACGTGAATTGATGGTATTTTCTTCTCATTTTGTGTTTGAATTAATCACAACTATCTGGAAAGAAAAATATTCGAACTTTAAAAGCACTTTTTAACTCGCGCCTAGACGGAGTCTTACGTAAAAGACTATGATACCTTGAAGGATATAAAATTTTGATTGGGGGAAAAATTCAAAGAAGAAAGCAAACGTGTGCGATTATATCCCAGTTTCATAATCCTGACACAGTCAAAATGCCTTATGAATATAGTTCAAGATATAAACTAAAAATTTAATTCACTCATAGCATATTTGTAAATAATGTATTTCACTTTGTTTATCTGCGATTTATATCTAATGTTTATAGTCAAATATAGAAGAGTAGCATTGTATATACATTTGATTCAACAGTCTTTTTTATCTAGCTTTAAAGTTACTTCACTTTTCATCCCAGATACATTATTTTGTTCTTTCTTTCGTGAGTTATCTGTTATACTTAGTTCATTTATTTCTTCTTTATCTGATACACTTTGTGATTTGAAATTGACATACCTATGAATCTCGATTTATAAAACACCTGTGTTAAAAAATTGAACAAAAAACGAGTTTGAGACATCTCAATAGATTTTTTAGCACTGACAGTTTCTTTTCCAAAAGTAAAACCACTGGCCATTAATCTGCCAAGGCAAGTTAAAGTTCTAACACTCTCTAAAACTCACATCTTATTTTGAACCTTTCCATTAATCATTAAAATAACATCAAAATCTTCGAAAACAATTACATTATCGCTTACTTTAAAAAAGATATCTAACACGAAAACCAACCGAAGACAAGTAAAAGGAAATAAATGTAAGTTATTCACGCAGTAGGGTCCAGTGACGGTATTGTGAAGTATTCTGAATATTGGTGAACCATATTATTAATAAATAATTAACCAAATGATATGAAAAAAGAAAACTATAAAACGACTAAGCGTTATTGATTAAATTCATTATTTATTCTTCACCTCTTAAATTGCGCTAATACGGTGCTAAATTACTTCTTTTATTTGAAATTTTGGCGAACTAAAAAAGGTAGGAAAGCAGATCTCTCGACGAGATAACAATAGCTCCTTAGAGCCTTAGAGCAAAAAAAAAAAGTTTTGAAAGGGTGCTCTAGGTCAAATGAAAAAATGCTCAAGAAACAAGTTACTCAATTACAAATGAAATTTATTGTAGCATTGTTGAAAAGGAGGTAAGTGCCTAGCTAGTTTGGTTTACTTCTGAGCTAGGCACGTACCTCCTTTACCACGCTATTAGCCTTGGAACAAACCCTTGTATCAGTGAAAAAATACTTTTCGGAAATTTTGGCACTTACCTCCTTTTCATCGGCATCGCCTCAATTATTGGACATTATAGTTATGTGAAAAAAACGCAGGATATTTCGTGTGGGTGAAGTTCATCATGGATATCTATCTTCAACAGTTTTAGCTTAAAATCTTGGTAATGTGGCTTTCGTAGCTGTGTAAGTTTACTCCATAAAGCCTTGTCTACATTGCGTCCGTCGGTACCAGCGCTACTCACATCAAACTAATTTCAACCAATCTCAGACAATCTCAGACATTCAACCAATCTCATCCGAAATTTAATATCGATGCTCCTCGAGTTTTTATCCTACAAAGAATATATTTACATCATCTGGAAGCTGAAAGCTTTCTTATTTATATAAACCTCATTTCAAGTCTCTATCTTAAAATTTCGATTTTTAATTGAATTTTAAAGCTGATAATTCAACAGTGATGAAAAACTCTTCGCATAAGGGTCATAACAGTAAATGGGTGGAAGCTGTTACGTTGCCCGAGAATCACCCCTATGTATCTCGCTATTAGCTCTAACAGTTTCCTTTTAAGCCCTATTAAGCCTATTTGCGAGTAAGCCTTATTAGGGGTCGAAGGCCCCGTACGAAAAGCGAGCGTAGAGAGCCTAGGGGTGAAGCCCCTAGTATTAGAAAAAGAAATTTTCTTTCTTTATACATATAAAGTACATATCTTTAAATATGTCATATATAAAAATGGAAATTGTAAATCTATAAAGAATTTTCAAATTAGCGGTTTAGAATGTTATATGATTAACTACTGATTAACTGCTAATTTGAGTTTGCGTGCAGCACTACTTTTAAATTATCAATAGGAAACTGATAAAACTACCCTTAAATGTATATTCCATGGTAATCTACATTTTAAAATCAGAAAAATGTGCAATTCTGGAATACTTTTTTTTTATGTGGGAAAATTATGCAGATAATTGTGATAAAATCTGCAGTTTTCCAATTACAGGTAAATAGTATAGTATATTCTGACCATTAATTATTTTCTGAAGGCATGTATCTTACTTTTATGATGCGCGCAGCACTTTATTATTTTTAATTACCAGTTAATCATATAAAATTCTATACCGCTAATTTGAAAATTACTTATACATTTATAATTTCCATTTTTAAATATGACATATTTAAAGGTATGTAATTTTTAAGAGTAAAGAAGGACAATTTCTTTTTCTAATATTATTTGAGTTTTTGTGGTTAGAATGAGACCATATTTATAGTCATTTCGTCGAGCTTCAAGGTCATGTTCCCCTTCAAAAGATTTAGCTTCGAAGAATGGTAATGTGGCTTTCGTGGCTAAGTAAGTTTATCCCATAAAGCCTTGTTTACATTGTGTCCATTAGTAGCAGCGTTACTCACATCAAACTATTTACATCCAATCTCAGACATTAACAATATTATTTGGAGGTCTATGATTGGTTAAAAAAAATTTCGACACTAGTAACGCGGACACTGACGGGCGCAATGTGTCCAAGGCCTCACTATGTATGTATACAAGTATGGTTTTATTTCATGTCCTATATTGCAAATTATATAAGAGAAATATGTAATCTGATTGAAAAAACCGATGAAAATCATTAAATAAATAATTCATATGGTAAAATTTTAAAAATCTAATATTAAAAATAAACCACTAGTAAACTATTTTTAAAGGATATTCTATTTATTAAAACGAAAGACAGGTTTGATAGATCATTCATCTGTCCACTGTGTTTAGTGTTAACGTGTAAAATGTAACTGCGGTAAATTCCAAATTTGAAAATAGGTTTACTTACAACATCAATGATCTGCTGCAGGGTGAGGCCAAAACTGATGAGTAAGGGTTCCGATTCGTTTGCGACGGGTCTTTCTAGGGTATTGTATGAGTGAAGCAGGTCGTTAAGCAAGCGTTTCTCGTGGGGACCTTGGGCAGAATCTGTTGAAAAGAAAAGGAGTAGAAATTAATAATTAAAGACTATATATTCAGCACCAAATCTTTAATGATAAAATACCATAAGTGAGATGTTCCATGTGAGAGTGTACAATAAGCTTTGCTTTCAGAAATCTGACTATGTTTAGATGATCAATTTTGTCGAAGGAATTCACATTTCGTTCACTCCTTTTATCAACGTTATACCTGACAAAACGTGATTGTTCAGGAGAAAGGCTTTAAAGTTTAAAAGTAGGATAAAATGTATAGAGATATCAGACTTCTAACCTTTCTAGGATATATGTGTATCGAAGTCACCCTCTAATAAAGTAGAAATGATACTTTTTGCAATAGATAAATAACGAAGTTTATTATTCCCTTGACACATATAACGTGCAGTGTAAAAACAATACTGAATAAAGACTGGTTTGTTTGAAGCTGTTCATGCGAGTTGCCTTTAGTGGCTCATACCTATATCGCTAAGCCTAAGCAAGTTTTTGCCACTCTGGCATAAAGAGTTTGTTGTGTTAGTAATAGTGGATTACCGTGCAGCATCACTGGTCTAATTTTATATATATTGTGAGTACTTGAACTTAATTTCTTTGTATAGTGTTTATAGCATTTTGTACTAATCTTTACTCAGTATTGTTTTTACACCGCACGTTATATGTGTCAAGGGAATAATAAACTTTGTTATTTATATATTGCAAAAAGTGCAATTTTTACTTTATTAGAGGGTGACTTTGATATATATATATACACTCATGGACAAAAAAATTAGCGCACCAAGAAATAATTGCGGGATTGTAACGAAACTTGCAATGAAGGTACATGTCGGGGAGATATGCAAATGATTAGAAATGAAGCGTGATTGCGCATTACGTATAGCCGGTAGAGGACGTTGAACATCGTACTCTGTGGAGTATAAAACAGGTAACCAAAGCTTGTTTGAGTGTGATGAATCATTTATAACGGAAGAGCTGAGATAGACATGCCATTACGCCGTGATCGAAGACAATATAAGCAGTTGTCGCAGTTTGAGAGGGGGAGAATCGTCGGGATGATGGAAGCTGGGTGGTCAGCTAGACGAGAACCTCGTCAATTAGGCCGCTCTGATTGTGTTGTGAGGAGGTGTTGGGACCAGTGGACCCGAGAGATGTCATGTACACGAAGACCAGGCTCAGGACGCCCTCGACAGACCAGTCGTCGAGAAGACCGCCACATCGTAAGAAATGCACGCGTACAGCCAACTGCTTCATCCGCCGCCATCCAGGCACAGGTAGCACCTTCATTAGGGGCCTCTGTGTCTTCTCGAACCATACGAAGGCGCCTGGCTGAATAATGGACACGTAATGGGCGCCGCGATACCAACTGAAAAGTTGGTATCACGGCGCCCATTACGTGTGCTGCCCTTGACGCCCACCCATCGACGCCTCCGTTTGAAGTTTTGCCGCGCACGAGGAAACTGGACTGCAGCGGAATAGAACCAGGTCGTCATTAGCGACGAATCCAGATTCAATCTCGGCAGTGATGACAATCGTGTTCGTGTGTGGAGAGCCCGTGGTGAACGCTTCAATCCTGCCTTTGCTGTACAGCGACACATCGTTCCCACAGCTGGTGTGATGGTATGGGGTGCCATTGCCTACAATACACGGTCACCCCTAGTCCCAGTGGCAGAAAGTTTTGTAGCTGTCTGCGACAAGCTTTTAAAATTTCATAATCTGTCTGCAAATTCTGCCTGTAATTTTATCAAATAAATAATACATTAAACCAGCTATTTTTTATCATTTTATTTAAGACATGATAAGCATGATGCATTCTCATTAATTTTGCTTATAACTTTTGAAGTTACAAAGCGTTTCATCATCTCACTCCTTGTAGGGTTTCTAAAATGAGAAGGATAAGCAGAACCATACATGGACAATAAAGCTGCTTTTAAAAATCTTTTGGTACCTTTATAACCAGATGGGGGCCCATTCAGGTGAATAAAAACCTTCTTATCATTAGTGCCCACTTCTTCATACGTCCCATCTTTCAATCTCAGCCTATGTTTACCAACGACATCAATTACAGACCCCCAAGTCTCCCATACAGCTTCAGAGACTGGCATTGAAATAACGAAAACAAGTAACTTTAGAAATGTAGGAAGTTTTTCCTTCAGTTCATGGAATGCAATTTTAAATAAATGCTTCAGATCTGGTGCATCACCCTCAGTAACAATTGTGTATACTCTATTGCACATCCATTCATTGAATATCTGATATCGAAACCACAGAGTCTTTCTTAAGTCCACGGAAGACTTCACAAAAGGAAACGCATTTAAAATGTCACTGAAGCTATATTCAGTGAGTCCCTTGTTCGGTTTTGCTTCCTCTATGCTAACATTGTTTTTTGGATAAACCAAAAAATTATAGTTGAACAAAACACTGCTCTGGTCAATGACAGAAAAAAATATTGGTTTACCATCTGATTCAGTTTCACAGAAATATACACTGAACTGTTCAATTAGAGCTTTTACATAGTTTGATAGGCATAAGAAATTATCTCTTAGCTCATCACATTCACTAGCTTTGTGCTGTGATCTAAGACTCTTTAAGCAAATTGGTTTCTTATGAAGGGGAACGCCATGGTATGTACTGGAAATACCACTATTTGATGAAGGAAACATTTCCAGTGCTGATGATAAATTTAAAAACAATGTTTTAGGCAGATTTTCCAATGCAGCTGCAAAAAGAATGTTTATTTCCCCTTTTTTATCTTCATTCTCATAGACTGCAGTTGAAAGTTCCTCAAACTATGTCTTCATAATTTCAAGGGATGAAATGAGGCTTTTAATATAAGATGTGTACTCCCAAGGCATATGATCAGTTTCTTGTACCTTTTTGGATGTTTTCCTAAGAGCAGAACAAATATCTGCAAGTGCTAGAATGTTTATCATCGTCAGCTTATTCATTAATCTGTCTCGTAATTCAAAACCATCAGGGTCTTGTTCACAGGCAGAGATTAATGTCTGATAATCTGCTAAAAATGTGTGAAAAACTGTTTCACATCGGGCTGAAAACTTCATAGTCTTGAAAAGTTGGGGTCTGTAAAAGAATCCAGGGAACTGTTCAGAACATTTTAAACATTATTCCAAATTTTTAGCCCAGGTTAATTTCCAATTAATTTTTTGGTCAGGGTGTCGTCTTTGAAAATGTGTGCTCAAGTTTTTTTTTACTAATTCACAATCACACACACCACACACACCACACACAACCTTATCACGAGACGCCATTCTAAACACGTGTGTTTCAATCTTTCTATAGAACGAGAGTTGCTGATAGCGGGCGCAGAACACGGGCAAGCGCAAAATTGTAACGAAGCAAAGGAATTCACCTATGCCCGCATGAGTTCGAGCAGTAATGCGAAATTTAAAATATCACACTACTGCGCCTGCGCAAGCTCATCGCCCTGAGTTCGTCGCCTGTGACGTCAGCTGCGCTTGCCTTAGCTTTCCGAAGGTGCAAAAGAAAACACGAACGAACATGTGGGATCCGGCGTGTGCGTGATAAACGCCTGCTTTTATGCGTACTGTGCTCGATAGGGCGGGCTCTATTACTCGCTTCTCGGCGAAAGACAGCATTTCCCGCGGCATCTCAATAACAAGAGAAGAGGACCGTAATCCTGCGTACTGCCGCGGAAAAAAAATGTCCGAGAGTTGTGGACAATTTTTAAAACATTTTATTGGTGCAGACAAAAAATGTCCGAAATTTGCAGATAATTTTTGAAATTGTTTTCATTAGTGCAGACAAAAACTGTCCGCAAGGGGTTTTCTATGTCCGCGACGACGTCGCCGTGTCGCGGTGTTTCTGCCACTGGGCCCCTAGTATTGTTCCGTGGCACCATGACAGCCCAGCGGTATGTTCATGAAATCCTGCAACCACATGTGTTGCCACTCATGTAACGGCTACCAGGAGCCATTTTTCAACAAGACAATGTTCGGCCTCATACGGCAAAGGTGTCACAAGACTGTCTCCGTACTGTCACTACCCTTCCTTGGCCTGCCCGATCCCCAGATTTGTCTCCAATCGAGCATATCTGGGATCATTTGGGACGACGAGTTGGGCATCCCACGAGTTTGAACGAACTAGAGGCAAGGTTACAGCAAATATGGAACTAAATGTCTCAAGACATCATACAGAACTTGTATGGATCAATGCCCGATCGTATCGCATCGTGCATTCGCGCTAGAGGGGGTCCAACGGAGTATTAACTCCTCCGTTCTTTTGCCATTTTCTCTGAAATAAATTATCCTTTTTCTTTGATTTTCTTATCATTTACGTATATCAAAGTAGTCATTACGTATGTAAAATTTCGTTTCATTTTGACGACTCCTTCTTGGTGCGCTAATTTTTTTGTCCATGAGTGTATATGTATATATCCTAGAAAGGGTAGAAGTCAGATATCTCTATAAATGTATTAAAATTTAATATTAATTATGCTCTGTAGCGGCTAAATATTAAGCGGTGAGATATGACGATCTTGCAAGGATATACTACTCTTTCAGGGCATTATTAAAACAGGCATAACTAAAAATCACCGATTTTAGAAATATGACGTTGTTGAAAGGAGTGGATGATTTGTGTTGTTCTCTTTCAAACACGTTTAAGTTAGCTATCCAAAACAGCTTTTGTTTTGTCTCTACGATCATTAAAACAAAGGGTATGCTGATTTTTGATTGAGCAGAAAAATCTAAATTAAATACCCAAAAGATTGAGTTCACTCTTATGTAAATGCATACATACCCAGCAAAACTGAAAAGGAAAAATGAAGAAAGAGATTCTAACATTAAGTTAAAGTTTAGTAGAACAATAGTTTATGATCTCTGTGGGATTTGAACTATTAGCCGAAAAATTTCTTAAATGACTACTTTCAAGGTGTTTTCTGCAAAACAATACTTTTGAAATACATTAAAAATAGAAAATTGGATAACTTCCATAGTTATCCTTAAAACAACTTGAAATTAGATTTACTTAATTCAGGAAATGTTACGAACATAATAAAATAATTTTTAAGGTGTGACAATGATATCTGTAAAAATTCAGGGTTTTTTTTTAACATTAATATGGGGAAATTTGCAAATCATTAAAAAATATAAATTTAAATGAAGTTAACTCGAAAGAAATTCAATTTGTTTTCCTTCGATTTCACTTAGTCTGATGAGTTGAAATAAATATTAAAGGATTATGCAAATTATGAACCAAATTTATCTTTATCTTTACTTTTGTTTTGAGAGTGTTTTTGGTAAATTTATATGCTGCCATTTTTTTGAGAATAAATTTAAAAAAATTTAAAACCTAAGCAAATGGTGATGTAATATTATTTTTCAATATAAGTTAATAAACGCTATCAATTTTGGATGTATATAAACATTTGTTTTAAACTTAGTCTGACACCTTATAAGATTTCTCATCGATAAATTTCATACATTTGAGGTAATTTAAAAGCGGAAGATTATTTAAAACGGATATATTAAAAGTCACAGACTGAATCGCTTTATCAGTGATTCTTCAAAAACTGGTATTTCATTCCTGTCAAATTTACGAATCTTTAGAATAAAATCGAAA